>BSBM01000991.1:5855000-5962500 GCA_027924585.1 Larix kaempferi | reverse complement strand
ATGTGATAATGGAGGTTAATATACCTCAAATGATTTTAAAATTTTATATTCAAAGGAAGGAATCAAACTTGATTACATTGTTCCCCATTCAGCAAAATATATGGTGTGGCAGAAAGAAAGAAAAGGACTCTTGTTGAAAGTGCTAGATGCATGCTTAAGAGTAGTAGATTATCTGATGTCTTTTGGGTTGAAGTAGTGTCTACTACAACATATATACAAAACAAGATGCCAACTACTACATTGTATAAAAGGACACTTTATGAAGCATGTCATGGTAGAAAGACAAATGTTAATGGTTTGAGAATGTTTGGATTCTTAGAATATGCACACATACAAGATGAAGACAAAAATAACTTAGATGATAAGTGCAAGAAATGAATAATGGTTGGAAACAATTTGGGTTCAAAGGGATATCAAGTTTATGATCCTATAACACATGAAATTCTAGCAAGAAGGGACATTATTTCTGATGAAAATTTTGTTGTGCATAAATCAGTAGACACTAAAAACATTAAGGAGACATATATAATGTTTTAGGATCTTGAATCCGAGGAAGAAGAATATGAGCATGAAGACTCTATTCTAATACAAATCACTAGTACAAAATGAGAGATTAGTGACCAAGCGACCAAAAAATTTGGTCACCACAGTTTTTTCAAGGGATAAATGGCCAAAATTGAGAAATTTTAAGTGAACTAACTAAAAATGACCAACATAAATGACCAATCTGGTCATTGGATAAGGACTAAACTAAAAATGACCAATTTGGTCACAGTATAAGAACTAAGCTAAAAATGACCACATAACAAATGGTCATTTATTTGGTCATTTTTAATTGTCTCGCCCGACAATGCAGGAAAATTACAATTTTGACAATGAATTTGTACAATTTACTAAGTTTTAACACTGCAGATGGATTTAGAGACCCCTTTAAAGGGGTCTCTGAAAGGGGTCTCTGAGTCCATCTGCAGTGTTAAAATTTTAGTAAATTGAAACATTATAGATCATGGATTTAGAGACATGAGTGATCATCATGTAAATATATGTCTCGGGGATTGATTGTTTCTCGTTAAAAGCATCATCATTTCTTGAATTTTATACCATTGTGTTCAACTTATCGCACTTATCGTGCTCATATTTCATTTGGAAAAAATCATCATCGTTTGACCCTTTCAGCACTCGATTGAAGCTTCGATAAGTAAGAGTATATTACATCTCATCAATTGAAATATGTTTATTTTATTCCTCTTAGTTAATTTTTCAATATTGTCTATGGATGCCAACTCATCATGCCTATGTATAGAATGTTTTAACCACCTTGGTGTTCCCATGGAGAAAAAAAGGCCTACATCCTCCATTTAAAAAACCTACAATATGTCTAAGAAACCTATGGTTCCTTATTCAAAACCCATGAAATAGATTGTATGGAAAAACAATTTGTCCAATAGCTAGCCTAACATTAATCTCCTATGCCTTTAGTTTGTTCCAAAATCTATTTAAATGACCTAGTAAGCCTTTATTTAGTGGGCCGAAGCATTCTCTCGATACGTGACTTTATGTTGTTGGATTAACATCAAATTTAATAACCGGACACTCTTGCTCTCATTCCTCACATATTTACATTGCTTGGATCTACCGACATTTCAAACCTCCCATGGACTAGAAGTTTCATCAACAAGTCGTCCTCTTCTTTGGTTTGGCTTCTCTTGCTGGATTAATTGGTTGCTCTAGGGTGTCTTTGGCTCCATCCCATATACACATCTTGGTCTTCCAACATCACCACCTTAAGAGATAGTCCCAACAATTTTGGGTGATAAAGGTTTGAGGGAACCAAGCAATATCTTAGAATTACACTTCATAAATAGATGTTTCATGATTGTGGTTGCTCATGTTTGATTTTATTACATATATTTGGAGATAGTTGTTAGAAAATATGTTGCAAGAGGTCATAAACATTCTTCGAGTACATTAAGGTAGGTTCTTACCCCTACTTGTTCCTTGATGTTTGTTGTTTGTCCCTAATCCAAGAAGGTACCCCCTTTCATCATTCTCACATCCTTCCTTTAAAAACTTAGTTAAAATCCTTTAAAAACCTAGTTAAGATCTTGGATTCACCTAGGGTATTAAGTTATTTCTCATTTAACCTAGTTAAGATCTTGGATTCACCTAGGGTATTAAGTTATTTCTTATTTAGAAGAAATAGAGTGATGGCATGTATAATAAGGCATGGTTGGTAAAATATTTTCCTTTGAAAAAAGAACCACTCTAAATTTATATATATATATGTTTTATTTGATTTAATTAACTTACTATTTTATATATAAATTACTGTTACAAACTTATTTTTATATTATAATGTAGTTATATATATGATATAAAATAAATTAAAAAAAACATTAAAAGTAAAAACAAAATAACACAACAACAAAAAAACATAAACCCACCCACTTAAAAACCTAAAAACTCGAATAACCAAGAGACAGAGCGGGACTACCTGTTACAGATATGCTTTGATTCGCGATAGAAGAATATTTGGGGAGATGACCGGAGGGGATTGATGGATGATTGATCAAGCTTCACAACGAGGTAATATATAAAATATTAATTGATTAATGTCTTTCCACTTCTCATCCTCATATCTCTTTCGATTGCAGCTGTGTGTTGATCTGTTCTGAGTTCTGTGAGCTATATGTTGAGCTCTGATTGTAAATCCTTTGTACAGTATAAATTGGGACTGCCTTTAGCTTGTCTGGTGTCCTTTGATTCAGAAATATTATGATGGAACTAGAGCTTCACTTATCCCGATTTTCCATTTCCTCCTGCATTCGAACTCTTGCCTAACCAAAAAAAAGCCCCGATCAGTGAGTAATATTGTTTATCTTCCTTCTGCCCCAAGAATATTCTCAGAGCTTGGAATACGACTCTAGGTAATGAGATGACTTATTGAGCTGATCCATTCATGTATTTTATTATCCATTCTTCGCCGGCAGAGAATTTCTCAAGGGTTTGTGCGCTTCTCTGAGATGCTGGCGAAAGAAACGGCTATCAAAATCCAACGTTTTACAGTGCAAAGTTTGCGTACTCACTGGATTAGGGTTTATATAGGGTTTAAAGCTGCGTATAATACTTCTTGAATTTTATAAATACTAAACCAAGCATTCGAAGGAAGGGGTTTCCGGTGAGAAATTAGCAATGGCGCAGCAGCAACATCAAAACCAACAGAAATTTCGTTTGCATGTGATGATGCCGTCGATTTTGTTTCTCTGTGGATCGATGTTGGTTCTCTTGGCTTTGTTATCACTCGTTACAGGGCCTTTCCTTGATCTCGATCAGTTTCCACGCCGATACGGAACGCGTCGAAGTTCCTTGGCAGTGGTAAGTCAAATTCCTTCCCAAAAAATCTAGTTGAAAAATGTAACAGTTGAATTACTGAATTCATCTTGGCGCATTAGTAATGTTCACATGGGTTTTAGTTTAAATAAATAAGGTCAAATTTATTAGCTTTTTTTGTTGTAACACGGTTTGCCATGCAATCATTTGGGTGATTCCGTGCAACATGTCGGCCTTTTCTGTAGCCTTTCCATGATCCCCACATGTTAACAACATTTAGCTTTATCAATAATAGGCCTATGACACAGTGGTTTTTATAGGAGTTTTTGTTATTACAATGGCTTCAAGTAGGCATTTTTTGCACATACTCCATCCCTTCATCAATCAAATGGGCGCTGCGAGACACTCTGACTTCACGAAATTATCGAGTAGTTTATTTTTAATCAAATCAACTCCCAGGTTTGACTGTATCTCCATCTTTTCATCAATCAAATTGATGCGAGACACTCTGCATTAATTTATTGCAATCAAATCAACTTTTGGGTTCTAATTAAGAATTTTCAAGGATATGTTATTCACAAAAGTTAAAGCCACGAGGACCCCATGGCACTTTGGAGAATCTGGAGAGAAAATCAGATCATTTCCCGGTATATGTATATATATCATATTATGCTTTGGATTAATTATGCACAAAGGGGTTTCAAGAAATTTTGTGTTTCCCTTTAATACTGAAAGTTTCTGCCTAAATATTTGTAAGTCATACACTAAACTGGCTTCAAGTACTAGTGTAATGGGGGCCCATGGAAGGCACAGGGATATGGTGGTGAATTTGGGGATTTTAGAAGCTAGAAATGTTATGGTTAAGCCTGAAGGGGGCAGAGACAGTCTGTTTGTTCGATATTATCTTTTGAGCGCCAATAGCCAGCGGAATAAGATTGCCTTGAATTCAAGGGAAGTAATGGCAAGGCCAGATTCTCAGTGGAAACAAACTTTCTGCTTGGAGTGCGGAGCGATTATTGACGATGTGAATGTTATTTGTGAATTGCAAAAGCAGTTTGTGAGGTTTGAATTGAGGCAGAGAAGCAGCAAAGTTAAAATACTGGGAAATATGTTTAGAGCGTCCAAAGTGGTGGGATGGGTTGAGATACCATGGAAGGATTTGTTGGCATCTCCCACGCTATGAATCAAAATCTGGTATTATTACTGGAGGATCGGAGCAGCCACCAAGTTTGCACCTTGCAATCTCTCTAAAGTCGGTGGATTTGGTTTCACAGCCTCCTTAATAGCATCGGGCAGATATAGAAATATATGATACAAAAGTTATGAATTGCAGAAATGAAATGAGAAGGAATTATGTGAATGTGAATAGTTGCATTAGGCATGTAGAATGCGTTGACCGTGGATGCCGAGGAAAAGTATGATGCCAAGGCTTCCATGAGGAGGGTATTTTCTCTAGTGTGGTATGATCAACGTTGATGGGTATCAATTGTATATATCTTAATTCAAATCTGTTCATATTGAACTCTATAAGTTTGTACTACCCCCCTCCATTAAAGGGCACGAGCAGTACACACCAAATGATGGAGGTTCAGATATCGGATCCTTCAATGAAAATTATACAATTCTTATTCAGAAAATTACACTCCATTTAATATTTTTGTTTCAGTGAAACAGTGCACATTTTAAAAATGAAAATGGGGTCTCAATTTTCTATCTCTACTCTTTTGTCATGTCCAGCACCATAGGTCTATTTTTGTAGACCAACCGCACAGTGACAAAAATTTCACACTTATTTATGCAACAAAGATATAACAATTGCTTAGGGAATTATTTCTCCTCTGTTATTTAGTTTTTTAGACCAGCTTACCCTTAATATAGTTTCTCATAAGTCAGAACACGAAATGAGATGTGAGCCATACCATTAACACATTCATCATGTTAAATAGGCTAAAGCATTAGACAAAATATGGTGGAAACATGTGCCAACATGTCATCCATATGCTAGAAATCCCAAATGCTTCACAATGACATGAGGGCACTGAGGTAGCTCTTCATGGTGTTTTCCACGATTTGGTTGGGAAGGTGGAGAGCATCTTTTAGTCACTAATTGGTATCAAGGAATTGTCCTTTTGAGTTGAAAACTCATTAATTCTGGAGATATCGATCCTTGATATAGAATAGCCAGCCCCCATAAACAACATAGGCAGGCCTCTCTCTCCAATTTGAAAAGAATCATCCCACTGTCATGCCCAGCTGCTAGGAGATTCATCTCAGGATGAGGCCATGATAGAGTCCTCCTCAATTACAATATAAAATGTTGTTGTGTTTCTTATTAATAGTAAAAACATATATTTTCAAAAATCGGTCAATAGTGAAATTACATACCAACTATGGTAACACGAAATTACGGCTTAATGCTAACTTTAACGATTAAATTATACTACTATGACGCTATCAGACATAAATCTGCATATTGCGGATTTTATTATTAAAATGCTAACTGGTAGTGGCGGGTGTGAGCTAGGTTTGATGGGTTTGTATTTTGTATATGTCAAAACAATCCTTCTGCTGCAATAGTGGATGTAACTAGTGACACTGGTTAGTTGTATTGGAGGCAAGATCTGTTTAATCTATAGGTGTGATAAGTATTGCACCATAAATTCCTCAGTAATCCTTTCCACGATTTGGTTGGGAAGGTGCAGAGCATCTTTTAGTCACTAATTGGTATCAAGGAATTGTCCTTTTGAGTTGAAAACTCATTAATTCCGGAGATATCGATCCTTGATATAGAATAGCCAGCCCCCATAAACAACATAGGCAGGCCTCTCTCTCCAATTTGAAAAGAATCATCCCACTGTCATGCCCAGCTGCTAGGAGATTCATCTCAGGATGAGGCCATGATAGAGTCCTCCTCAATTACAATATAAAATGTTGTTGTGTTTCTTATTAATAGTAAATACATATATTTTCAAAAATCGGTCAATAGTGAAATTACATACCAACTATGGTAACACGAAATTACGGCTTAATGCTAACTTTAACGATTAAATTATACTACTATGACGCTATCAGACATAAATCTGCATATTGCGGATTTTATTATTAAAATGCTAACTGGTAGTGGCGGGTGTGAGCTAGGTTTGATGGGTTTGTATTTTGTATATGTCAAAACAATCCTTCTGCTGCAATAGTGGATGTAACTAGTGACACTGGTTAGTTGTATTGGAGGCAAGAACTGTTTAATCTATAGGTGTGATAAGTATTGCACCATAAATTCCTCAGTAATCAACGTGCTTATTATTTGATCATGATTCATAATAGTGATATAAAAAAATTTGAATGGCCATCAGCACTAAGTTTATAGGTCTTATGGTGAGAATCCTAAGCTAAGTTTACATATTAAACTAAGTTTCAAAACAGTGAAATAAAATAATCAAAAGTGGCATCTCTTATGGAGGATGTCATGCATAACTAGTGGTAAGAATCCACCCTTATTCGTACATGATAACATATATATGCACATCTGATGCCTTACAAGCTATGTGCTAGTTTGTGGGCGTTTAATGTTATTTATTGTTTATTTTTATTGGCATCTTAAAGGGTGAAAATTTATGTTTTTCATGGCATTGTTTGGTTGTATTCTATATCATTGTACAGATATATTCTAACATTCATAATCAAATCCCCATTTCACTTCAATCATTCATCTCCTTTGAAAACTTGAAGTGTACAAAAACATGTAGAGATGTATCTTTCGTCCCAGACCTTTTGGTCACTGTATTCCAAAATAGGAGATTTCATGATTAATATATAGTTTACTGTATTCCAAACAAATGAAATACCGTCAATAAGATTAGATGATTGTTATTTCATCGTGAACTCTACCTTGAAATGGTTTGTCCAAATCGATTGAGCTAACTCACTGGGTTAAATAGGTAAGAATTTTAGTTATAAAATCACACTAAAAAATGTTATTTGAAATAATTAATTTATTACTTATGTTTATATCTATTATCAAGTATATTAAGTTGTCTTTCAATTTTACTTGTTTTAAACTCAAAGCATAACTTAGAAAGGTTGGTTTCTTCTTTGTTAGTTTTGGTTTCTTTGGACTTGTTCTCCATTCTCCTTCATCTGTATGAGCACTTAGTGTGTGATGAGCACCTTGCTTGGTGAGAGAGTATTTCATTGGAGTGAGTCTCAATGATGGGTGTTTTGTCAAATATCCCCTTTTCATCTACTTTTGACACATGGACAATTAGGGTGCACTTACTTGGAGATGCTTGGCTAGGAGGGTGCACATATTGCAAGGAGATATGTTGTAATGACCCTTTTTCAAAATTTATTAAAATGCCCAATTTTCCACTTTTTTTACCAATTTCAACCTTTGACTAGTTTTACTGTTTTGACCTCCAAATCAACCCAAATGCTCCCAAATCTTTTGTATGAGTGTATGAATGATATTTATACTTGAATATTAGGTTCAGGGATGTTTTATGGTCCTCCAAAGACTTCTGAAAACTTGATTTATATTCTGACCAATATATGCAATTTTGACTAGTAATTTGCGCATCAAATCGCCCCGTGGTAACACTGAAAAGGGACTCCCAAATGCCTCTAAACTCCCTCAAATTTCTGAACAGAGGTATGTAATGTGTTAATTATGTTATTAAGGTCTCAGATGCACCATTAATGGATTATTACAACTTTTCTCACCCTATCCCATTCAACTGCAAAAATTCCGAATTCGACCCTTGGGGAAATGGCACTATTTCACCTCCCAATACAACTAAACTAAGTAAAAATTCTTCAAATGCTCAAGTCCACTACATGAAACTTGTAGAAGACATCGATGGACGTATATTTATCACAAATATATCATAGAATCATCTATCCATTCGAAATAATCAACATTATAGTGTCATACATCAATGCATTGGGGAAATGGACATTGTTCGCTCATTAATCAATATTTTTGCATACAACCAGTGGGTATTTCTACCGGAGACTTTCTAAATATTAATAACAGAGGATATGAAGCTATTACAATCAGAAATATATAATGAGAAGCTCTCCCAAGAAGCACAAGAGGTCACCAAAAACACCCTCCCTCAAGGAGCATGAATATACCTTCAAAACTGGAAATGGTGGAGAGAAAGTGATGCACTAAACCAAACCATGAAACTTGGTGTAGCTGCTACCTTCAAATACAAACTCCATTAAAGCACCATGAAAGACCTGAGTGGCCTCTCCAAACACCAACTTGGATGGGAATCTTTCACCCTCGAAATTGGCTAAGGCAAGAAACTAGTCATCCACTAGCTCTCTCTTCACAAATGCAATTTTTCTCAAATCATCAAAAGCCATTCTCCTACTTGATTTCTACATTTTATAACCAACATTAGCCTTCTAAGGGTCGAAATCCTCTCAATAGATTCAATAGATTTCTATTTAGGAAATATTCCATATTTTCCACTTGTCCCCTAGTTCCAACCTTCCATCTTCTCCCAAATTCGATTTTGAATCTCTTTGGCTTCGCCCACTCCCATGAGAACCTTCCTTGAGCCTATTTTTGGGGCTGACATGTCATAGTGGTCAGATGTCAGAGGTCAGGTCTGCAATTTGTCATAGTTGTCATAGATGCTCCATCATTGGTGTCATAGGGGCTAGGGAATCTAGCCCAAGTGTCCACAAACTCCCAATTTGACTCTTTATCTTCCATGGAGGTTACCAATCCTTCCCAATTCGACCTAAGATGCTCAATGACTTCTGTTATGACTTACCAACTCACCCAAGAGTGTTCACCTTCCCATTAATTCAAATTTGCAAGAGAGAGATACCATGTATTATGAAAAATCAAGCTAGTGTGGGTCCCACATCCTCCATATGTCTCCAAAAAAATTTGCCACCTAGGATTTCTCTTGAATTTCTTTATTCACTCTATTTATTAAATACTTGAACCCTTCTAATATCTAAACATCATTTATTAGCTTCCTTATTACCATTCCACATGTGCCCATCCAACCTAGGAAACTAGTAGGATTGATGGGATTGTCTTACTATGAAATTATTTGAATGGGGACATTACAGTCCTCCCCACCCAAGATTGTTTGTCCTCAAGCAATTTCAAGTTAGGATGCTGCAAAATCTTCTCCTCTTCCCATGTAGTATCTTCACTTGGCAAGTCCTTCCATTGCACCAAATATTCTTTGATAGTTCTACTGCTCAATCTCCTTTCTCGTGTCTTCAAAATCCTTTCCGGAACAAGTGTGAGCTGACCTTCATCATCCAAGGGAGGAAGTATTTCTGATGTGATGATTTGCTGATGAAGAGATTTCTTGAGACAAGAGACATGAAAACATTATGGATTTTAATCCGTTCCGGAAGTTCCAAGTCATATGCTACCTCTCCAATTTTCCGAACTATCCTATAAGGGCCATAGTACCTTGGTTTTAGATTTTCTGCTCCATTCTTTTTCAAAGAAGTTTGTTTGTAGGGCTGCAATCTCAAATATACTAAATCATCAACCTGAAATGTCCTTTCTTCTCTATGTTTATCGGCATATTGCTTTTGCTGGTTTTGGGCAACCTGCAAATTATCTTTCAATAGTTTTCAGATCTCTTGACTCTCTTCCACCCAATCCTTAGCCCTTGGGGCCCTACTATTAGAAAATATAATGTCAAAAAAAGTGAGGGCATCATAACCATAGAGTGATTTGAAAGGAGACATTCCTATGGACATATGGAAAGTGGTGTTGTAGCAAAACTCACCCAAGTGGAGCCACTTGACCCATGCTTTTTGCTGCCCTCCTACATAATTTCTTAAGTATCGTTCCAACCATTGATTTACCCTCTCTGTTTGTCCATCAGTTTGTGGATGATAGTTGGTGCTTGGAGTCAATTGAGTACCCACCAATCTAAATATTACTTGCCAAAAAGCACCGATGAATATACTATCTCTATCACTGACAATGTTCTTGGGGAGCCCATGCAATCTGAATATTTCTTTGAAAAATATATCAGCCACTTGTGCAGCACTAAAAGACGATGTAACAACAAAGAAATGAGCAAATTTTGTCAACCTATCCACCACCATATATATGCAATCCTTATCCAAAGATTTTGGTAAACCGGTCATGAAATCCATGGAGATACTGTCCCATTTTTGCTCTGGAATTGGTAATGGTTGTAATAAGCTTGCTGGACATGTAAGTTATGATTTGTTTTGTTGACATACTTTACATTCACTTACATATTTATGAACATCTTCTTTATGTCCCTTCCAAAAAAACCTTTGCCTCAACTAGCTATAACTTTTGAAGATCCTCGGATGGCCCGCTAGTGGAGAATCATGAGCTTCTTGTAAAATTTGGTACTTGAGATTTGAGCTCTAAACTAAATAAATTATGCCCTTATAGTATATCAGCCCATTCAAAACGCCGTAGTTATTATCCCTTTTGAGTCCATCCAACACATCACAAGCAAATTTGTCTTTAGCATATTCAACTAGTAGCATATTTTTCCAATCCTTGGCAATGTCCATGAGAGAAAAAGAAGGTGTTCTTGACAAAGCATCTGCTACTATATTATTCCTTACTTTGACATATTCAATATCCAAATCATAAGCTTGAATCTTGCTTACCCACTTTTGTTGCCTTTCGTTTAGATCTTTTTGGGAGAGAAAGTGTCTTAGATTATTGTGGTCAGTTTTCACCACAAACTGGTTGCCCACCAAGTATTGTCTTAATTTGGCCAATGTATGCATAATGGCCAGCATTTCTTTATCATAGATGGAGTAAATTTTTTCATGAGGCTACAACTTTCTGCTCTCAAATGCTATGGGGTGTTGGCCTTGCTTTAGGACAGATCCTATTCCTCCACCTGAAGCATCACATTCCACAACAAAAGGTTTAGTAAAATCAGGAAGTGCAAGTATGGGACAACTACTCATTACCTCTTTCATTTTTTGGAATGCCTTTTCAGCCTCTTCATCCCACTTTAAAGCATCCTTCTTAGTCAAATCAGTGAGTGGAGAAGTCAACTTGGAGAATCCCTTCACAAATTTTCTGTAATAGGTGCATAGGCCAATAAAACCTCTCAATTCGGTAATATTTTTTGGTGATGGCCATTCTAAGATAGCCCTGATTTTCTCCATATGTACCTTCACTCCTTCTTGCCCTATAATGTGCCCAAGATATAGCAATTCTTTTATCCCAAATTCACACTTTGACAACTTAGCAAATAAGGACTCTTCTTGCAAAATTTTCAACACAATCTCTAACTACTGCAAATGCTCTTCCCATGTCTTACTGTAAATAAGAATGTCATCAAAGAAAACCAAAACAAACATTCTTAGCTGCTTGCAAAAGATCCTATTCATACATGCTTTAAATGTGGCTAGAGCATTAGTCAACCCAAAAGGCATGACGAGAAATTTAAAGTGGCCATAATGACATCGAAAAGCAGTATTTTGCACATCTTTATCTTTCATCCGGATTTGATGGTAACCTGATCTAAAGTCAATTTTTGAGAAGTATTTGGCCCCATGTAGCTCATCCATGAGCTCATCAATCCTAGGAATAGGATACCTATTCTTGATAGTCTTTTTTTCAAGGCTCTAAAGTCTATACACATTCTCAATGTTCCATCTTTTTTCTTCACTAGCACCACTGAAGAAGCATAAGGGCTAGAGCTTGGTCTAATGAGTCCCAAGTCTAGGAGTTCTTGGATAACTTTTTTAATCTCATCTCTGAACTTTTTAGGATGTCTATAATGTGGTATCTCAATGGGAAAAGTACCCTCCTCGAAAATAATGTTGTGCTCAATTCCCCTATCTGGTGGTCTACCACATGGAAGGTCTAACAACTTTGTCATACTTGTGCAAGAGTCTCTCTATCTCCTTTGGGTGTTCAAAAATATTTATATTTGGCTTGGGAGATGTAATGTGACATTCAACAGCCCATTCTATGTCCCCATGTCTAAATATAGATCTCATACTATTGCAAGTCACTACTTGATTTGGGTAAGTGTGTTTCCCTCTCACAACTCTTTATACTCCTTTTGAATCTTGGAATTTCATTTTGGGAATTTGATAATTTACTGTATGCTCTCCTATTGAATACAACCATTGCACTCCCAAAACCACATTAGTATAAGCAATATCAACCACATAAAAACTATCAACAAAAGTATAGTTACCTACGGTGACTTGCAACTTTGGAACCCATGTTTTGCATTGCATTGTGTTGTGATCGGGAATGACAACTGTAAAGCCATCAAATGGTTCAATAGGTATCTTTCTTTTCTCCACCATCTCTACATCAATGAAGTTATGGGTGGCTCCTCCATCTACCAAAACTGAATTTCTTTGTCATTGTACCACACCCTTGCATCGGATAGTATGGTAGCAGGGTACTGCTGAAAGTACTGCCATTCTTGCTTTGTCCGATGAAGGCTGATTTTCTTCTTGTCTTTCCTCTTATACTACTGTCTCATATTCCTCTTCTATATTGAATTATGTCCATCTTCATCCATGCCCCCATCATACCCCTCATTATCAGAAAATACTTCTATGTATTGAGCCTTTCCTTTAGTACATTTGTGCCCCGGTGTCCATGGTTGGAAGCATGTGAAGCACAATTTCTTTTTTCGAAGCTCATCCCTCTTTAGTCCTTTTTTTTATTCTTTTCAAATGACTCTCTTTGCCAAGGTTTATTATCATATCCATCCCTTTTCCATGGTTTCTTTTCAAATTTGTAGATAGGCTTGGGAGGAAATCGCGTTCTAGGAAGCACATTTTGAAGATCTCTAGTCAAGCTCATTGCATCTTTTAATGTAGTTGGCTTGTGGGATTTGACCAAACCTTTTAAGGGTTAAGCCAAACCTTCAGTGAACAGCAATACCAACCTTCCCATAGAGATATCAGCCACCTTGACTGATAGTTTTTGAAAGTCCAACATATATTCAGTAGGGGTCCCAGTTTGCTTCAATTGGGCTAGTTCTTTGAATGGCAATTCTGGATCTTTTTGTTCAAATCTCTCTAATACCCTGTCAACAAATTCTCCATATGTTTTAACCTGATCATGACCCAAGGTTTTCAATCCATGGAACCACCATTCATTTTCATCTCCTTCCAAGTGCAAAATGGTCATTCTTAATGCATCTTCTTCCAACATAGGATTCAACTGAAAATACACATCCAATTTTTGCACCCAAGTATTAGCAGAATTTGGAGAAGAACCATCAAAAGTAGGAACTGACATTTTACTAATAGCACCATTTAATTCTCTATTTTGGTATGGACTCCTATGGTCATCCTTCCTCTTCATTTTATAGATAGCATCGATGAATGTACTAAATGGTAGACCTGTTTTACATTCTTCACTCAAATCATTCCATTCATTAGCTAGTTTACTATTATCCACTTCAATATCGGGCTCTTCTTTAGGTGAGAGGAATTTAGGTGCAGTATGCCTTTGTGTGTTTTGAAATTAATCAGGTCTATTATGAGGTCCTGTACTTGAGAAAATATGCTCACTCCTTTTCATCTTTTCCCCTGAGTGTGAACCACTATTATCTCCTATCATCCCTTTGCTTTGAAGCTGGCTAATCAACAATTCGAATGCTTGCAACAATTTGTTACCTATCCTTTCCATATTTGTTGAAATTTTAGAGAAACATGGATCTAAGGTTGCAATAAGTTCATCCTTATGTCTTAATTTGTCATCCTCCTCTCTACCCATGGTTTCAGCAAAAGACTCCTCTTCTTCAACAAAAACCTCTTCAACTACTGGTTCAAAGGGTGGTGTATTATTATTTTGACTTCTTGTTAAGACCATAAGTTTCCAAGAACATGCTATGATACCACTTGTAATGACCCTTTTTCAAAATTTATTAAAATGCACAATTTTCCACTTTTTTTACTAATTTCGACATTTGACTAGTTTTACTGTTTTGACCTCCAAATCAACCCAAATGCTCCCAAATCTTCTGTATGAGTGTATGAATGATATTTTCACTTGAATATTAGGTTAGGGATGTTTTATGGTCCTTCAAAGTTTTCTGAAAACTTGATTTATATTCTGACCAATATATGCAATTTTGACTAGTAATTTGTGCATCAAACCCCTCGGGGGTAACACTGAAAA
Source organism: Larix kaempferi (assembly GCA_027924585.1). Lineage (NCBI taxonomy): Eukaryota > Viridiplantae > Streptophyta > Pinopsida > Pinales > Pinaceae > Larix > Larix kaempferi. Next base: position 5,948,024 of record BSBM01000991.1, on the reverse strand, counting down.
GGGCGTCCCAAATGCCTCTAAACTCCCTCAAATTTTTGAACAGAGGTATGTAATGTGTTAAGTATGTTATTAAGGTCTCATATGCACAATTAATGGATTATTACAACTATTCTCACTCTCTCCCATTCAACTGCAAAAATTCCCAATTCGACCCTTGGGGAAATGGGACTATTTCACCTCCCAATACAACTAAATTGAGTAAAAATGCTTCAAATGCTCAAGTACAGCACATGAAACTTGTAGAAGACATCCATGGAAGTATATTTATCACAAATATATCATAGAATCATCCATCCATTCGAAATAATCAACATTATAGTGTCATACATCAATGCATTGGGGAAATGGACATTGTTTGCTCATTAGTCAATATTTTTGCATATAACCAGTGGGTATTTCGACCTGATACTTTCTGAATATTAATAACAGAGGATATGAAGCTATTTCAATAAGAAAAATATATTGAGAATCTCTCCCAAGAAGCACAAGAGCTCACCAAAAACACCCTCCCTCAAGGAGCATGAATATGCCTTCAAAACTGGAAACGATGGAGAGAAAGTGTTGCACTAAAGCAAACCATGAAATTTCCCGTAGCTGCTACCTACAAATACAAACTCCATTAAATCACTGTGAAAGACCTGAGTGGCCTCTCCAAACACCAACTTGGATGGGAATCGTTCACCCTCGAAATTGGTTAAGGCAAGAAACTAGTCATCCACTAGCTCTCTCTTCACAAATGCAATTTTTCTCAAATAATCAAAAGCCATTATCCTACATGTTTTCTACATTTTATAACCAACATTATCCTTATAAGGGTTGAAATCCTCTCAATAGATTCAATAGATTTCTGTTTAGGAAATATTCTACATTTTCCACTTGTCTCCTAGTTCCAACCTTCCATCTTCTCCCAAATTCGATTTTGAGTCTCTTTGGCTTCTCCCACACCCATGAGCGCCTTCCTTGAGCCTATTTTTGGGGCTTACATGTCATAGTGGTCAGGTGTCAGAGATCAGGTCTGCAATTTGTCATAGTTGTCATAGATGCTCCATCATTGGTGTCATAGGGGCTAGGGAATCTAGCCCAAGTGTCCACAAATTCCCAATTTGACTCTTTATCTTCCATGGAGGTTACCAATCCTTACCAATTTGACCTAAGATGCTCAATGACATGTGTTATGACTTACCAACTCACCCAAGATTGTTCACCTTCCCATTAATTCGAATTTGCAAGAGAGAGATACCATGTATTATGAAAAATCAAGCTAGTGTGGGTCCCACATCCTCCATATGTCTCCAAAACCATTAGCCACCTAGGATTTATCTTGAATTTCTTTATTCACTCTATTTATTAAATACTTGAACCCTTCTAATATCTAAACATCATTTATTAGCTTCCTTATTACCATTCCTCATGTGCCCATCCAACCTAGGAAACTAGTAGGATTGATGGGATTGTCTTACTATGAAATTATTTGAATGGGGACACTACATATGTGGAGTGGGTAGTTGGCACATGTGGGCATGTGCATACTTACCTTGTGGGACACCCTACTTTTGTTTTTGCTTGGAGGAGTATGTTGGGAATTAATTGATATGTAACCACCTGCTTTGAAACTGGACTTGGAGAGCACAACACCTTAGTGGGAAGTTTTGTGCTTGGAGTGGTTAGGGTGGTTGACACATGTGGATTTTGTGCCTTACTACCCTTGGGTGCACAATTTGAGGAAGGATGTTTTATGTGGTGGTGGAGAAGGAGGTTGCTTGAAGGAATGTTCTCATGGGTGATTGTGATGAATGGTTAAGAGCTCTGTTGCATGAGAATTGTTCCCACCTTCTCGGAAACTCATTCCTAAGGGTCCCACATTCCATGGAGATTTGGAATAGGTATGAAGCATTCCAATTTACATGGGAACGGTTCTGATAGCTTGGGGACATGGTGGGAACCTTGCTGTCAAAAAATAAGGAAATTGGAAACTCCATATTGAAGTTTCTGTCCTACGGAACCTCTACAAGTTCCATACAACAATGGGAACTTCCACATGTTCCCAAGCCAATGGCCCAAAAAAGTGTGGTTTCTCACGAATTGACCCACCAATATCTCCAACTAAAACCCTAATCACCCTTCAATAATATAGAACACAAGTCAGTTGCTTTCTTCTTTGATTTGTTTGAGTGAGCAAGGTTGATTTTGAGAAAGGTAGAGGTAGGTTGTGGCTTCAAAGTTTTGCACCGTGACTAAGAGAGATTAATTTTGAGGGTTGAGTTGACTCGGTGAGTGAGAGAGGTGGCTTCAGAAGCACATGGCAGTAAGCTACAACATGTATAAATTCAAATTGTGAAGCTTAATTTTACTTTAGTCTATTACAAATTATTTTCATGCTGCTTGAGGCTATTGTCCGAATTATAGTTGTATTCTTTCTCTGTTGATTTATTATTATTTACTAATAATGTGTGAGTGGAAGCTCTAATAATATTCTGTAGACACAGTAACTAATGTGTCATTTCCTTGTGTTCATGCAATGGTAATAACACTATAAATAATAAGTCCGGAAGAATAATTTCTAAGATTTTGTTTAAGACTTGAATGTCTGTCATCATATAGGCCTGAATGCTTGCTTCTGTCGCTGAGGGTATGAATTAGGTTGACTGTTGGTCCTCTTTGTAAGGACTGTTAAATTAATGAATAAACAATAGATCATAGGGTATAGAATAGCTAGTGATCCTTTATTTTTCTCGCTCTATCATAGAACATTGAACAAAACATTACAGGGAAATAAAAATAATGTCAAGTTCCAATTTTCTTTGTGCCCTTCTAATTAATTTGTTGCCTTCATTTTTGTCAGTGCTTCCATGCCCTTAATTAAATCTACCAATCTATTTTAACTTGTCCTCTAATTTGTCCTAATTGTAGTATTGTACAGCTCTATTATCAAAACCAATTCATTGTAAGTTAATAGATGTTACCTTATATGCATGACCCTAGTTTCGAGCAGTCAAGGAGAGGGCGAGTTGATTATTACTGCGATGCAAGGAAAATATAAAACCACAGTATTTACTTTGGGCTAAAAAATAGAAAATGAAAATATTTTTTGGTTCAAAACTGGTATTGTCCAGACATGACTGTAATCATAAGCTCACTGCAATGATTTATGAGAAGATAGTCAACCTAATCCCAAGTTACCATGTCTGTTAAAATCATATGGATAAACTAACGTCACTAAATTGTTTTGGGAAAGTGCCTCAAGAAATACAATCCACAGGAGCTGCACCACAAAGAGAGATCTTCCATTGGCTTAAGTACCAAGTCTGAGGGGTACCTATGTATCCAAATTCAAAACCACCTAGGGATGAAACCCGACCTCATCCCTTTAGATATTACACCTTGTAGGTGAGGTAGACTAGTCACAAAGACAATGGAACCATGGTGGATGTCTTAACACTCCATCAACCACACCAATGAAGCAACACCCTGTTATCATCATTGAATATTTTATGCATACAGACCTACGAAACATATCAAAATAAGTTCTGCCATGTTCGATGCTAACTAAAACCACATAAATGTTGCCATTATATTATCATGTGGTACTTGACTACATAATTGATTTATTCGAGATGGGGCGATATATATTAGGGATAATCAAATTTATTTTGGTGAAAGTTGTTTACTTTGGTAACTACATGTTATCTGGATTTAAAACCATGTTTCTAAACCTTTCTCCAATTTCCTTGGTGTAGATTTTAATGGTTCACATGGAATTGGATTTGGTTCAAATCCTACTTGCAGCTTGCAAAGAACAATGGAAAATGATACCATTGGACTAATCAGAAGAATCCAACTTGGATTCTGGGTTAGATGACACTGGAACATGGGGACATAGGGATTCAAGTGTCCAACATGGGACAAGTAGACCCTCAGAAACACAACATGCAGGGATGTTATATATAGAAATAGAATTTTCACAATTACAAAAATGAGAAAGACATAAAGATGAAAATTATTTTGAATGTTTAGAAAATAGAACTACATCAATCACACATTGGGACACATTTTTTTGACACGTCGGAACATACTGCATGCTTTTTTTGAATTTTTGTGATTTTTTTTATTATTTTTGGATCTTTCTTTCTTTGACACATCTAGATAGGCCTGGGCAGCATGTCAAACACACACTTGGAAAATGTCTTGAAAAGGACACATGATGAAGCATGTCCAGAAAGCTAAGGAAACACGTCATGCATGTCAAAGTGTCAAATATGTGGAAAACTGACACATAGGCCTACCCTAGTATGCCATGTTACATAGCTTGTTGAGAATTGTTTACTTGGCCGGAGAGATGGCACACCATTGTGTGCAGAGATTTGCTTGGTTAAAGAAGAAGATGCACTTGGATTGAGAGAGAGTCTCATGTATGGTGCAATGCGATGAGCAGATTCTGAAGCAGTAGCAGACTCAGCGCAATATACACAGTCCAACATACACACAGCCCAGCTTCCTTGCCTTGGTTCTTATGTGAAACAGAGGATAGTGGAGTGAATGAACAACAGAAAGAGGTCTTAGATGGCATGAAATATAACTAAAGATTGGTAGAGGGCGCATGCATATCTCTAACATCCATGTGCCAACCTTAGATAGCTTCCAGTTTTAGTTACTACAAACTCAGAAAATTGCTTTTCTATCATTAGTGAAGGATTGGTTCCTAATTAGGAAAGTGCATAAGTTAGAGGCTTTTCCATATTTAGAATAGGGTATAGGTCCCTAGACCCTAGGATAAAGGTGCTTCCTTTGATTCATGCATCATCTCCTAGTGGGCATTCTATTATAGGAAATTTACTCATGTAGGTTGGATGCTCTATTCTAGACAGGATTAAGGTTACGGTTTGACACAGCCACCTACGTGCATTTCTTAGTGTGTCTACATGAATTGTGAATATATATCTCTCCTTTTCCATGAAAGAGAGATAAGGTAGAGCATTGAGAATATTCCTTGAGATTTTAGCAAGTGAGTTGCTATGTAATTTTCTATTTTGGAGTTAATAGACAAAGTGTGCAATTGTGTGCTGTAGAATTTTGATTGTTGTCTTGATTTTAGGATTGAGGTGTCTATAAATATAATGTTCCTTTACTGGTTTTCAAGATTACTGATTTTCAATTACTAGGGTTTATTTAGAAGTGCAAGTGGATTGAAACTCTTAGCATGGTTTCAGTGTTGTGCATCCAAAATCTTCCAAATACATGTATGGAGTGGATTGCATCTTGTCATAGGATGTTGTCAATGGATTTTAGTGGATATGATGCCCTATATTTAGTGATTGATGTTGATATGTGATTGAAATAGGTGCTTGTTCATGTGAGGGGGTTTGTGGGTGTGATTCCCATGATACTCTAGTGATTGGAGAGGTTTGTACATGAAATTTTCTGACTAGCACATGGAGGATTTTGCTACTGGTGAGAGGGAGCCACTATTAGAGGATTTGAGGGGGTGGTATGCTCAAGAAGCTCTAGATAGTTGAGTATATCGATTCTTGTGATAGGATCCAGATCCTATCACAGGTCAACTGGTGTGATACTTGAAGAGGCTTTGGTGATTGGAGTGGTGTTCATTGAACCTGTGATAGGTTCAAGACATATTATAGGTTGATTTAAATAGTGGTGAGAGTCTATATCTTGCTTGAGATATCCTCATAGAAATTGTGATAGGTTCAAGACCTGTGAGAGGTTGCTTGTTCCAGCGAACTTCTTCATGTCGTGGAATTTTTCCTTCAACCCTTAGAGTTTGTCTTGCATGAATCACAAGGTGAGCTAGACCAAGTTGTGACACTCAGTCTTCCTATGCATCTACAGGTACCCAAATACTCATAGGAAATCTAGATGAGGCCCTCATATTCTTCTCATCCTTGGTAGATTTCACATTATTTTTAGGATTGGTGGAAGGTTTGATACTAGATACTCTATGGAAATGCAAGGAGCTCTAGTTTGTGGGAACAAAACAAAATATTACTATGGACTACCATTCCTCCCTGTTTGTGTGCCTTGTAGAAGTTGTAGATATTAGACTTTATCTTTAATAAACTTGTGGGTGATATTCCCCAAATACTGAGAAGCTACTCTTTTTGTTGAATATCATTCTCAGATTCTGTGGGGGTAATTTAGCTAGCTAAAGAATATTCATCATCTATCCTTGCAACCTCAATAGTGAGAGCTAAAGGAACAGAGAAATCTAATCGTACTATCATCAAATTTTCATAAATCAATGACTGATGTTTTTGTTCTTGCTAAATTGGATTTTAAAAATGGAGAATTCACAGATTAATACACATAAGGAGATTTTGCAATTTAACACATGCTCATAGGCACTAGGTGGCCCAATCTAATCATCTGATTTTCCTAACTAGTTGCTTTGTTTTTGTTCTTGACATACAAGATCAAAATACATCAGAGATGCAAAAAGCAATCCATGATTTTATGATTTGAACAGGAATGCCCAGCCAAAAGCACCATAAAACCTCAAGGATTTCTCATGTCAGAAGAACATAGCTACTGATAGGAGAACAATAGGATATGAAGATTAAATGCAATTAGAAGTATAATAGGAAATATATTGTCATCAAGAGTAGCACAATATAGCTTAACATAGACAAAAGTGAATTTACACATTGAAGTCTCTTTGAAATATTTTTCATGAGTCATTTTAAATTATTATTATTACCCACAACCTTTTATTACAGAAATTTATCTCTGGGTTGCACCACAAGTTATAAGCATCTGCATGATTATTACTGTTCAGAAGTAGTAGTAACTATTATATTTTGTTATAAAATATTCCTCCCACCTTTCCAGAGATTATTATAATATAAACTTCTTGTCTTCTGAGTTTTACTTTTGAATAGAATTGTAAAAAAAAATTGCAACTTATCTGGATACAAAGTGAATTGGTATGCTCTATGGCTTCCAGCTATGTCTGGTAAATAACCCGTAGGAAAAAGTTTAAGATAGGCATCCTTCCTATTGACTACTTAATATAAAATGCATTCTAGTGATTCTTGTTCACCTTCTTAATTAATATCAGATTCAATGTTGTCAATCATATCTGCAAGTTGTCATTTTTACTACTACCTCATGTTCTTGTGAATATTTTGTTGAATAGATGCTGGGATTTTAATACATGCTAGGATTTTAGTATTTGCATGTCTTATGTGGCCTATAAGTGTAAAAAGAGTTTTGCAATTGAATAAAGACAAGTCTTTGTCTCCAAATAATGGCAATGTGTTTATTTCCTTTTTTATTTTTTTTCAGAGGATGCAATGGGGCTTAGTAGTTCATTCTACATCCTGGTTATGGGCATCCATAAAAAAATTGTATTTGTGCTAGAGATATCAAAGTCAAATGGATCTGTATATAGCAAAACAAGGGTTAACATAGATCTATGCTATGTTGATAAAATACTGCTGCAACATTCAGATCTTGAACCAAGCTCACATTTCTTGATAGTGATGTGCTTAATGTATCTGTTACAAGCTTGTATCTAAGATGGAAAATGATACTCAAAGTTTTGACAATAACAATGTGTTTTAACGATTCATCGACTATTTTTTATTTGCTTTGGAGTTGATGTAAGCAACTAGCAAAGAGTGCATTCAACTAACTTGATTTTTTGTTTCAAATTTTTATCTTCATCCACATGGGTTATTTTATGCCTCAATATATCATTTACTTAAATGTAGATGTTTTCTACAAGGAGTGGAATTGATATTTCATCCATTCGATGGTTGGAGAAAATGCCACACTTACAGATACATCAAATGCCAAAAGCATGTGTGGCCACATACCAACATGCAGGAGTTTCCCTAAGTATGCATGTGGGATCAGGGCTTATGAACACTAACCAAGGTATCAAAAATCGGCCTCTGCCTTTGCATGATCTATATAATTCTACAGCCCTTGGTAATACTGCCATTCCTATAAATTTTTTGCTAGCCATGATTGATGATCATCAAGCATGCAAAATGGATCATCCTCAAGGCCATGTGATTTGCAGATCATTTCTTCGAAATACTCTCTATCCTGAAAGAGGTTTTGCCAGCTTTGGGTGACAAAAGTGTTATTAAAATGAGAACTCTATTCAGTTCATTGCTAACTTCATCAACATTGGATATTCGAGTGGCTATTTGTGATATCCTGAAAGGGCTTTCAAAAGTTGACCGCTCCTTAGTCTTACCTGTAAGATGGTGCTTCTTGTTTAGTTTTGTTGAACCAAAGTTTGATATTATTTAATGCCCATGATATTAGCCTACAGTGATTCCATTTTGTTATTCATTGGTTGTAACGCCAAATTTTGTTATTAATTGCTAACATGATTTCTTGTTGCTTTCTTGCAGGAAAAAATGGTAGGTGATTTAAATGCAGTATCATCATATACAGTTGGAGACTATGATTATGATAAAAGGCTTGCTACTTATGAGCAAATATCATCTCAATTATTCTCCCATATAGGTGAGCAACATACCTTGCTTATTCTTTCATATTGTATGTATGATATGTTATCAGAAGATCTCTCTCACTCATGCATAATGCCTCCAATTGCCTGCTTTCTTTTATTCAATTTTATGCCTTTGTATTAGAAAGTGAAGAGGTATTGTAGCAGGAAGAGATTCAAGATGACCTCAAAAGTGAAAAGAAACCTAATCATCTAAACATGGTGGAGAAATAACTACTTGATTCTTGCATCAATGATGGCTGTGTAAATTGGTCTAAAGTATCTATTAAGCATGCTAGTTATAATTTTATTCTCGCACATGTGAAGAATGGTATAACAAGCTCAGAGACCTCCACCCAAAGGGTATTTTTTGTTGATTTATTTTAAATTTGTATGCTATCCTCTTAAGTTTGAGAGGTAAGCATTACATTCTAACATTGTCAAATGTATCTATAGGAATGGGTGGCTTTACGATGTTCAATGGTACTTGGCCTTTCTGGTATTGCAACTTTGAATGAATGCAAACCTCTTTCCAACACAGATGTAGAAGTGGACTTCTTCAACAATATTATTCACATTCAGGTTTCATGTTCTTTCCTTTTATTTCCCGTTCTTCCCAATTTTTTTCTTTGCGTGGAAAGCAGTCTGATAGTGGTTTGTTTACTTATGCAGAGGCATAGGAGATCAAGACCAATGGCACGGTTTAGAAATATTGTGGATGCTGGAAATCTATCTGATGTAAAATAATGTTTGAGTATGAGATAACTCTGTGAGCATATTTTTCATTATTTGAGTCTGATATAACTCTGTGTACATGTTTTTTATCTGTGGGTGACATTGGTGTGGTAGGTTGTTCATATTTGCTATATCCTCTTCTGACCACGCCTCTCTGCAATCTACTCACATTGCTAGTGAATATGGAATATTATGCAGGGAACTCTCATGCAAATATTTGTGCCGCTCTTTTTTAGTTTGTTGTTCGATGCCAAAGGTGACATGGAGGGGAATGTTGTGAAGTCTTGCTTAGAAACCCTTGCTTGTATTGTTGGTCACATAAGATGGGATTCTTACTTCAGTTTATTGATGATAGCATTTCGACTGATGGCTTCCAAGGAAAAGAATAGAAATATACTTGTACGGTTGATTTGTTCAATATTAGATAAGTTTCATTTTATTGATGGAATGGCCTCAGCTGTAGGACCAGAAAAACATGATCATCAATCTAAGATTGGTAAAAAAGAAATGGATAAAGCTAGATATGGAATTAAGGAGGGATGGTGATAAAAAAAATATTATCTGCCCTGAAATACAAGAGCGTCTAAAAAAGTGTGTGCTACTTGAGATAAATAAGATGATCATATCTCATGCGAATGTGGTTAATATTTCACTTAGTCATGCTGCATTGAAGTTATTGATGCTTATGCCTTTAGAAAGAATGGAATCATAGCTTCCTTGCATCATACAGCGTATTGCTAATCTGTTTAAAAGCCAACCTCATTCTTAATAACTGCAAAGGGCATGACCCATAAGGAATTCTATTTAAGGGTGCTAGCTCAATGGTAGAGCACCTTCCTTATAGGTAGGAGGTTGGTGGTTCAATTCTACCGTGCCCTATTTATATTCTGAAACCACTAAAAAGAGATAAATGACCAAAATTTGCATATAAACGACCACCAATACAACATGAGAGATAAGTGACCAAAAAATGACCAAAATATGCATATAAATGGCCAGTTTTGAGTTGGCGATCGCTGGTAGCAAATTAGCCGTCATTTATCACGTTACAAAAAATGTTGTCATTAATTGTTACAATTAATGACCAAATATATTACCAAATTAATGACCAAATATACAACCAAATATATGACCACAAGATAAGCTATAAATGACCAAACTAAATATGACCACATTTTTGGTCGCATGATATATGGCCGCTAATTTGCTACCAGTGGTCACCAACTCAAAAGTGGTCATTTATATGTGGATTTTGGTCATTTTTTTCGTCACTTATCTCTCATTTTGTACAAGTGAATAGATCCTGCAACCATACAACATAAATAAATTGTAGAAGAAGGGTAGGAACTTTGTAGATCAACAAGACTTCAAATCCCACTCAAAAAGAAATAGAATCATATGCACTTCATCTAGAAATTGATGATTCACTCACATTTCAAGCAACACTTCAAAGTACCCATGCAGTAGATTGGAAGCAAGCAATGGATGTTGAATATGAATCACTCATAAAAAATCAGACTTGGGAATTCACAATTCTTCCTCCTAGAAGAAGAATAGTTGGGTGTAAATGGTTATTTAAACAAAAGTATAAGGCAGATGGATCAATATATTTCTACAAGAATTGTTTCGTAGAGAAAGGTTATAGCCGAATTGCAGGTTTGGATTACAATTACACCTTCTCACCTATAAACAAAATAACATCCATTAGATTTCTATTAGCAATTTATGGCCTTAGATATTCATGTACATCAACTAGATATAAAAACAACATTTTCAAATGGTTTTTTAACAGAGGAAATTTATATGGAACAACTAGAAGGTTACATACCGGAAGGAAAGGAGTAGTTAGTATGCAAAATCCATAAGGCATTGTATGTACTAAAATAGTCCTAAAGAGCATGTTGGTAGGTAGGTGATCATATTAGCTTTATATGTTGATGACACCATTATTATGAGTAATGATATTAAGATATTAGATTTGTTCAAGATTCAGTTATCTGGAAAATTTGAAATGACAAATTATGGTGAGATTCATTACTTCTAGGGCATTCAAAGTTTAAGAGATAGAGAGAAGAAGCAAATACATCTTAACCAAGAGGGGCACATTAAGAATATCCTTAATAAATTCGAATGAAAAATTGCAAACCAATTAGTACTCCAATGGAAGTAGGAAATAAAATTTCACTAGAAATGTGTCCCAAAACACAAGAAGAAGAAAATTATATGAGTACTGTTCCATATAACAATGTTTTTGGGAGGCTAATGTATGCAATGGATTCTAGCAGACTTAATATTGCATCTGATGTAAGTACTGCAAGCCAATTTTCCAACAATCCCGGATCACAACATTGGGCAGGGATTAAAAGAATTTTTAGTGAACAATGGAATTACATTCAGTGGGAGTTCATAAACATATTTGAATATTACAGGCTATTGTAATGCGGATTGGGAACGATACATTGACAACAAAAGATCAACTACATGATTATGTTTTATCCTTAGTGGAGGTATAGTTTCATGGACAAGCAAGAAAAAAAATTTGTTTCTCTCTCTAGTAAAGAAGTAGATAACATAATGTCAAGTAGCAAATGAATTGATTTGGTTGCGGGTGAAAACATGAAATTGGGAAACAATTTTGGCTTGTTTTTTACAAACAAAACTGCTAAATTTTATGTTTTTCAACTTCGACCTATTCAAGCCCATATCTCCCTTAGGAATTTCAACTTGAAGTAAACACAAAGGTTTTAGAGAATTGAATAAGCTTTCTACTTTTATTTTTTTTAATTTTTTTTATGGACATATCATGGGACAAATTTGTTGTCAACAGACGGCATATACTTGAAAATTTTAGGTATGGATAATGAGTGACCTGTGTTGACAACGGTTTTTTGATAGATGGTTATTGATTTTAGGGAACAAAATTGTAGGCTCATAATATAAACACACTACACTAGATCCTGGACTATATTTTGAGTTTTTTAAGACTTGGGAATTATTTTTTATTATTTATCGAAACAACATATGTTCAGAAAATGGTGCATTATTGACACATGTTTTTGTCTTCACATTTTCTTTCAAATGTGACTCTTATTGGAAAAATTAAAAGAACCCTTTTGAAGAGGACGAGCCAATTATGATCTCTATGAAATTTCAAATTTTTTGGTGTTTTCTTTGTTATGATACTGAATTTTCATTTCGGGTGATTTTAAAAGTAATAAAATTCTTAAGGGATAAGGTTTAGAAAAAAAATATTAATAAATAGAAATTCAAGTCGAAATGAAACAATTATTATATCATTGGAAACTAGATTCGGAGATGAATCCATTGCTATCAAGTCCGACAAATAATATTTGGAATTTCAAGGGGTTCGGCCTTGCTGAAGTTGCAGGTTCCGGAAAGATGCCATATATTTTCGCAGGTTTGTTGACTATAAACTCTCGGGAGAAAAAATATCTTCCAAACTCTCAACTGGGAGTTGAGTTCAAACTCTCATCCGAGATTTTTTTTTAAAATATAGCGCGGCAATTGGTTCAAACTATCGTCCTAGAGTTGTTTTAAACTCTCCGGTGAGAGTTTGAAATGTCAAAACTCTCAGCCTAGAGTTTGAGGTTGACTTATTTTCGAGTGATCATCTGCCCGCGATCCATTTTTTTCACTCTGTTTGTCACAAAAGTGTTTCCCAGGTTTGCGATTTCACCCTTGCAAAACTTATTAAAGGACATTGAATTTACTCAAGCTCAATCAACAGTATTAAACTATGACAACCAAAGTTTCATAGCTATGACAAAGCATTCAATATATCAAGGGAAGGTTACACATATAGGGACACATTATAATTTAATATGTGTGCAAACTAAAAGGAACATTGTACAAATGGAGTATTGTCCCACTAAACTGAGGATAGAAGATGCATTGACAAAAGAAATACCAAAGATCAAATTTGAATAAATCCTGAACCATCGACCTGATTTCACTTTAAATTTCGGATTCCCTACAAGAAGGATTTAAACACTGTAGCTATTGTGGATACTCCAGAACTGTGATTGCTTAATCATTGCTTGAACATGGACAACGTCATATTTCCACTTCACATTTTGGATGGCTATAACTTCGAGTCTTTGAGAATAATTCTTTCACAAGGCTTGAGCTTAAAGCTTTATCTATTACAACCTTTTGCATATTCCTCTACAAGAGCTGCAGCCTATTTTGGATCAGATTCACTCGAAATTTAGAGCTAAAACCTCATTCCAATGTTTCCTCAAATAAGATGAGATGAGCTTCCTATTTATGCATTTTTTTGTGGATAAAAAAAAAAAAATCTGGCCGAGCTTACAATTTATTTTTATTCAAGTTTTGACCCCCTTTTTGGCTGGCCTGACTTCACCATTTAAATTTTATTTTAGAGTTTTCTTTATTGCCTCCATAGTTAGGGTTGTTTGGTTTCCATGTCACATGTTTAAGGGCTGCAACATCGTTAACAAGGCCTCATCATCATCATAGAGAACAAGTAAGGGATTCAACGCCATATTCATCAAGTGGTTTAAACACCATACAAAATTTTTGTGTTTGTGATAAGGGCAACCATGGCAACCACCGTGGGATTCTCCATATCTTCAACTCTTCAAGGAATTCTTTAAATATGGAATTTAACAATAACATGATCACCAAAGTCTTAATTAAGCTTGCGGGAATGAGTGCAAGAGTCCCACACATCCTTCAAGGGCTTCATTATATCAACAAAGACTTCTTCAACAAACTTGCGGCCTTCATCATCCATGCATCAAACTATGACCATCATGAGAAAAATTCAAAGCTCCATCATAGGTAAACATCTATGACAAGATCAAGCATTATTTCATCAAAGGCTTCAAGCATCATGTACATCAACAAGGAAAGAGGGCTTCATGTTCAAGGTCTCCATATCATGCATATGTACATCAAGCCACCATATGCCAAGGTACAAAATCCCACCATGTGTATGGGTTCCAAGACCCAAACCTTTACTTGCATTTTTCCAAGAGATTTTCCACATCATCAATACCATGTCATCATACAATCCATATCATACACAAATGGTATTCTTCACATATTCATGGGATTCAAATCAAATATCCATCAATATGCAAGGACAACATGCCATGTTGAATAGCTCCAAAGGCATGTTCATTTATTATCTCCATGGTTTCCTTACCAAGTACAAGTACAAGTGGAATCCATCAACAAGATTTTGGTATCCATGACTCAAACCATATCCAAGGGTTCCATGACCCCATAAAGCCACAATATGACCACAAAATGGGTCATATGGACCCCCTAGTGCTCCAAGGCACACACCAACTATGAATTGTCTCTAATGCCCAAACTACCATGTCATCATTTCCTTTGTTACTCCTTTGTCATTAATATCTTATCATCAATGAAAACCATGCTCAACACCTTCTACTAATATTGTAACTCAACCTTCATCGAGAAGGTCACTCAAAATGTCCATAGTCACACTGTCAAGACTTACTTCTACTTCCATACTTAGTCAATTTTGCCATGTTCCTGTGCACTATCGGATCCATGTCCTGGACTAGTCAAGTGATCAATCCAACTATCATGCCTGAACCCACGAACATGCACCACCTCAAGCTCAAAATTTTCATTTCCATCGACATTTCCATCCACCTGATATAAGTATTCATGGATAAAGGCAAGTCACCCACTTGCCTCAAACAACCAAAAATGGACTGATCTAGTCACCTCCATTGTGCAATACTTCCCTCTGACTTCCTGCTCAAGTCTTCAAGGTATGCAACATGTCACTCTAAACCAACCATGCTTCATGAAGTAGAAGTGAAAACAACCTATATATAGTTCTACAACTTATCCCTCCACTATACTACCAAAAAGTATCCAAAATTATCGTTGGGTTGAGTGCCTTCTACACTCTTAGGTCCCAAAATAAACCTGTAAATTTGATCACATGTTGGTTTGTAGCGATGATCCATGTATCCATCACATCAATCCTACTCTCTTCAATAGTAAGTATATTTTATCTTCCTTCAACAATAAAGTCACCATCACAATCCAGAACCTCCACAAGTTTCAATGTGGAGAGGTGGTAGTTTAGCCTTCATGACTTGATTCTCTCAGTAACCTATCCAAAGTCTACCTAGAATGATGAGCAAACCAAACAACTCCATGTATTTCACAACATGTCTGCACCATTACTCGGTTATATCCTTAAGTAGTTGATTCATCATGTCCATGATCCCCAACGGAAGCCTCAACCACATCCTAAGTCCCATACTAAAGGTAGGCGAGCATCTCCTAGGTTGAGCTACACTAGCACTCTCTAAGTTCCCATATACCTGGATAGGATATGTACATCAACCAATTCTTCTTTCTAATATGACCTTATCTTTGTGTGATTCACCCATCTTCACGACCAAATTCCTATTGATCCATCACTTCAAAGAGAAGGGGAGACTATAGATGTCAAAGATGAAGATTGCTAGAAATATTGTGTCATTGATGCCCAATTTCAATACCCTATCCTTGAAGTAATTTCTTCTCTAAATACCTAGCTTAGATGGGATCATAGTATATATGGTTGAAAATATTAGCCCGATACCTTACCAATGGTGTATAGCACTCCCTCTAAGTCCATAGGATTGTGTAGATATGATGTGTTAAAATATCTCTTCTAGAGATTCAAGTCAACTCTACGAGGGTATTAAAAAAATTTAGGTCATCCTAGAATGATTGTAATATCTCGAATTTTTGGACTCACTATTTTGGTTGTTATATTGGGCCACGGCCCCAGCATCTATGTTTTATTTGGAGTATTGGGCATAAGCCCTAGTACCTATGATTATTCTTTTATATATATTCACATATCGAGCATGGACCCTGACTGACTTCTTTATTTCAGTATATACTGGGAAAAAAGGCCCTGATGTTGTAATGATGTTCTTCAGCTTTGATATGGGTACAAACCCTAATATACGGAGGTGATCTTTTGTTACTTACTGTGAAGAGCTATGATTTTACATGATTAGACTTATGAGTGTGTTGAGCGTGGACTCGGAAACACACATATAACCTACGTACTGGGCATAAGCCCTGATGTACCTAGAAGAATGCTTATGTACTGGGAGTAATCCCTAAGATACATTGAGTGTTGGGCCTAAGCCCTGGAGCACTCCAAGCTTGATAAATGAATACCGGATCTGATGAAACTTAAAAATTCTAGATGTGCCTCACAACCACATTCTAGCACTAGTGCTGAGCAGAGGCTCTGGAATTGCACTAGCGTAACACCCATGTGAGAGTGTTGAGTTAAAAGGCTCTGAAGAGCACTCGGGGTTACTGGATCTCAAAACGTTGAGTCGGAAGGACTCTGAATATCACTTTTACTTTCATCACACTTGTTTTATTTGATTAAATGATTCATCTTTTATCTATTATCAAGTATTGCGGGAACTACCGTGTTAAATGAGGGAATCCAACATGCAAAGAGAGAGACTAGAGGTGCCTATCCAAGCTTACCGAGGCCATCCAAAGAATTGGACCTTGTCCTTAAAAGTTAAAAAAAAAATAAGTATCATGTGAGGATACATAACTAAATAAAAGATAATTACCAATAGTCTTTTATGACTAACATGTATAAAGGCCTCAAGGCTATTATTATTATTAAGAGCTTTAATAATAATGGTTTCATTATTTAATTATGGAATATAATTAGTATATATGATGTATGCATTATTTAATATTATAAATAATGTATTAATAGTTAAGTGAAATATAATTATTGTTATTATGATTATTTTTATTATAATTATTATTGAGAGCTTAAATCAAAATCACTTATAGTTAAACAGTTGGAAAAGTACTAGCTCAAAAGGACTAGGTATTTAATTAAATAATATCTTTTAAATATTAATTATTTAATTTAAAGAAACTAATTATTTCAACAGTCCTAATTCAAGACTCCCTTACATAAAGAGGGTAGATCCCAATTTCTGAGGATCATCTATGTTTTCATTATCATTCTCTGATGGTAATTAAAGGAAAAAATTCTGCTCCAAGAAACTAAACCAACAGTAACCCTAGGTCCTCTATCTCTTTTGCATGTTGGAATCCATCTCGGGGGGATCCATACAAAACTAGGAACAGTGATCATGGTTGGGAGGAACACGGTAGCCCCAAAGTTATCCTGCTAAAGGGAATCATCCTAATAGGTTAACTAAATACAACAAGATCTGTAATAACTATCGTTGAGTGTGCAGGTTTCTACAGGAAGGAATTAAGTGCCAAGCAGCTAGGCTTCCACCAGAAAGGATCGGGTACTCAAGCAACTAGGTATGGAGTATTCATTGTTTCAAATTTCTAGTTATATTAAATTTAGGCTTTTAAAATTAGAATAGATACTGCAGCATTGTTTTCATTACCAATATTATCGACTTCAAGGTTCTGCCCAGAACCCAGTGTAGGGTCTAGCAGGTCTAGCCAAGCTAGCCTTTTCTAGACAACTTATATCATCTTCTAGGTTAAGGTTATTATAATTTCTTGTTTATAGGTATAGTTTTATGTTTGAATCGTATTTCCTTATTCAGAGTGCAGGGTTTTATTTATGCCTGCTAGTTCTTTTAATTATTATCCTGTCTATGCTGGAAAAACACCAAGTAGAAATAAACGAAGATTTCAAGCCAAACATCGAAACGTTCAGCTACACTACACAGTTCAATTATCAAACGCCTCTACGATTTCAACCATTAGTCAAAATTTACATCTAAATGCATCCCGTATTGCAAAGATATTCGTATGCAAAACATAGATTCACATATAACTCAAATAGTATTATGCATTTTAATATGGGTTTCAAATCCCAAGTTTCATGGATCGAACCCCATCCCCAATCGAAGTGCGCATCATATCAAATCAGATTATTGAATACACAACAACCACAAACATTTTCTATGTTAGCTAAACATTCATCCTTGGAAACAATAAAGTTAGAATCCATTGGAAGAACTGGGGTTTCCATTATTTAAAAGCTGTCAGAAGTAAAAACACTATTCAATACATCAAGCAGGCTGTAGCAAACCATGAATTACTCCTTAAAAATCATAACCAAACACGCAACAATCAAAACGAAGGCTACTATTTCATACAAACATAAATGCAGACCTTTTTAGTACTCTGATGGGCACGAATCCCGGATCTAAGATTGATTCTCTTAGCCTAATAGCAGGAAGTCCATTTCATAATAATTTTAAATAAACACAGGTCTAAATATCAAAACCACGGAGAACTCACATTGCCCATAAAATTTCCCTATAAACTAGTCAACTGATAGAAGTACCACAAGTATCAGTAAATACAGATTTCTATTTAGAAATACAAATCGACTAGATACAGGATAGAAACACAATTACATCTTGATAAATTCTTTTACGCCAGAGGAAAGAAAAACATAGGACAGAACAAAGTTAAGACGCATATAGTTAGCATGGATTCCATTAAATAAGACAATGACTATCCATCAAAATTCGTAGACTGACAGAGAAATCGTAGAATTCCTTTTCTCCATCACAAAACCTTAAAGATGAGCACCATGAATACATACAGGGAAATCTATTCTATCAAAACCTATATTTACATAGGCATGTTTAAGCCAAAAGAAACCAAGACCAAAACCCTTAGTAGATTCACCCATCACAATATTATTACAACAATGTACCAGACACTGGGTCAAGCCAAAGGCGACCTCCCTGGATATTCCAAGTCTGAGTGAGCCAAAGGCATCACGAATCTCCCCATTACCAACTTATTAAACCCTTCTCCAAACCACCGAGATAGATAGGGTGAAGGGTTGAAAGAACCCAGGACTTACCAGTCCAAATGCATGGTACAGTCGTACTACTTCCCCTTCAGGATCACGCAGAGAGTCACTATACATGTAAGTGATTGAAAGCGAAAAGGTTAGGACCTGGGCAATTCTTAAAACCACAATTAAGACAAAAATGAGGAAACTCAGCATTTAAAACATTGACATGATTTTACTTGTAGGATCACTTCTTCATCGCCTTCGTGTCTTCCAAACCCTACCCTGGCCATGAGCATAGCTTTGGCCAGGCGTAACCACATCACACACAAAGCTAAAACCCTCGCAGCCAAAAGACCAAGTGAAATCATGACTTGGAAAACTTTGGTGTAACCCTTGCTAAAAGCCTTAGTCCAGCTGGCTAAAGCCACGTGACTACCATGTGTGACTTTAATGCTTGCAACCACCACGATGGGGCCCCATTACGATTTATCAAACTATATAGTATAGTCATGTGGGAGCAATACCCTTGGGTTATTAATACAAAGACGAAGTTCTCCACTTCTTCATATTGACATAAGGGTGGTTCCACTTTTAGAGGTTTTACATAGGGAAGATGCCAACCTTATGGACACCTTCATGGAGAATGACAATTAAATAAGCATTAGCATAATCGCTAAGTAATTCCATAGGTTTTCCCCTATTCACACCTTACCTCTTGGCGACTCTGCCAGAAGTGTTTAAATCAAACCCCAAAGAGTCAGGGTGTTTCAACTTCCCTCATCAGGTTCGTCATGCCTGAGAATTGACATTAGACAATTGGCATTTCAATCATACATCTAGATCAAGTAAGAAGAATAGAGACTGCTAGTATTATTGCATGGCAAAACATTACACCCACATGTTCATCCTAATTACTTCCGTACAAGAGTTTGACCAATAAAAGTTACCTTGTTAGAATATTTCTTAACACATTGAAATGACAAATGCAAGTACCAATACTCTTCACATAACTATAGGAAAATCTCATAAATATATAATCTATGTTAGGCAATTTAGCAAGAAGAGGATTTTTTTATATCTTACTATTTTAGGGACATTACAAGTGGTATCAGAGATCAGTCACAAAACTAAGTGACCTATTGGGCTCATTACAAACATCCGCTGCAGATACATAGTAAACAGAAACATACCTTCAAGAATTTTATTTTATTTATGTAAAAATGAACTAACAGATTTTCTTTTCTTGACAGTTATATAAAGATTGCAGGTATAGTCTGTGTCTAAAAATGAAAGCAGAAGGGGGCAGTAGCATACATGGAAATATGAACTCCCCACCACGAGAGAAAGAAATTGTGGTGGAACTCAAATCGGATTTAATGAAATCCATGCAAAATCTACAGGCTGAATTCCAAAGTTTCTGAGATTAAAACATGCAGGAAAGAAGAGAGCAGCAAGCCATAAATGAGGCACTGCTTCAGACTTTAACAAAGGAAAAACCTCACGGACAGCCCACACTCTCAATCAACACTTTTAAAAAGGGAAACAGTCACACAAAAAGGACTACCAGCCCTAAGGGAGAAGAGCAGGGAGAACACATACCTGAATCAATGGAAGAAGACTGTAAGAGCTCTTTCAACGATAAAGGTTCACCACCTCCTTGCAAGAAAAGGAGGAAAAGTGACGACAGTCTGCAAGGGGAATTCAAAAAGATAAAAGCCCCAACCTATGACAGAGAGATTAACTATGGGGAAAAGGCTGAGGAGTGGCTGCTGGGAATGAATAAGTACTTCAAAGTGCACAATTACTTCAGGGAAATGCAAGCCCGACTATCCATATACAACATGAATGGTAAAGCTGATGGTGGTGGGACTTGAAACACACTAAAGGACAAGAACTAAGAGACATAACCTAGGATACTTTCAGTAGAATATTCTAGGACAAATATATGTCTGAAAGATTCTTTGACAAGAAAATTAAAGAATTTCATGAGTTGAAAATGGGCTCCCTCACTATGGAAGCATTCATAAACCTTTTCTTAGACTTACTGCACAATGTGCCATACATTAAGGACGAGAAGGTCAAAATAAAACAATTTTTGGGAGGGCTGCCAGCAAACATTAGAGAAAAGATAGAGTTTGACATGCCCAAAACCCTTGATGTGACCTTACATAAAGCAAGACTGTGTTATGAACACGGACAACCAAGGAATGACAACATCAACAGAAATAGAGATAGGTTTAGAACCTTCTCGGACAACCGCAGACCGGGTTTTCGACCTCCACATTACTGGAAGAATAACAACAGTTTTCCTCCCAATATAGCCTTCAACCGACCACAAGCACGACCAAGTGCACCCCCACCACCTGTCAATAGGCCAGCTTTCAACAAAGTGACAAAAGCTGTCCCACCAACTATTTCCTGTTGGAAACGCCAAGGGCCAGACTACTATAGAGACTTCCCCAGCAAAATGGATGGAGTTTTACACAACATCCAAGCATAACCTACCATAGGATACTTGGAAAAGACACTGAGGATTTATGCCGCTCTCAATGGATGATAGGCAGATCACCAAGCCACCATGGTGGAAATAGAGGGTAAGATCTCTAACACTGCCATTTCAGTATTAATAGATCCTGACGCTTGCAGAAGTTATATCTCCCCTAAGTTAGTGGACACTTGTAAGTTGAACTGAGAACCTCACGAGAAATCATGGCTAGTACAACTAGCCACCGGTACCAAACGAAAGGTCTCCGAGTTAGTTAGACTTGTGAGATAGACTTAAACAGGTTCCAAACTAGGTTAGATTTAAACATTCTACCCCTAGGGTTGTACGATGTACCCATCGGCATGGATTGGTTAGAAGAACACCATGTCCTACTAGAATTCTTAAACAAATCCTTACTCTATAGGGATGGCCAAGGGAATCAGAAGACAATTCAGGGTATCCCTAAGAAAATGTCGGTATGACATATCTCTGCCTTACAAGCAAAGAAATGTATCAGAAAAGGTTGCAAACTCTTTGCCGTCAATATCCAAAACATAGAAACTGATAGGGAACAAAATATCGAAGACTTCCCAGTTCTCGTGGAATTCAAGGATGTATTTCCCGAGGAAATACCAGGATTACCACCCAAACGAGACTAAGACTTTTCCATCGAGCTAACACTCAGGTCAGTACCAGCTTCTAAAGCCCCATACCGCATGAGCACACCAGAATTGGAGGAGCTCAAGCTTCAGTTACAAGAGTTAATAGACAAAGGGTACATTCGACCAAGTGTGTCCCCTTGGGGTGTACCGATACTCTTCATCAAGAAGAAAGACGGAATGATGCGGATGTGCATCGATTACTGCCAACTCAACAAGATGACAATTAAGAACTGCTACCCACTCCCTAGGATCGACGACTTGTTGGACCAAGTCAGAGGGGCAAAGATCTTCTCGAAGATCGACTTACGATCCAAATACCATCAGGTGAGGATCCGTGATGAGGATATCAATAAAACCGCATTCCAAACCCGTTACGGCCACTACGAGTTCATAGTGATTCCCTTTGGGTTAACAAATGCACCGGCCAACTTTATGTGCATGATGAACAACATCTTTAGTAAATACCTCGATAAGTTCGTTCTAGTATTTATTGACGACATTTTGATCTACTCCAAGAACGAAGTAGAACACGAGGAGCACCTCTAAATTATTTTACAGATACTAAGGGAACACCAACTTTACGCCAAGTTTAGTAAGTGCGATTTCTACAAACGCTAGATTCAATACTTAGGACATATCATTTCCAAGAAGGGAATAATCGTCGACCCCGAAAAGGTTAAAGCTATCAAAGAATGGCCCACACCTACTTGCGTATTTGATATAGGATCATTCTTAGGATTAGCCGGCTACTACCTAAAGTTCATTGAGAACTTTTCACGGATTGCATGTCCCATGACCTCCTTGCAAAAACAGGAAAACAAGTTTATCTGGATGAATAAGTGCGAAGAAATCTTTCAAAAGCTGAAGCAACTACTGATTAGTGCACTGATTCTGCGTTTTGCGGATCCCAATGGGGACTTCGTCGTTTGCACGGATGCAAGCAAGGAAGGACTCGGGGGAGTCCTTATGCAAGACAATTTTTCCATATGCTACGAATCGATGAAACTAAAAGATCATGAGTAGAACTACCCTACTCATGACCTTGAACTAGCCTCCATCATCCATGCTCTAAAGATGTGGCGACATTATCTCATGGGAAAGAAATTCCTATTGATGACTGATAACATGAGCTTGAAATACCTTTTCGACCAACCCAACCTAAATTCCAGGTAGGCGAGGTGGTTAGACTTCCTTAGTGAATACCATTTCGAACTAAAGCAGATAAAAGGAAAGGAAAACAAGATTGCATATGCCTTGAGTCGTCAAGCACATATGCTTTACGGGGTCACGGTGAGCCAAACTGACTCAGACTTACACCACAAAATTCAAACGGCATGTGAGAGTGACCGTTATTACACGGAAATCCTCGCAAAGATCTAGGAAGACAGACTTTTCGAACAACAAAAAGAATATAAGATAGACGAGTCGGGACTACTGTGGTCGAAAGACCGACTTTACGTCCTAGAGAGTGGAGACATTAGATCAAACATTCTCACCAAATTTCACCAAAAACCCTATTCAGGGCACCTCGGATATCAAAAGATGATATTGGTAGTAAAGAAACATTACATTTTGCCTAAGATGAAAGCTAACATTGCGATGATCATCGCAAAATGTCAGGAATGCCAATTGGTCAAAGCAGAACACCAACACCCCTCTGGATTACTTCAGCCGTTACCCATTCCAGAATGGAAATGGGAGGTAATAAGTATGGACTTCATTACAGGCTTACCCAAGAGTAAGAAACTGAATGACTCCATCTTTGTAGTGGTAGACAAGTTGTCTAAAGCAGCTCACTTCATACTGGTGAAATCCACCTACAAAGCAGTTCACATCGTGGAAATATTCTTAAAGGAGATCTTTCGATTGCATGGGATACCCAAGGCAATCATTTCCGATCGAGACACGAAGTTCACTAGTAACTTTTGGAGATCATTGTTCTCCGGTTTGGAAACCCAGTTACAATTCAATACTGTGTACCACCCCCAGACCGACGGACAAACAGAATGAGTAAACCAAATCCTCGAGGACATATTGAGGATGTATGTCATGAACAACGCCACCAAGTAGGAGGATTATTTGCACCTCGCAAAGTTTGCATACAGCAATGGTTATCAAACCTTGGCCAAAATGAGTCCTTTCGAGGTGCTCTATGGCAGGAAATGTCGGACACTCGCGACTTGTGACAGTCCAGTAGACAGACTTACGTTAGGACCCGACCTATTAAAGGACTTCGAACAGTGGGTCTACAAGGTACAACTGAACTTAAAAGAAGCACAAGAACACCAAAAGAGTTATGCGGACAAGAAAAGAAAAGACAAAGACTACCAAGTCGGTGAACACGTGTTTCTAAAAATAAAGGCAAAACGAAGCTCGTTGAGCTTGGGACGTTGCGGGAAACTAGCCCCAATATTTTGTGTACCTTTTGAAATACTGGCCAAGAAGGGCCCAGTAGCTTATGAGTTAGCCTTACCAACTCATATAAAAGGTCATAATGTTTTTCATGCTTCACTATTAAATAAATATGTATACGATACTAAACATGTTATTGATTGGTCCTTATTACAGGTGGAGCCCGAAGGGGAGTTCATGCCAGAACCACTCCACATTCTGGACAAGAGAGAGGTGCAGCTTAGGAGGAGGACCATTAGTCAGCTAAATGTGCAATGGAGGCACTTTGGGCCAGATGAGGCTACTTGAGAGAATGAGGCCACCATGAAAGAGGCATACCCTGCCTTATTTCATGAATTCATTCCTAGTCCCTAGAAACACCGAGACGGTGTTATTTCTAAGCGGGGAAGGATGTAATATCTCGAATTTTTGGACTAGCTATTTTGGTTGTTATATTGGTCCATGGCCCCAACATCTATGTTTTATTTAGATTATTGGGCATAAGCCCTAGCACCTATTATTATTATTTTATATATATTGATATATCGGGCATGGACCATGACTGAGTTCATTATTTGAGTATATACTAGGCAAAAAGGCCCTGATCTTGTAATGATGTTCTTCATCTTTGATATGGTTACAAACCCTAATATACAGAGATGATATTTTGTTACTTACTGTGCAGAGCTATGATTTTACATGATTAGACTTATGAGCGTGTTGAGCGTGGACTCAAAAACACACATATAACCTACGTACTAGGAATAAGCTCCAATGTACGTAGAAGAATGTTTATGTACTAGGAGTAAGCCTTGAGGTACATTGAGTATTGGGCCTAAGCCTTGGAGCACTCCAAGATTGATAAACGAATACCGGATCCGAGGAAACTTAAAAATTCTAGATGTTCCTCACAACCACATTCTAGCACTAGTGCTGAGCAGAGGCTCTGGAATTGCACTAGCGTAACACCCATGTGAGAGTGCTGAGTTAAAAGGCTCTGAAGAGCACTCGGGGTTACTGGATCTCAAAGTGTTGCGTCGGAAGGACTCTGAATAACACTTTTACTTTCATCACACTTGTTTTATTTGATTAAATGATTCATCTTTTATCTATCATCAAGTACTGCGGGAACTACCATGTTAAACGAGGGAGCCCGACATGCAAAGAGAGAGACTAGAGGTGCCTATCCAAGCTTACCGAGACCATCCAAAGAATTGGACCTTGTCATTAAAAGTTAATAAAAAAGAAGTATCATGTGAGGATACATAACTAAATAAAAGATAATTACCAGTAGTCTTTTATGACTAACATGTATAAAAGCCTCAAGGCTATTATTATTATTATTAAGAGCTTTAATAATAATGGTGTCATTATTTAACTATGGAATATAATTAGTATATATGATGTATGTATTATTTAATATTATAAATAATGTATTAATAGTTAAGTGAAATATAATTATTGTTATTATAATTATTTTTATTATAAATATTCTTGAGAGCATAAATCAAAATCACTTATAGTTAAATAGTTGGAAAAGTCCTAGTTCAAATGGACTAGGTATTTAATTAAATAATATATTTTAAATATTAATTATTTAATTTAAAGAAACTAATTATTTCAACAGTCCTAATTCAAGCCTCCCTTACATAAAGAGGGTAGATCCCAAGTTTTGGGGATCATCTATCTTTTCATTATCATTCTCTGATGGTAATTAAAGGAAAAAATCTGCTCCAAGAAATTGAACCAATAGTAACCCTAGGTCGTCTATCTCTTTTGCATGTTGGAATCCAGCTCAGGGGGATCCATACAGAACCAGGAACGGTTGTAGGATCATGGTTGGGAGTAACACGGTAGCCCCAAAGTTATCCAGCTAAAGGGAATCATCGTAACAGGTTAGCTAAATACAACAGGCTTTGTAATAACTATCGTTGAGTGTGCAGGTTTCTACAGGAAGGAATTAAGTGCCGAGAAACTAGGCTTCCATTGGAAAGGATCGGGTACTTAAGTAGCCAGGTATGGAGTATTCATTGTTTCAAATTTTGATTTATAATAAATTTAGGCTTTTCAAATTAGAATAGATACCGCAACATTATTTTCATTACCAATATTATGAACTTCGAGGTTCTGCCCAGAACCCAGTGGATGGTCTAGCAGGTCTAGCCAAGCTAGCCTTTGCTAGACAACTTATATTGTCTTCTAGGTTAAGGTTATTATAATTTCTTGTTTATAGGTATAGTTTTCTGTTTGAATCGTATTTCCTTATTCGTAGTGCAAGGTTTTATCTATGCCTACTAGTTCTTTTATTTATTATCCTGTCTATGCTGGAAAAACACCAAGTAGAAATAAACGAACATTTCAAGCCAGACATCGAAACTTTCAGCTACACTACACAGTTCAATTATCAAACGCCTCTATGATTTCAACCATTAGTCAAAATTTACAAGTATTCTGCATTTTAATATGGGTTTCAAAACATAGATTAACATATAACTCAAATAGTATTCTGCATTTTAATATGGGTTTCAAATCCCAAGTTTCATGGATCCAACCTGATCCCCAATCGAAGTGCGAATCATATCAAATCAAATTATTGAACACACGGCAACCATAAAATTTTTCTACGTTAGCTAAACATTCATCCTTGCAAACAATAAAGTTAGAATCCATAGGACGAACTGGCATTTTCATTATTTAAAAGTTGCCAGAATTCAAAATACTATTCAATACATCAAGCAGGCTATAGCAAGCCATGAATTACTCCTTAAAAACCATAACCAAACACGCAACAATCAAAATGAAGGCTACTATTTCATACAAACATAAACGCAGACCTTTTTAGTACTTTGATGGGCACGACTCCTAGATCTAAGATCGATTCTCTTAGCCTAACAGCAGGAAGTCCATTTCATAATAATTTTAAATAAACACAGGTCTAAATATCAAACCCCCAGAGAACACACATTGCCCAGAAACTTTCCCTATAAACTAGTCAACTGATAGAAGTACCACAAGTATCAGTAAATACAGATTTCTATTTAGAAATACAAATCGACTAGCTACACGATAGAAACACAATTACATCTTGATAAATTCTTTTACGCCATAGGAAAGAAAAACGCAGGACAAAGCAAAGTGAAGACGCATATAGTTAGCATGGATTCCATTAAATAAGACAACGACTATCCATCAAAATTCGTAGACTGACAGAGCACTATTAAAAAGAAATAATGTGGCCATAGTGTCTTCACACGGCTGTTTAAACTTCATAGAAGAGAAACCATAGAAGTCCTTTTATCCATTACAAAACCTTAAAGATGAGCTCCATGAATACATATAGGGAAATCTATTCTATCAAAACCTATATTTACATAGGCATGTTTAAGCCGAAAGCAACCAAGACCAAAACCCTTAGTTGATTCACCCATCACAACAATGTACCAGACACCGGGTCAAGCCAAAGCCGACCTCCCTAGAGATTCCAAGTCTGAGTGAGCCAAGGGCATCACGAATCTCCCCATTACCAACTTATTAAACCCTTCTCCAAACCACCGACACAAATAGGGTGAAGGGTTGAAAGAACCCAGGACTTACCAGTCCAAATGCATGGTACAGTCGTACTACTTCCCCTTATGGATCACATAGAGAGTCACTATACCTGTAAGTGATTGAAAGTGAAAAGGTTAGGACCTGGGCAGTTCTTAAAACCACAATTAAGACAAAAATGAGGAAACTCAACATTTAAAACATGGACATGATTTTACCTGTAGGATCACTTCTTCATCGCCTTCATGTCTTCCAAACCCTACCCTGTCCATGAGCATAGCTCAGGCTAGGCACAACCACATCGCACACAGAGCTAAAACCTTCGCAGCCAAAAGACCAAGTGAAATCACGACTTGGCAAACTTTGGTGTAACACTCACTAAAAGCCTTAGTCCAGCTGGCCAAAGCCATGTGACTACCATGTGTGACTTTAATGCTTGCAACCAGCACTATGGGACCCCATTACGATTTATCAAACTATTTAGTATAGTCATGTGGGAGCAATACCCTTGGGTTATTAATACAAAGACAAAGTTCTCCACTTCTTCATATTGGCATAAGGGTGGCTCCACTTTTAGAGTTTTTACATAGGGAAGTTTCCAACCTTATGGACACCTGCATGGAGAATGACAATTAAATAAGCGTTAGCATAATTGCTAAGTAAGTCCATAGGTTTTCCCCTATTCACACCTTACCTCTCGACGACTCCGCCAAAAGTGTTTAAATCAAACCCAAAAGAGTCAGGGTATTTCAACTTCCCTCATCAGGTTCGTCATGCCTGAGAATTGACATTAGACAATTGACATTTCAAACATATATCTAGATCAAGTAAGAAGAATAGAGACTGCTAGTATTATTGCATGGATAAACATTATACCCACATGTTCATCCTAAATTACTTTCGAACAAGAGTTTGACCAATAAAAACTACCCTGTTAGATGTTTTCTTAACACATTGAAATGACAAATGCAAGTACCAATACTCTTCACATCACTGTAGGAAGATATCATAAATATATGATCTATGTTAGGCAATTTAGCAAGAAGAAGAAATTTTTTTTTATCTCACTATTTTAGGGACATTACAAAGATGACATAAAAATGGTATAAATAGAAGGAGTAGATCCTCATTTGTTCATTCATTCATTCATCTTGTGGAGATCTCTTAGATTGTGCAGTTCTAAGAAGAAGAGAGTATTTTCTATTTTGAAAAGGAGGAGCACTTGTAAGGGTATTTGAAGATGTTCTCTTGAAGGTTTTCTAAGGTTTTTGAAGATGTTTTCTTGAAGGATTTCTAAGTATTTCTAAAGGAGGTGGCATCTTGTGGAGAGGAATTATTAGGGATGCTTATGGAGCAGATTTGAACCTAATTATGGAACAGATTTGATGTTGATTATTTAGCAATTTTGAGGATTGATATATAGGGATAATTATGGCATGGATTTTGAGGTGATCATATGAAATTTTTAAGGGATGAAATAGCACTGATTACCAATCAAATTTTTAGGTTATTATATCAACATTATTATACTTATTCCTCCAGTAGGTTAGTGCCTACACATCTTGTTGAGCTAGTTCCCATCTGAGAAGATTGGTGTTCCAGTAGGTGGGTTCCTACAAATCTTGTTGATTTGGTGCTCATATAAGGGGATTTGTTTCTCTAGTATGTTGGTGCCTACAAATTTTCTAATAGTATGTTTGTGCCTACATACATTTATAAAGATATGGTTTTATGGTTTTCTCTTGAAAGAGTTTCCACATTAAATTATATGTTATATGACTTGTGTTTAGATGTGATTACTATTTCATAGTCAATAAATTATTGATGATTGCTTGTTTAAACTAAAAATAAGCATTATATTGATTCACCCCCCTCTTAGTATAAGCATAAGTTCAACAATTTGTATCAGAGTAGGTTCCTTCAGAAACAATTTAACCACTAGAAGTATCGAGCACATATGGCTTGTAAGGAATTTGGTCTTTGACAAATGCATCTCCTTTGTTTGATAGAAAAAAATATACAATATATATTTGATGGCGCTTGGGTTTGATATATGGTATTCTCATAACAAGTTACATAGAACCTACCACTTCTTCAATAGATGCAACTACAAAGGAGTCAAGAGAAAAAAATATGAAAGCAATGGATGTAATCTTGAGTTCCCTACTAGATTCTATGATTGTTAAGGTAAAGAAGTTCACATCAACTGAAGAATGTTGGGACAAGCTATAAGATATTTATAAATTAAAATATCCCTTCATGGCCATGGATACAGAGACTGCTAAAGAAGAAAATGAAGATAATTATAAATAAAAGTTAGATTTAGAAAATAATATATTGATGAAGAAAGTAAAGATAGTTAGAAAGAAAAATCAAGTTCCGAAGAAGAAGAAATTGATGGAGAAGTGAAATATGGAAAGAAGGATCATGATCTTGACAAAACACAGAAGACAATTATCAGCTTGATGAATCAACTAGAGGAGGAAAGAAGGATAGAAGGAGAAAGATAGAAGATAATTATCAACATGAAAACTCAGCTAGAGGTGGCAAAAAGGATTTAAGGAGTAGCGAGAAGTCAAATCAAGGAAAAGGAAGAAATATATGAGAATCTAGAGTCTAAAGTTGTCTCATTAAGAGGGGAATTGGAAAAGTAAAATGCTTAATCACACAAAAGCTTGAATAGAACTACAAATTTGAATGAGATTCTCAGTTATCAAAGGTCACCATTCATCAAAACAAGTCTTAGAAATGATGAGAATCATAAAAACCTTAAAGAAGATGTAAGCAAAGAAAATGAAGAAATGAATACAAGCTATGCTAATGCTCACAAAGGATCCATCAACAATGAAAGCAACAATAGGAATGGAAATGATGACCAACAACAATTGGATTATTTTTATAAGACCTCAACGGATGAGTTCATAAGATTTGCTCCACCAAGAATACCTTTGACACCTTGGTACCAAAATTTCTTATTTGGATATTGTTTTTCTTGTGATAATTTTGGTTATAAAGCATTAGATTGCAGAGGATATGAAAGAGGTGATCATATCAGAAATATAGGTTCTTATAATACCTCAAAAGATGATTTTGTGGGCAACAAAACCGTAAATTCTTATGGGTTTTGCAACAAAAACTACAATTCCTTCCCCCCCCTATTTGATTACAATATTAAATGTTATAAGTGAAATAACTATGGGAACATAGATTGTTACTGTAGAATAACATAGTGGGATGTTCTAAAAAAAATAGAGAAGAAGAATTTTTTGCTAAACATAAAGAAGGATGCTCTAAGGTTTGGAAGCAAAAGGAACAGAAGAAGGAAAAATGTTGACTTTCACTCTATGCTCAAGATAAAGGGAATCAACGGTATGTTGACTATGGATGCTCAAAACACATGATAGGGGAACAAACCAAGTTCCTCACCTTAAAGAAGAAAAAGGAGGTAGTTATAGTTTTGGAGATATTACTTCTAGAAAGATAGTTGGAAAAGGTATTGTTAGTCTTGATAACGGAAAGACTAAAACAAAAAATGTGTTTCTTGTTCAAGGGATAAAACATAACATCCTAAGTGTTAGCCAAATGTGTGATCAAGGTTACAAAATCACATTTGATTATAAAGGGTGTGAGATAAGGAAATCATATTCAAGAAAATTAATGGCAAGTGGAACCAAAACCTCAAGCAATGTATACATACTCAATGAATTCAAAGAAGAAAGATGTTATGTGGGAGCGATATGCCACTCATCTCGCCAGTAAGTGCTTGATAAAAAGCACAATTTTAGGGGAGAATCCCTTTTCCATTGATGTCAAAAGGGGATAAGTTGCATAAAAGAGGAGAATTCCAAATAGGGAAAGAATTGTAGACAAAAGGAGAGTTGTAGATAGGGGGAGTTGATACAAGATTTTTGCAGATTTGACTAAAGGGTTTCCATCAATGAAACTTGGGGAGATTGTTGGAAATGTTGTTGTCATTGATGTCAAAGAAAAGGGTATACTGCAGATGTACAAGATGAAGATTACAATATGAAAATCAGTGGAAATATTGTGTCATTGATGCCTAGTTTGGAGACCTTGCCTATGAAGGAATTTTTCTTTGAAAACCTAGCTCATATGGGAGCATGATATATGGTTGAAAATATCGATACCTTTTCAATGGTGTATGGAATTCCGTTTAACTCCATAGTAATATGGAAATATGAAATGTTAAAATAGCCCTGACAAAGTTTTAGGTCGGCCCTGCCAAGATAGTGAACATGTTAGGTTGGCCCAAAAGGTGAATTAGGAAGGGCATAAATAGAAGGAGGTGCTTCTTATTTGTTCAATCATTCATTAATATTATGGATATTTCTTTAAGAGGTGTTCACTTCTAAGAAGAAGAGTCTTTCTATTTTGAAAAGGAGGAGCACTTGTAAGGGTATTTGAAGATGTTCTCTTAAAGGTTTTCTAAGGTTTTTAAAATCATTTGTTGAAGGTATTCTACAATTTTCTAAAGAAGGAGGCTAACCTTTTGGATACAAAGGATAAGAGATTATTATGGAGGACATTTGAAGTTGATTATTTAGAAAATTTGAATTTGATTATGGGGAAATTTTGAAGCTAGTTATGGAGGATATTCGAAGTTGATTATGGATCATATTTGAAGCTGATTATTGAGCAGTTATGATGGATAACAAAGGGATAATTATGGCATAGATTTCTAGGTGATCATATGAAATTTTTTAGGGTTGTAGGGTTGATTATAAATAAAATTTTGAGGTGATTATATCATCATTATTCTACTTGTTCCTCAAGTATGTTCGTGCCTACAAATCTTGTTGAGTTATTGCTCATATGAGGAGACTGGTGTCTCTAGTAGATGGGTTCCTACATCTCTTGCTGAGTTGGTGCTAGAATAAGGGGATTGGTGTTGGTTCCTACATACATTTATATAGATAAGCTGTTATGGTTTTCTCTTGAAAGAGTTTCCACATTAAATTTTATGTGTTGTGACTTGTGTTTTAACTATGTTTACTATTTCATAGTTAATGGATTATTGATGAATTCTTGTATAAAGTAAAAAGAGGTTTTATATTGATTCAACCCCCCTCTTGGTATAAGCATAAGTTCAACACATGCTCCACCCAAGAAATTGTTCTCTGCTTCAGAATTGTTACTATTATTTTCCCAAGGAGTGGTTCACACTATTTCCTTAATCTTGTAAATCTATAACCTAAGACTCAACATCTCCGCATTGTTCTAGCCAATGAACCATTATCCTTGGCACATTTACTAGTGCCCATGGTGCCACTTCCTTATTTTTTGAAATGGGCCAGCTTTAGCTCTCAACAACAAAAACGGGAT
The DNA here is from genome assembly GCA_027924585.1 of Larix kaempferi. NCBI lineage: Eukaryota > Viridiplantae > Streptophyta > Pinopsida > Pinales > Pinaceae > Larix > Larix kaempferi. The sequence goes on along the minus strand of BSBM01000991.1, from coordinate 5,914,569 downwards.
GGAAAGTGGTTTCCAATGCCACCCTATCAAACACCACAAAACCTCCACTTGGTTCTACCACAAGAACCATCATCGCAAGCAACCATTCCTTCATGAACCTGTCCAACCGACATTTCCATCTCCATGATATGCCTTCTATATCTTTTCTTCTAAGAGGCTCCATTCACAACACCCAACTATTCACTTGGCAGGGTGGCTATTTTTTAGCCCAAGGTCCAATCCACACACCAACTTTCTATGATGCATTGCATGGCATGGGTGTAACACCCTGTATTTCGATTGGACATCTATACCACATTTTCATATACTATATTTATTTGCTTATTTTCTGTTGGACTCATCTTGACTGGGTAAACTATGTGTGTGTGACATTATGAACCTAATCATATGTGATTATTATGTTTTATATTTATCATTCCTCTTATTACTGAAGACAATTATATGTTTTAGTTTTCTTTTAGTATGCAAAATTGAAAGATATGTTAAGTTTCATGTATACCATTGTATGTTATCGTCAAATGAATGGATGGATGCCATGAACATGATATTTGTTTATGTGAAATGATGATTGACCAATTGATGATTGACAGGGAAATATGAAAAGAATTTCTCAACTAAGACTAACTTGTAGATTGCAAGGGCTATGTGATAGCCATATACTTGTCATGATGTGTGGGCTAGTGCAAGTTTATGTAAGAAACCAGGTTTCCTAAACTGGTCATTTGATGGCACAACTATGATAACCACAATAATAACATAGTGTGATTTCTGATAGGGTGTTGACCCTATTCTTATTAGGAGGGGTGGAGGTATTTTCCACCATGTATCATCCAATATCCAAAATTGTTGGAGGGCTGTGCTGAGTTGAGATCCCTAGTTGTGAGATGATGACTGTCAGTTTCCTGCAGGGGAGGTTGGGTTGATTTACTTGACACTTCCACTTACAGGTTATATCTGGGGTTAGGAAGATATAGTCAACACTCTAGGATATTCCAACAGATGAATGGATATATGATGGAAGTTGGAAGTAGGTTAGGAAGGGAGGATGTTTAGATTAGCATTGTTTTGGGTTGGGGTTTTGAGACACTAACTAATTGTAGTGGGTACCTTTCTCTTGTAAATCATTGTTTAATTCATTAATATAAAACTAAGTATTATATTGATGTGTCCTTACTTAATTATTGGTTAATGATAATAGTACTAGATAGTTATCTCGCATATGTGATTGTTTTGTTTATGTGTGTGGTTGTCTTGTCTTTTACATGTAGTTTTCCTATCTTGTACAAGTGATTGTCTTGTCTTGCATGTGTGGTCACCATTTAATTGTCAGTTACGATTCATGCACTAGAAGTGGTGATGATTGAGTGTAGTACATGTGCGATGTGTTTGTACATCGCATGTATGCTATTAGTAGTTATGATATAGACCCACTTACGTCTTGTTGTTTCTAATATTATAAGATGATAAATGATTGTGATAGTATTAATATGTAATATTAAATAGAATATTAATATAAGTTAAATTGATAATCTCATATTTTTTATTTTATTTTTGAGTTGCATAATAATCCCTCACCTTAATTTAATCTCTGATTTTAAATAAACTATAAAAGTGCATTCTGCAAATTGGAGGTGATGATAGCTCATATTTGCAATTTGTTAATATTGCATCTGGTTAGTTGCACTCATTAATGTTTACCTAACATTCAATATGTGTGTTTGCACCCAAATTAACCTCCAAGGTTGTGGGAGAGGGCAAGTCGGGGTAACCACTAACCAACTTTGGACTAATGCTACTAACCCAACATAGTTAGAGAGGGCTCTCTCTACAAACACATGAAATACTATAAATAATCAAAGGTGTCAACAATGAAAACATACATCAACATTAATTTATTAAGATAATCATTCAAACACATTTAGGAGGTCAGATTCCTGGTGGAACAGATCGTCTTTAAATATTGTTGGTTGGAAAATAGCATGGATTTCTATTGGGCCAATGGAGTCAAATCAAACAAAACATGAACATCATTGAAAAACTTTGCAGATATATCCATACAGCGGCAAGGTAGCCACCAACTCACACTAAAAAAGCTTTTAGTTGGTGAATTAGAAGAGAAATGAACAATCCATCAATATAAAGCATGGTAAACATGAATTCCATATAGACTTTAGCAGAAAATAGTAGTGGAATGCTTGGTATGATCTGAACAGAGCATAATTTCTATGAATTCCATTCAAATACTACACTAAACCAAACATGAATAAGTAATTACAAAATGGATTGACAAAGAAAGGAACACAATTTACATGGGAAAAAGAAAGAACATACTGCAAGACCAATGACACAGGAATCCATGATAAAAACACCTGCTCGGCTCTGTCAACTTTATTCAAGAAATACTCAAAATGTCTTACACGGAGCAATATACAATTCTCCAAAATGTTTTCAACCATTTTTCTTTCAATTACATAGCATATATAGTTGTATAGGGCCTCCTGCCCGACTCTTAAAGACCAGAAAATAGTTACAACAAAAACGACACCTCATCAAGACATATTCGCCATTATCAAAATGGGCGAATATGCCTAACTGTTTTCTTTCACATCTACCTATCCTTTTACTAAATGACAACTAACGTGAGGAAAAAAACAAAAGATAGTAAAGTAGTTGCACCAGCTGGCTATTCCCAATAGCCGCTTCAAAAAATATTACAAATTACTTCAGAAAAATGTCTCAGAATTCTTTAAAGATAACAACAATTCTTTGAAAAATAAAAGGCTAACGGCTATTGTGCAGGATGGAGTGTGTATCTCATCTTTCCGTATCTTTCCACGATGGCCCACAGCTCGACAAATGGAAGGTCATAGCTCACCATCTCCTTTACCATAACCCTTACCTCGATATGATCTGAGTAGGAAAATGGGGGAAGTCCCTCGCCAATAGCGACCAACCTATTCAAGATTTCGAAGTCTCCTGTGAGCTTTTCCATCAGAGTCTTACTGGTGAGAAGAGGGCTCAGATGTTTGAAATTGGCATGATCCATCCTTATGCTCCAAAGAAAATTTTTATATGCATTTTGGGAAATCAGCTCTTGATTGCCATCCCAAAATGCCGGTAACCCCATTTCGACCATCTTTCCAAATTGTCCTTTGAGCTCTGCTGCATGTCTCCTCATTTCCTCAACCTTGGCCTCTACATATTCTACCTACGCATACTTCCCGAGGACCCTCTTTGTTGCTGCAATTGCAGTGATCCGGTCTCCAATATTGAGGGTTCTCCTTTCATCCTCTGATAATCCGTTTAGAAAGGTTATAGCGTTTTGTGCAGTCTCTTTGGGTTTTCGGCTTAGAGTTTCCCTTACAGCCACACAACTAGTGAAAGCATCACTAGTTGTTTTATCTTTTATCCTCATAAACTCCAGGTATGGCCTAAAGTCTTCAGCTACCTTAATAATCTGATCCCACAACATATATTTGCATTCTTGCATAGCCACTTGGCCTGTAACTTGATGAGAAATCCTTTTATTAACTTCCCCTAGCTTGTCGTATTTCTCTTGCAGGGTTCTTGTTTCTTCTTCCTTTTTCTTGCTTTCCTCTTCCAACCTCTGAGTTTTTTCCTTCATTTCTTTGATCTCAACATCTTGCAAACTAACATGGGACATAGCCTGCACCAGGCTATTTGCACTATCTTCATCTCCATTTTGATTCATATTGGAAGGCCGCATGTCCAAATTGGACAAGTTACTTTTTAAATCTTCAAACTGCTTTTCCAAGCTTATTCTCTCCTTTTCCCAATTGTCTTCTTTACCAGCAAACTTTAACAATTTAGCTTTATAGTCCCTCAATTCTTTAGATAAGGAATCCTTTTCTCTCTCCATATTTGTTTCTTCTGGAGCCTGGATTAGCTGTATATTTGGGATCTTTGCCGCTTTCTATAGCTTCTGAATGAGGTTGTATTTCTCTACCAACAACCATTTATTGGTTTTTCCTCTGCCACAGCTTCCAACTTGTTTGGCTTCTAGCATCTTGACCTTCTATTGAAGAGGTCTGTTTTCTAGTCTTTGTTGTTCCAATTGGTCTTCTAACTTTTTGAAAACAACTTCCAAATTGTCGGCTTTTAGTGATGCTCCTACGAAATACTCATATATGCATCTATGATCTGCTTATGAAACTGGATTTTATCCAGCACTGGGATTTTCTTCCAATCGACCCTTACTTTGGTTGCCTTATTCTCTGTACATATCACCAAGTTTAAAGTCTTGCTTTTCGAGTCTCTGTTGGTCATCAAGGAAATCCGAGAACTTGATAGCCCCCAGACTGTGGGCATCAGACTAAAAAGATTTTGGGCAGAGGCTTGTTTATTTTTCCCATATTGCTCGTACAGGTCAGCCCTGGATAGAAATCTACTTGCATAATTACCTTCCTTTACCTCTTGAAATTGGTATTCTTGAACTTCGACCTCCAGGAATGAAAGCCCCTCATTATCAGCTCTTTCACCATCCATTAAAACAACCAAATCCTTTTTTGTTGCAAAAACCACCAACTCATTTTGAGTTGAGTCAATAACTACCTCATCCTGCGCTTCCACTTTGGGCTGCTTGTCTCCGCTCCCTTCTTCGGTTTCTGCATCTTTAACTTCTTCTAAATCTCTTTTCTGGCCCACTTGTGAAGTGTCCGACACCTGATCTACGTCCATTATCAAATCAGACATAGTTAGTTCGTCCTCTTGCAAACCTACAACCTCCTCCACCTCGAGCTCATAGCGAAGAAATTTTTTCCCCTTGAGTAATCCTTCCCTCTCTTTATACTCAAAAGCCCTCAGATTCCATGATTTCCACCTCTTAGAAATAATATGCAGAGGATCATAATCAATTTACACCTCTTTATTGAACCCCATAAGATTTAATAACCTTTCTACCTCTTCCAAACCTTCCTTGCTCTTTATGATGAATGGACCTACCTGCCATGGGTATTTTATATCCGTACCTCTCTTGAATTGCAAAAATTGATCATCCTCCAGAATCAGCTTCTGCCTAACAAACTCGAGAGCCAAAACCCTCGGATTCAGGAAGGCAGGAAAAATATAGGGCTCGTGTGCGAAACCATATGACATGATCACTGTAGACTCTTTCAACAGAAACCAATCTCCAACTGCCAGTTCATCTTTCAATTGCATCATAGCCTCCATCTATGGAAAAACCCTGGGTAATCTCTTCCCAAAAATAACTTTATAAACAGGGGGTGAAATATAGTTCAAGTAGTTAAAGACATTGTCTTCCAAATCCTCTGTGCCGAGTAGCAGTGAAAACTGCAAGCTCTTTGCACTGCTGGACATAACCATTTTCATCAATTGAGCTTGATACCGGGAAATCCTAGTATTGGGAAAACTGCTCAATTGTGAATGGATCCTTTCTGCTAGAAAATCCTCAAACCTAAGGGACGATACTGGCGCATTTTCAGTTCCTTGCGAACTAATGCTGATCCTAAACAATAAGCTTAATTGTAATTCTGTGACCCACAAGTCTGTATCTAAACCTAAAAAATGGACAAACAATGAAAGGAACAATTTGGTATTGTCATTAAAAGGGTTGAAATCCAACAGGTAAGGGGCTTCTGCGACTTCTACATCAGGTTTAAAGCAAGTGGCCAAAAATGCTTGCCGACCTTCAGGGGAAATTTGACGAAATAAAGCAATGACAGACTCTTCAGACAAATCTTCGTACTCAATGGTTTGGGACTCGGGGACTCCTAAAGACCTCCTAACGATCGACTTGTCTCCTGTCCAAAAACATTTCAATTGTTGCGTGTCCATTATAACCCGCTAGGGCTCTAAATAGTTCGATGAAGACCAAGACACAAACTCAGGAAAAGGCATAATCTGGTCTAGACAAAAGAAAAGGAAGGAAGACTGGAAAACCCTATGTATATCCAAACCCTGCTGAAGCAAGGTCCTCAGCCTCTTCTTAACCTCATGCACAGGGAGTTGAACACTAGTGTCATATACATCGAAATCCTTATCCTCTAAAGCAATTTAACCTTAGAACTGGTATAAACCTGCTCCTCTTCCATTTTATGATTATAAACAGACCTAGTTTTGAAAAGAATGGCGGTTACATGGTCTTACCTTTCACTGGAAAGCCTGAGCATGCCTTGTTGAAGGTCTTATCGCCTTCATCATCTCCCACACGCCGAGAGGCTTCTAACTTCGACAGGTTTGAGAGAAAATGTCAACTTCCTACGTCGACTCTTATATATATAAACCCTTTTTCTTTATCTTTTGAGCTTCTTTGCCACCTGTCCACTTCTGTCGTCTGTCGATTGCTCGTGTATTGATCTCGACCGTCATATCCGCTTTCGTTTTTAACTGCATATTTGACAGCCAACTATTTTCTACCATTGAATCATCCTTCCTGTGCTGATCTACACCGTTCATTTAACCCTACGTGTCTACGAAAGCAATGTCACATACACTTAAGTGGTTTCCAATACCACCCTTCCATCGGGCGACAGGTCCTGGTGTTGACATCTGTAAAATGGGTCCCATTGGTCACAACCACTCCTTCCTCTATCCAGTAGGCTATTCCCCGATGCGACCATTGTCGGGAACCATTGATCTCACCTTCCCTGCAACCCGCACCATTGATCTCGGGAGACCTGCAAGGTGGCGAAGCACATCTTTCTTGAACCCTCCAATCTGAGATGATGGACTTCCGTCATAGATCACTAGCGTCATGTCCCCACCATCGAGGCATCACATGCACCCAAAATACTTTTCCTTGACGCTTTTCCTCTGTGCGACGTCTTCCAGAGTTTACACCTGTTCGGTGGTAGTGCCCATTGAAACCTCCTACTCCCCTCTCTTCCTTGCAACTTCGGCGATGCGATGGTCAATGGGAGCCATTGATCTCGTTCCCGTGCCTGATCGACGGTGCTAACCTGCGTAGCACTTAACCCTTCACATTATTTATATGCGGACTATAGGAATTAGGGTTATTTTGGTCCTTTAAAAGGTCTTTTAACACATTCCTTTGCAAATTTTCTTGTGATGTACCATATTCACCTCTTATACACCAATCTTTTCATACCTTAGCATCTAATCATGGAGAAATAAGGGAACCTCGAGTCTCCACCAGGTAAATTCTCTAACCCTCCACCCTTCATTTTCAACATTTATGCTCCAGATAGTTAGGTGCTAACAATTGGCTCCAACCGGGGATGCTATCCTCCCTGCTGTAGCTAGGGTTTCCTCAAGACATGGCTGCGGGAGATTGGGCTAGGTCGTCTACAATGTTGTAGTTTGACGCAGCACGTGCATTAGGGTTATTATTGATTCGGCGCAGTGGGAAACGAGGTGCTTTCGCAGCGCCGTCTGTGGGAGGCGGAGGTATGCGTAACGCCTGATCGGTGGGGTGGGCGTTAGTAGTTTTATCCGTGGGAGTGGCTTCAGAGGTGGAGCCATATTGGTTCCGACGGGTCTGGAGGTTGACGTCAGCGGATGACATCATCAGTAAGTGGTGGGTACCTGAGTCAAACATGGGTTGATCAGGGGCAGCGTAGGTGATCTGTTGTTGTTGGGGTTGCACGTTAGCTTGAGGGGCCAACGGCTGAGTGTTCACCACGCCTTGGGTCGGTAAGGGGTTTTGCAGCACCAAAGGGGGTTGCTGAGGTTGGGGGGGGTTGGGCGGTGCTTGGGGAGCCGCATGCCCTTGGCGATGGGCCTCGTCAACCCAAAGCTGCCGAGCTCGCTCCAAGTGTGGGCAAGCATGGGTGTAATGTCCATAGACCCCGCAAATAGAACAAGGGTGGTTCGTTCGCAGATTGGGGTTTTTGGCCTGCTTGGGCGGGCGATCAGGGTTTTGATTAGCGGGGGCCGCATTGTTATTGTCAGGGGGATTAGCCGGTTGACCAGCTTGGTCTGCAGGTTGGTTGTTTCCCCGATTACGGCCCTTGCCGCGGTTCTGTTGGCCCTGGTTACGTTGGTTATTCTGGTTTTGCTGCGGGTTATGTTGGGCGTAAACTTGCCCTTGGGCAGCAGGTGGATTTTGAGGTTGCGCAGGTGCTGGAGCAGGCTGCGGAGGATGATATGCAGGTTGAGGCTGAGCAGGTGCAGCAACTTGAGGGGGTTGCTGATAGGACTGCGGAGCCGGTTGTGGATGTGCCGCAGGGGCTGCCTGGGGCGGATAATAAGCTGATGGGGCTTGGGAAGGCGCAGGAGCTGAGGCAGCCTGCTGATGGTAGTAAGGCTGAGGGGCGACTGGAGGAGCATAAGCAGGAGTCGCATACCCGAAGCACTGTGGTGGACATGAGGGCCCATGGGAATGGTGATGTGTCATGGGAGCATATGAGTTGGTTGCTCCAGACTGTGAAGTAGCCCGCGACAGGTCGGGGCCAGGGGTAGGACGTGCTATAGAAAATGGTTGGGGATGCGAAGAAACACGGCCAATGATACCATCTGCAGCGTGGGATGCCCCCGGCGCATCATGATGGGAGGACTCGCCGCGAGGGGCGTCAGGTATAATAGTATAAAGGTAACCCGACTGGGCGTAAATGAGGTCGAACTGCTGTGCCTTAAGGATGGCCTCTTCTTCAGACTGGGGTCTTTCTGAAGCTACATCCTTAGCGATGACAGGAAGCAGGGACTTGAGGAACCAATCGAGGAAGATACGGTCATCTAGTTTAATCTTGCATAAGCTACGGCGTTTACGCCACTCATGGATGTGGTCCGTGATATGGGTAGCTGTGTTTTGTCTACAAGATAGAAGGATCTCAACGCCCGCGTCATAGCGGACTGGCAACTGGAAGAACTGCAGGAAGGTCGAGGCCAGGGAAGAAAAGGTGGCGTGGGTCCCATGAGGCTGCTCAATATACCACTTGGCTGCAGAGCCAGTAAAGGTGCGTTGTAAGAGACGGAGGCGAACAGAGTCATCCACAATGGAGTTAGAGGAACACCATAGGTGGAAAGACATGATGTGGTTCTGTGGGTCCTCACCGGCCTTACCCTCGAATTTAGGGATGTCAGAGGGTAGTTTGGTAGGCATATGAGGCCACATAGGGTCGTGTCGAATAGGATCGTTGGTCAATCTGGCCAGGTCAGGTAGGTTGAGGCTAGCCATGAATGGCAAACTGGAAGAAGGCTGCGACACAGTAGTGCTATGGACCAAGTTGGGGCCAGTGCCCCCAAGTGGAGGGACAAGATTTAGGGTGGTGCCCCCAAGTGGGGGAACTGAGGTAGTGGAGGATGGTCCAGCACCACCATGGGTAGTGTGAGCCACTGATGTAGTGGGGATAGGTATTCCTGCTGTGGGAATAGGTACCGTGAGGGGAACGGTAGATGGTTGCCCCATGGAGGGCATACCAAAAACAGGTGTAGTAACTGGTGTAGTAGTGGTGGATATGCCACCAATGGTCCCTATGAAAAATGGAGTGGAAGTCGTACCAGCCATGGGGCTAGTAGGGGCAGTATAAATAGGGTTCTCAGACTCTTCGTCAGAATCAGAGGTAAAGTAAGGTGCGTCACTATCTGGTGACGGAGACCTACGTCGCTGACGGGTGGAGTCAAGTGACAAGGCTCTAGATCTGTGATGAGTGGTATCAACGGACAATGATCGGAATCTATGACGAGTGGTGTCGAGAGAACCGTGCTGTGGGGGCTCGCCCCTGAGGCGCCGAGAATGTCTCGGGGACTCAATGGTGACAGATGGTGTCTAAATCTCTGTGGGTTGAGGTGAGTATGAAAACAGCTCAAAAATCCTAATGCAACCGAGTGTGCAGAAGGAGAGCTAAAAAGCAAGGCACTCAGGCCAACAACCAACTCAAAACACCCACTGCAACAGCTGTGCTACAATAGGTGGAGTAACAACAAAGATGGTCAGAATACCAATCAAGCAGCAGGCTTCCTAGAAAAGAAAAATGGTGGACTCACTAGACCAAGGGAGGTAAAGGAGCATGCAAACACCTAGCTAAAAGTATTCTGACTTAACTAAACATATCCTCTGCAAGGTGATGAAATCCAAGTCAGACAATATGAGTAGGAAAGCCAAGTGGCTATGATATCCCCCTACCGGGAGGGATACCGGGTAGTCAATCCTAGAAGAATGGCAACTAAGATACCCCGTTCATGACACGTCCAGAAAGGTGAATCTGCCGTTTAGTTCGTTGACCGCAATACCCCTATACAGGGATATCCCGCGAACCGCGAAAGGTAGCCCTTCGGTTACTGAATGGAGTGCGGTATTCCACTCAGGCCTCCGGAACCAGTCTCCCGACTTCAACCCTCCTAAGGGAGAGGCCCTCTGATAAACTGGTCGTGACCGTGCCAAAAAGTACTAGGGGATTTTGGTTCCCTAGTTGGACAACAACTATGTCTCAAGTGAAATGACCAAGGGGTGTTATTGGAAGCCTATCCCCCTGATCCTACCTAACTACAATGATTCTTTAGTGTTCCCCAAGTGGGGTTAGAATGTTGGTTTAGTTAGGTACTTTTTAAGGCTCACTTGATTTAATGTGACAGAGTGTGTGCTCGTGAGGTGTTGAACCCAAAAACAGAAGTGCCACAAGGGAGGGCAACTTCCAATCTATCAATAATGCTGAAATTGATTCTTTTAATTTGCAAAATTTTCTGAAAATAAAAATACTGAAATTTTAAAAAGATTCTGTAAAAGGAACAGAAATTATGTTGCAGAAAGGCTGTAAGGAAGTAGGCTGCAGGTGGGACAGAGGGCTGTTCAAATGCAGAAAATATTGCAGCAAGAGGGGCTGGGCTCAAAAACAGGAAAAGAGCAGAAATCAGACCGCGAGTCTGTGGCGGGTCAGAACAGGCCGACCGCGGGTTTGAGGGCAACAGCGGCGGTCAGGTCGCGGCTATCGGGCCAATAGTTGCAGTCGGGACGCAGGAAACAGGGGACAAGGCACAGTCGGGTCGCGGCTATCGGGCCAACAGTGGCAGTCGGGACGCAGGAACAAAGGAAAAACAGACAGTCGGGTCGCGGCTAAAAGGCTAACAAGCGCAGTCGGGACGCCCGAAAGAGGCAGAAAGCCGCAGTCGAGACGCGTGAACAAGGCCGATAGGCGCAGTCAGATCGCGGCAAACAGGCTGGTTAGCCACGGTCAGATCGCAGGTAACAGACTTGAATCCGCCGACTGAGCGTCGGAAGCAGTCTGAGAGCCACGGTCGGATCGCGGGTAAAGGCCTGAAAGGCGCGGTCGGGACGCGACTGTAGAGGAAAAAGACGCGGTATGCAGCGGCCGAAAGGGACAGCCGAAAGAAAAAAATTTAAAACGGAAACCAGAAATTCGAAAACCAGTTGAGTCGCCAAAACTGTAGCTAGGGTTTTACCCCTAGCTTGTGCCAATGAGCACCTACTAAGGAGAATGGACTCCTTAGTAGCAGTTCAGTATATTAAACTAATTATGCAATAAACAAAAAATTAAATTATTTCTAATACAAGCATGAAGCATAAACACCAAAATGAAAGAATGTCTTTGTATTGATGTTACCTTGAGTGTCAAGGTTGGTGAAGCCCTTTGCAGTGTCCAAGAGGATGCTCCAAGCTCCAAGAATGCTCCTTCTCCTTCTCCAATGTTGGGGATGGGCCAAAGGTGGCTCTCAAGGTGAAACTAGTTCAAAGGTGGACTAGGGTTTCGAGAGAGATTTTGGCAGAGTAAGGGTGCTTGTGATTGTGGATATGGAATAAGGGATCTCCATCACCTATTTATAGTTTTTTGGTGGTGGAGTGCTGACCCATGGTTTTAGGAAACACATGGTTTTATGCAGCTGTATAGGGTTTTTTCTTCCTTTTCCTCATTATTTTATATTTTTATTCCCTTTTTAGGGGATTTTTGCTATTTTTGGGGGAAAAGGGGGTTTTTTAGCCTTTTTTAGGCTATTTTGATGGTTTTTTGGCCTTTTGGAGGCATTTTAGGCCTTTTGGAGGCTTTTTAATGGGTTTTTTGGGATTTTTAATGGAAATATGGTAGGAAAATGGACAAATGAGTCATGTAATGTGGTAAATGAGCTAGTGAGCACTTTTTGGGTGTTAACACCTGCGAGGTAGCAAAGAACCCCTGGTAGATTGGTGCTTGATCCAATGGGCAAAGCTTCACTCTCTGAAACTGAAAATGCTTGGGCTGAAAATCAAAACTGCACTCACTACAAATCTGGGTCGACTACGCAAATAAAACTAAAACCTTGTCTACCCTTCCAGATCTTAGGGGCTTCAGTTCGGGCTTCAAATCGTTCGGTTCGCCATGAAAACTTTAAAATGACTGTTAAAGAAAAAATATATACAAGCTATGGTACAAAAGTTACCGATCTTTTAGGATAGATAATGCTTCAAAAATCTTCCGTTGACTGGGCCACTTGACCAGGGGGATCCATCATGATGTTCTAGGATGAAAGAATTTAACCCTCGGTTTGCTACAATAACATACATCCCTACCCACATATGGTCAAATTTTCTGTGCTTATCTTCCTTAGGCGCATCCTACTTCAGGACCAAATCATTTACTTGAAACTTTTCCTCCTTTACTTTCCTGTCAAAAGTGTCCTTCATTTTCTCCTAGTGCATTTGTACTTTATTGTATGCCCTATTCCTCAGCTTGTTTAGCTCCACTATCTGATTCACCCTCCTCTGCATGTGATTCTGCTCTTCCTCTATCCCCTGCGGCAACTTCATAACTGATAACCCTAAGTATACCGAAAAAACCACCTCAACCCCATATACCAGTTGAAAAGGTGACATCCTGATGGCCCTCTTGGTAATGATTCGGTCGGCCCAGAGAGCATATTTCAACTTTGTGTGCCAAGCCCTCTTATTTTCCTCTAACAACTTCTTTATGTTCCTTACTAGGCTTTTGTTTGAGGATTCTGCTAGTCCATTTCCCCGAGGGTAGTATGTTGTGGAATGGTTCAGACTGATATGGTACTTGTGACAAAAGTTTATCATCTTTTTAGACTTAAATGCTGGCACATTGTCAGTCACAATCCTCTTGGCACACGCGAATCTAGACAGGATGTTGTTCTCTAAGAAATCCATGATTACTGTCTCAGTTGCATTCTTGGTGGGGATGGCTTCAATCCACTTGGTAAAGTAGTTTGTAGCTGTTAAAATCGATCGATGCTGGACAGAGGAGTTAGGGTGTATTTCCCCAATGAAATCTAGCCCCCATTGCTGGAAAGGAGCCTCTACTATGATGGGATGAAGAGGAAGTGAGACAACTTTTCTTTTTCCTTCAAAAATTTGGCACTGATGACAGGTAGTAGTCTCCTTATACATGTCAGCAAACATGGTAGGCCAGTAAAACCGAGCCCTCAAAATTTTGTTGACTGTCGCTTTCCAGGCATGGTGTCCACCACAATCTCCTTTGTGGAATTCTTTCTTGGTGTGTTGAGCATCATCCTCTAGTAAAACGTTCAGCAACACACCTCTTGGTTCTTTCCAATATAGAAACTGATTCATGATACAAAATTTAGCAGCTTTCAGCTTCACAGACCGGGCCCTGGTTTTGCATGGGTTTTGCTCAGCCCTACAGGAGCCTGTAAATTTTGTAATGTATAAACAATTTCAGCATACCAAGGAGATGCAGAGAATTCTCATCTAACCTGAGGTCATACGTCTACTTGATCTGGATAGTCTTCAAAGAAATTCAGCTGTAAAGAATCACAGTTGGCCTTGGTCATTAATTTTTCCAAACCTTGGCCCTTTACTAGCTTGGTGGGTTTTATCTCTAAGTCATACTCCAGCAGTACAACAATCCATTTGGCTCTTCTTCCCTCGGGATCTGCCTGCGTGAGGATACTTTTCACAACATTATTTGGAACATGAGCCGTGATGTGTGAGTGGAGGATGTAGACCTTGAAGTCTTCCAGTGACTTAATTAGGGCATAATCCTGTTTCTCCATGATATCATATTTTAACTCTCCATCCCTCAGTACCCTGTTGAAGAATGCAATCGACTGCTCAGCATTGTGGGCATTCTTTTGTAACAGCACTCCTGCCACTGTATGTTCAGATGCATATGAAAAAATTAGAAAATCCTTGGAGAAATCTGGACTGACTAATATTGGTGCCTCATTGATGGCTTTTTATGCCTTTGAATGAGTCCTTAGCCTCCTCAGCCCATTTAACTGATTCTCCTTTCTCAACATATTAGTGATGTTTCTCATTATTTATGCATAAGTCTGAATAAACCTTCTTAGGAAACCTACTTGCCCGATGAAAGACTGTACTTCCTTCTTACTTCTCGGCTCCACAACCTTCTGAATAGCACTAACCCTCTCAGGATCAATCTTGATACCTTCTTTGGAAATAATATGCCCCAGGAGCTTGGCTTCTTCTAATGCAAAATGTGACTTTTTGGGGTTAAGAGAAATACTATATTTTCTGCATTTGATAAAAACCTGCTCCAGATGTTCCAGGTGCTCCTCATAAGATCTAGAGAATACTGTTATATCGTCCATATATACCACCACAAATTTATCTTTCTCTTCAGCAAATTCTATGTCCATTGCATGTTGGAAAGTGGCTGCTGCATTCATTATCCCAAAAGGCATCTTCGCATACATGAATGTGCCCCAAGGAGTGGTGAAAGAAGTTTTTTCTTGGTCCTCTGGGCACACCTTAATCTAATTGTATCTCGAAAACCCATCCATGGTGGAGATCCTCTCTGCACCTACCACCTTCTGTAAGATATGCTCTATTTTAGGCAGAGGATAATTGTCCTTCAGAGAAGCCCTGTTAAGGTTCCTGAAGTCTATGCAAATTCTGATCTCACCCATTTTCTTCCTCACAGGAACCAGATTGGCTATCCATTGGGAAAACCTCAGAGTGACAATGATTTTTGCATTGAACAATCTTCTGATTTCTTTCTCTATTATATGTAACAGTTTTGGATTTATTCTTCTCAGCTTCTGCTTGAAAGGCTTCTCCCCTTGTTTGATAGGTATAGAATGTTGTATTATGGAAGTATCATATTCCTTCAGGTCTTCATAACTCTAGGAAAAAACATCAGATTTCATCATTAATTCTACATAATGTTCTTTCTTCTTAGCATGCAGCTTCTTGGACAGGTTCACCACCAGTGGCTCTTCTTTATTACCCAAGTTCTGGTCTTCTACAGCATCACTGGTGGGTTAAAACTTTGGATTTTTAGCTACATCATTCTGGTCAAACAACCTCTCTAGGGGTATCAAACCCTTAGCGATATAAATAATTTTCAATTGAATGATATCCTTTCCACCCAACATGTTTTTCCACCCTTTACCTTCAGCCTCTTCATCTTCTGACTGCTCTTGGTCCACAAGACATTCCGAGTTTTCATTTTTGGTGTCCATATGAACATTTGCAAACTCACCAGACAATTCCAAGAACCTCTTAATTTGTAAATCATCATCAAATACCTACCAATATTTATAATTATCAGGAATAGATGGCCTGTTCACCACCTCAACTTCATATTTCTCCTGAGAAAAAATAGGATTCTTAAAACCACCAGCAGTAGTGGCCAGGGAATCTGCCACCTGATTCTCGCACCTGGGAATCACCCTAATCTTGTGTTCTATAAAGAAATTTCCAAACATATCCAGACTTCATTCCGGTAGGCCCTGATCCTGGGATGTTTGGTTTGATAACTGACATTCACTTGATTGACCACCAATTCTGAATCTCCAAACACTTCTATCCTTTTGGCTCCCAAATACTTCAGGGCCCATAACCCCAGGAGCAGAGCTTCATATTCAGCCACATTGTTGGTGCATTCAAAAGTTAGCTTATAGGACAAAGCTCTGGACTCCCTGTCAGGAGGTATGATCTAGACCCCTGCTCCGGTGCCACTTTTACTCAAGGATCAATCAAAGTACATAGACCATAGGCCTTCTTCATTTTTCTGTTTCTCTGAGGATTCATACCTTGCTGCAAACTCTTTATCTTCATTAACTTCAACATATGTGGGAGGCTTCGGATCAATATGGGGGTCATCATTGAATAATATAGAGGATCCTATGTCTATGTCTACAGCGTATACTGGGTGATTTTCAGGTTTGTCTATGCTGCTGACAGCATAAGCCATCCTCTTCTCTCTATATAATCTTCTATTGCTCCCAAAAAGAGGTATGGTGGCATAAGACAGGTTCATCTTCATCGTCCCTTTCATTTTTGAAATCCAGGATCTTGACAACAACATCCCAAATTTAGCAAGCACATCATGCACTACCACGTCCATCATAATGTTTTTAGTTGGGATTTGGGTGAGGGTCACCACCATATTCTCTATTAGGCCGAGACATTGCACCTTTATGGATTCGAAAGAATAGAGGTCTTTTTATGGTTTGGTAACTTCTAGCCCTAATTGACCCATCACAGATTTTGGTATTAGATTGTGTGATGCCCCAGAGTCTATTAATGCATTGTGTAAGATCTTTCCATGGACATTCAAACTCAAATAAAATGAGGGAACTTCTTCATTGTCTGGCTCTTCAAGCTTGGACCCAAAAATTGTGGTGGGAGCATCCTCTGTCACCTCCAATATGTCATGCGGACAATCACCTTGACCCTTTACCATGCTAGCTATATCTTCCCTATATTCATTATTACTTAATAACTCATTAAGAGGGATAGAGATCTTCACCTTGGACAACTCTGCCTTTAGACTAAAGGTTGAAACTGGTTTCACTACTTCAGTGACTTCTGGATGTCTGACTTCTTTGGAAGGTTGCCCCTTATCCTCTGGCGCTTTCTGTGCAGCAACCTCCTACTACTTCTCCTTTGGATTTTCTTCCTCTTGCTGAGTATTAGAGGGCTGAGTTTGGCCAGAATTTCCTTTGTTTATTGTTACATCTCGATTCCTTAGCTTCATCCTTCTTTTAATGTCATATACAACATTTTGATAACCCATTTGGTACTGCTCAGAATCTGACGCTGGGCTTTGGCTGGTGCCCTCCCTGGTGAAAAAATCATGCTCTCTTTCGATCAAAAGCACCTCATGATCTAGAGAGTAAGAGATGAATATGGTCACCCATGGGATCTTCAGGCCCTTCTAGATCAATTAAATTTTCAGGGAAAGGAGGCCTTATCTGTTGGTCATCAGGGTTTCTTTGATTTCTTTGAGGGAGTGGCCTCCTAAAATTAGGATTTCTTATTTGGTTTTCAGGATGATCTCTAACGGGAGGCTTGTTCTCCGAGGCTAACCTATCCATCATTTTTTCCATAGCCTTCATCATTGTATCGAACTTTGCATCACTAGAAGAAGAGGAGGTAGAGGCTTGGGTCTCTTGTCTCTTTTTGTCTGCTTCTACTTTACCTTTCATCTTTCCCGAAGCCATCATGTTTGCTTCCACCTCTGTAGCATCTTTCAGCATAGCAGGCAGGGAGGCAGATTTTCTTTCTCTTAATGTACATGAAAAATATCCATTAAAGGCGTCTGGATAATGAAGTTTTGCAGCTCCTTCTGAAGGCCTTAGATCATCTAGAATGGAATTGTATGCCTTCATAAACCTAGCAGAGAACTCAAGCACAAATTCAAAACCTCCTTTCTTCAAATTATTATACTGAGACATGACTATGGCAGGACTCCTTATCATCTCCCACCTTTCTAAAAACAATGCCTTAAAGGCTGCAAAATCACAGATAGAAGCATTTTGCAACTGCCTATACCATTTCTTAGGTTCTCAAAATAAACTCTGGGAAAACAACCTCATCTTATCATCATCATAATCTACTTCCTCCAAATCAACGAAATCTTCAAATCAGTCTACATGTTGCCTAGCAGAATATTCTCCTTCTCCATCATAATAGACAATCCTTTGGAATAGTTCTTAGGGAGGTCATGCAGAACAACCGGTAGGACTAAGGGTGCAAATCTAGAAGCCATGAGTGTAGTTGGATTTTGGGCTTGAGGGAGGATATTCTAAAGGATATTCTGGGCAAGATTATTGGCAAGGTTTATGGTATGAGGCTGGGAAATTTGAGAATGTAGTTTGGCACTTTCAACTTTGACAGTACCTTTCACACACCACATAGGATCTAGCAAATATAACTTAGTATCATCCAAACCCACTTCACCTAGGTTTAGGTATGACTCAGATCTTGATATTGGCAACAATCTCCCAAGGTCTATCTCTACATCTTACTCTTGAAAAACAGATGATTATTCTTTAGACACAATTCTTTCTCTGCTAGAAATACTGGCCTTATCTTTTCCAATCTTATGTCTAAGCAAGCTTTCCGGATTATCCACACCTAGCAAAATTTCTGAGAAAGGATTACCTCGGATATGGATCTTCTTGGAGGCCAGGATGCCCTTTGAGACTTCTTTAGAAAAGGAATTTGGCCCGCTGGTCTTCTCTAGTGGATTCTCCTTTGAATATAATCCTCGATGAGTGGAGTCGCCAGGGAAAAAACACACAACCTTATCAAACTCTGGAAACCTCTGTTTGCACACAAAAATTTCTCTTTTCTCTGAAACTAAGACTTCTTTGTCGTTCTCCCAGGGATGATAAGACAATCGTCCCCGGAAACGGACCCAATTTGTTAACACCCAAATTAACCCCCAACGTTGTGGGAGAGGGAAAGTCGGGGTAACCACTAACCAACTTTGGACTAATGCTACTGACCAAGCACAGTCAGAGAGGGCTATATCTACAAACACATGAAATACTAGAATAATCAAAGGTGTCAACATTGAAAACATACACCAGCATTCATTTCTTAAGATAATCATTCAAACACATTTAGGAGGTCAGATTCCTGGTGGAACATATTGGCTTTAAAGATTGTTGGTTGGAAAACAGCATGGATTTCTATTGGGCCAATGGAGCCAAATTAAACAAAACATGAACATCATTGACAAAATTCGCAAATATATCCATACAGGGGCAAGGTAGACACTACCTGACAGTAAAAAAGCTTTTAGTTGGTGAATTAGAAGAGAAACGAATAGTCCATCAATATAAAGCATGGTAAACATGAATTCTATATCAACTTTAGCAGAACATAGTAGTGGAATGCTTGGTATAATCTGGACAGAGCATAATTTCTATGAATTCCATTCAAATACTACACTGAACCAAACATGAATAAGTAATTACAAAATGGATTGACAAAGAAAGGAACACAATTCAAACAGGAAAAAGAAAGAACAGACTGCAAGACCAATGACACAGGAATCCCTAATAAAAACACCTGCTCGGCTCTGTCAACTTTATTCAAGAAAAACTCAAAATGTCTTACACAGAGAAATATACAATTCTCCAAAAAAATTTCAACCATTCTTCTTTTAATTACATAGCATATATAGTTGTCTAGGGCCTCCTGCCCAACTCGTTAGGACCAGAAAAAGGTTACAACAAAAACGACACCTCATCAAGACATATTCGCCATTATCAAAATGGGCGAACATGCCTAACTCTTTTCTTTCACATATACCTATCCTTTTAGTAAATTACAACTAACATCAAGACAAAAAAAAAAAGATAGTAAAGTAGTTGCACCTGCTGGCTATTCCCAATAGCCACTTCAAAAAATATTACAAATTACTTTGGAAAAAATGTCTCGGAAGTCTTTAAAGATAACAACAATTCTTTGAAACATAAAAAGGCTAATGGCTACTGTGCAGGATGGAGTGCGTATCTCATATTTCCGTATCCTTCCACAATGGCCCACAGCTTGGCAGATGGAAGGTCATAGCTCACCATCTCTTCTACCATAACCCTTATATCGATATGATCAGAGTAGGAAACTAGGGGAAGTCTCTCGCCAATAGCAACCAACCTGTTCAATATTTCGAAGTCTCCTATGAGCTTTTCCATTAGAGTCTTACAGGTGATCAGAGGGCTCAGGCGTTTGAAATTGGCATGATCCATCCTTATGCTCCAAAGCAAAGTTTTATATGCGTTTTGGGAAATCGACTCTTGATTGCCATCCCAAAATGTCGATAACCCCATTTTGAACAGCTTTCCAAATTTTCCTCTGAACTTTGCTACATGTCTCCTCATTTCCTCAACCTTGGCCTCTACATCTTCTACCTGCGCATACTTCCCGAGGACCCTCTTCTACATGCTCAATTTCAGTGATCCGGTCTCTAATATTGAGGGTTCCCCTTTCATCCTCTAATAAGCCGTTTAGAAAGGTAATAGCGTTATGTGCAGTCTCTTTGGGTTTTCGGCTAAGATTTTCCCTTACAGCCACACAACTAGTGAAAGCATCACTAATTGTTTTATCTTTTACTCCAGGTATGGCCTAAAGTCTTTATCTACCTTAATAATCCGATCCCACACCAAATGTTTGCATCCTTGAATAGAAGCTTGGCCTATAACTTGATGAGAAATCCTTTTATTAACTTCCCCTAACTTGTTGTATTTCTCTTGTAGGGCTCTTGTTTCTTCTTCCTTTTTCTTGCTTTCCTCTTCCAACCTCTGAGTTTTTTCCTTCAATTCTTGATCTCAACATCTTTCAAACTAACATGGGACATAGCCTGCACCAGGCTATTTGCACTATCTTCATCTCCATTTTGATTTGTATTGGAAGGCCGCATGTCCAAATTGGACAAGTTACTTTTTAAATCTTCAAGCTGCTTTTCCAAGCTTATTCTCTCCTTTTCCCAATTGTCTTCTTTGCCAACAAACTTTAACAATTCCACTTTACAGTCCCTCAGTTCTTTAGATAAGGCATCCTTTTCTATCTCCAGATTTGTTTCCTCTGGAGCCTAGATTAGCTGTATATTTGGGATATTTGTCGCTTTATGTAGCTTCTGAATGAGGTTGTCTTTCTCTACCAACAACCATTTATTGATTTTTCCTCCGCCACCACTTCCTACTAGTTCGGCCTCTAGCTTCTTGACCTTCTGTTGAAGAGCTCTGTTTTCTAGTCTTTCCTGTTTCAATTGGCCTTCTAATCTTTTGATAGCAACTTCCAAATTATTGGCTTTCAATGATGCTCCTACGAAATCCTCATATATGCCTTCTCCAATCTGCTTATGAAATTGTATTTTATCCGGCACTAGGATTTTCTTCCAATCAACCCTTACTTCGGTCTCCTTATTCTCTGTACATATCACCAAGTTTAAAGTGTTGCTTTTCGAGTCTCGACTGGTCATGAAGGAAACCCCAGAACTCGACAGCCTCTGGACTGCTGGCATCATATTAAAAAGATTTCGGGCAAAGGATTGTTTGTTTTTCCCATATTGCTTATACAGGCTGGCCCTAGACAGAAATCTACCGGCATCATTACCTTCCTTTACCTCTTGAAATTGATATTCTTGAACTTCGACCTCCGGGACTGAAAGCCCCTCATTATCAGCTCTTTCACCATCTAGTAAAACAACCAACTCCTCTTTAGTTGTAGAAACCACCAACTCATTTTGAGTTGACTCAAAAACTATCTCATCATGCGCTTCCACTTTGGGCCGCTTGTCTCTGCTCCGTTCTTCAGTTTCTGCATCTTTAACTTCTTCTAAATCTCTTTTCCGGCCCACTTCTAAAGTGTCTGGCACCTGATCTATGTCCATTTTCAAATCGGACAGAATTAGGTCGTCCTCTTGCAAATCTACAACCTCCTCCACCTCGAGCTCGTAGCGAAGCAAATTTCGCCCCTTAAGTAATCCTTCCATCTCTTTATGTTCAAAATACCTCAGATTACATGATTTCCCCCTCTTAGAAATAATATGTATAGGATTATAATCAATTGCCACCTCTTTCTTGAACCCCATAAGATTTTGTAAAATTAGTCACAGCAGATCTAATGAACAAGTAAATCAATCACAACAGATGAACATAGAAAATATGGTGTAAAACATGCACCAGTGCTCAATATCCCAATGAGGGTGAATAATTACAATACAATACAGTAATCTAACAATGACTGAGCAATTCGAATTGACTAAGGAGGTCATTTGAATCACTAAATGGAGTAGCTTGACTCCAACTAGGAGTCCTCATCATCAATCAGTGGTGGTCATCAATGCACAAGAACCAGTCATCCAGGTGTCAATCTGAGTCTGACTGAGTGTAACATGTGTAACTGAAGTGTGTAGCACTGATATAGGGAAGTGGGCTTAGTGGAGGGTGCATGGGAGGCTAACTGAATTCAAAACAAGTCATCTAGTCAATCTGGAGGTCCAACGGAGTGAAACAGTCAATCGGGAGTGAAACTAGCCTCAAATCAGGGAGAAACGAAGCTAACTAAGTGTAACTGAAGTGGAACTACAGTGGTAGGTGAAGAAGTGCGCCCTTCTCTGGAAGTAGGTGAGAAGTGGGCGCCTTCATGACTAGGAGGGCTAAAGAACTGATGTAAGAAGCTCTGGGGTGCTAGAATAAGGTGCTAAGGTGCTGGAGGCATCAATCTGGTGAATGGGATGCATGCAAAGTGCATGCAAACCCTAGAATTTGCATGCAAACCCTAATTGCATGCATGATCCTGAAAAAGATGATGTGGATATCTGAACACCCCCCCTCAAGCTAGACTATGATGTGCAAAAAATAATGTGGGGCCCTAGTAACTAAGACCAAAGGTCACCCCAATACAATAACAATCCAAACTAATAACAGTCAATAAACCGAGGAAATCGGGAAAACCTCATGGGAAAAATACCCCCCCTCAAAATAGACTGTAGCACACCAAAAGATTTAACTGCTCCATAATCAAGTAGATATGTCTGGAGGTATCTTACTCTTGGGAGTAAATGGATCATGCTCCAAAAACATGTGCTTGAATTCTCCATCAGTGGATGCAAGCAAATGTGGAGACTTTAAGAACTTGCTCTTCATACCGAAAATGGTGAGAACAAATCTTAAAATATGAGGATGATCCTGGAACCTATGATTCGAACCAAGTGAGGTAGGAATAGCTCCAATCAGATCAAATATATCTTGAAACTTGAACTTCTTATCAATAGAAGTTAAATCATCTCCAAAAATAGATGAATGGTTTCTTGAGATTTCCTTTGAACCAACAAGGGTGAGATCAAAACCAAAATCAGCAAAAAGTGCATGAGAATTGAACTCAAGCGAATGGTAGTGCTCTTCATCTTCACTAAAACTCTGAGAAAATTTGCAAATGATAGAACATAAGTTTATAGAAGGCATGCAATTAAGGAGGGCAAATGCTTCACCTCCAAAATCAGATTTTACCTCCAAAACTTCAAGTAGATCATTATTATGCATGCCGGAAAACTCATGTGAAGGAGAGGATTCAAGAACCTCTTCAGAATCTAGAGTATGAGCTCGTTTATCTTGCTCAAAATTTGAAATAGAAGACATTGAGAGAGTGAGTTTTGAATCTACAGTTTCTTCCTCATCTTGAACAATTATTGAGGCCAAGACATGATCAGAAAGAACACATAAGGAGACCTCACTGGGCTTGTTCTCCAAAAGGCTAGCATGATCCTCTTCTTCCTGCTTTCCAAATTCTCTGTCAAGTTGGACCCATAGATCACTTGGATTTTCAGCAATATTACTGAGGTAGCGCATACAAGGAGACATAGCAAGACACATTGCTCCAAAAGCTCTGTCACAATCATTGAGCCAATCATTCTCCTCTTCATCGGAATCAAAATCTCTTGTATTACCAATGCACATATCAAAAAGACATTGTCTCTTCAAGAATGCAATCATCTTTGGTTTCCATTCATCATAGTTGAATGGAGTAAGAATATTTTGTGAAGAAGAAGTCTCCATCTTTGCATTAGCGAATGCACATGGACGAAGTAAGAAACCTACAAATCACACACAAACAAACACTATGTTTTCAGCCTTGCATGCACATGAGCGAATGCACATGAGATTTTGCATGCCGCTACTGAAATATATTGGTGAGCAATTCGCTCAATCTTCATGTAGAACACCTACAGACAAGAAGTCTTGTCCCTACCATGGCTCTGAATCTACCATGTAAAATTAGTCACAGCAAATCTAATGAACAAGTAAATCAATCACAACAGATGAACATAGAAAATATGGTGTAAAACATGCACTAGTGCTCAATATCCCAATGAGGGTGAATAATTACAATACAATACAGTAATCTGACAATGACTGAGCAATCCCAATTGACTAAGGAGGTCATTTGAATCACTGAAAGGAGTAGCTTGACTATAACTAGGAGTCATCATCATCAATCAGTGGTGGTCATCAATGCACAAGAACCAGTCATCCAGGTGTCAATCTGAGTCTAACTGAGTGTAACATGTGTAACTGAAGTGTGTAGCACTGATATAGGGAAGTGGGCTCAGTGGAGTGCGCATGGGAAGCTAACTGAAGTCAGAACAAGTCATCTAGTCAATCTGGAGGTCCAACAAAGTGAAACAGTCAGTCGGGAGTGAAACTAGCCTCAAATTAGGGAGAATCGGAGCTAACTGAGTGTAACTGAAGTGGAACTATAGTGGTAGGTGAAGAAGTGGGTGCCTTTATGACTAGGAGGGATAAAGAACTGCTCTAAGAAGCTCCCGGGTGCTAGAATAAGGTGGCTAAGGTGCTGGAGGCATCAACCTGGTGACTGGGATGCATGCAAAGTGCATGCAAACCCTAGAATTTGCATGCAAACCCTAATTGCATGCAAGATCCTGAAAAAGATGATGTGGATATCCAAACAGATTTAATAACCTTTCTACCTCTATCAGAGCTTCCTTGCTCTTTATGATGAATGGACCTACCTGTCATGGGTATTTTATATCCGTACCTTTCTTGAATTGCAAAAATTGCTCATCCTCCAGAATCAACTTCTGCCTGAAGAACTCAAGAGAAAAAATCCTCGGAGTCAGGAAGGCAGGAAAAATATAGGGCTCATGTGTGAAACCATATAACATGATCACTGTAGCCTCTTTCAACAGAAACCATTCTCCAACTGCCAGCTCATCTTTCAGTTGCATCATAGCCTCCATCTCTGGAAAAACCCTGGGTAATATCTCCCTAAAAATAACTTTAGAAATAGGGGGTAAAATATAGTTCAAGTAGTTAAAGACATTGTCTTCCAAATCCTTTGTGTCGAGCAGCGGTGAAAACTGCAAACTCTTTGCACTGCTGGACATAACCATTTTCATCAATTGAGCTTGATACTGGAAAAGCCTAGTATTAGGAAAACTGCTCAATTGTGAATGGATCCTTTCTGCTAGAAAATCCTCAAACCCAAGGGATGGTACTGGCGCATTTTCAGTTCTTTGCGAACTGACGCTGATCCTAAACAACAAGCTTAATTGTAATTTTGTGACCCACAAGTCTGTATCTAAACCTAAAAATTTGGCAAACAATGAAAGCACCAATTTGGTATTGTCATTAAAAAGGTTGACATCCAATGGGTAAGGGGCTTCTGCGACTTCTACATCAGGTTTAAAGCAAGTGGCCTAAAATGCTTGCCGACCTTCGGTGGGAATTTAACGAAATAAAGCAATGACAGACTCTTTAGACAAATCTTTAGACTCAATGGTTTGGGACTCGGGGACTCCTAAAGACCTCCTAACGACCGACGCGTCTACTGTACAGACAATTTTTTACTGTTGGGCGTCCATGATAACCCACTAGGGATCTAAATAGTTCGATGAACACCAAGACACAAACTTAGGAAAAGGCATAATCTGGTCTAGACAGAAGAAAAAGAAGGAAGACTGGAAAACCCTATGTATATCCAATCCCTGCTTGAGCAAGGTCGTGAGCCTCTTCTTAACCTCTTGTATGGGGAGACGAACACTAGTGTCATATACATCGAAATCCCTATCCTCTAAAGCAATTTTAACCATAGAACTGGTAGAAACCTGCTCGTCTTCCATTTTATGATTATAAACAGTCCTAGTTTTGCAGAGAATGGTAGTTACACGGTCTTACCTTTCACTGGAAAACCTGAGCATGCCCTGTCGAACGTCGTGTCGCCTTCATCGTCTCCTACACATTGAGAGGCTTCTGACTTCGACAAGTTTGAGAGCAAATGTCAACTTCCCACACTGACTCTTATATATATAAACCCTTTTTCTTTATCTTTCAAGCTTCTTCGCCACCTATCCACTTCTATCGTCCGTCGATCGCTCGTGTATTGATCTTGACCATCAGATCCGCTTTCTTTTTTAACTGCAAATTTGACATCCAACTCTTTTCTACCGTCGGATCATCCTTCGCGCGCTAATCTGCACCGTTCATTTGACCCTACGTGTCTATGAAAGCAGTGTCGCATACACTTAAGTGGTTTCCAATACCACCATTCCATCGTGCAATAGGCCATGGTGTTGACATCTATCAAATGGGTCCCATTTTCCTCTATCTAGCAGGCTACTCCCTAATGCGACCATCATCGGGGACCGCTGATATGACCTTCCTTGCAACTCGCACCATTGATCTCGGGATACTTGCAGTGTGGCGAAGCATATCTATCCCGAACCCTCCGATCTGAGATGATGGAATTCTGCCGTAGATCTCTAGTGCCCTGTGCCCACCATCGAGGCATCGCATGCACCCGAAATGCTTTTCCTCTATGCAACGTCTTCCAGAGTTGACACATGTTTGGCGGTAGTGCCCATCGCAACCGCCTACTCCCCTCTCTTCCTTGCAACTTCGTCCATGCGACGATCAACGATAGCCATTGATCTCGCGCCCGTGCCCTTGCCTGATCGACGGTGCTAACCTACGTAGCACTTAACCCTTCACATTATTTATATGCGGACTATAGGACTTAGGGTTTTTTTGGTCCTTTAAAAGGTCTTTTAACACATTCCTTTGGAAAGTTTCTTCTGATGTACCATATTCACCCATTCTAGACCAATCTTTTCATACCTTAGCATCTAATCATGGAGAAAGAAGAGAAGCTCGGGCCTCCACCAGGTAAATTCTCTAACCCTCCACCCTTCATTTTCAACATTTATGCTGCAGATAGTTAGGTACTAACAATGTGAATAATGAGAACCTTGAATAAAATAAAATAAATAAAGATAATTTTAATAATTTATAAAAATGTATTAACCTAGAGAAGTTATGGGGAGGTTAGAACATTAATAAAGTAGATGGATAATCTTTATGAAGTACTTGACCATGAAAGAGGTAGTGCAAGGAGGAAAGGGGCTCCATGAGGAGATCGGGGGGCTTCGAAAAGGGGTTATGGACATTAAGATTGGGAGTTCTTGGAGATTGAGCTTGGAACTGGTTATTTTTATGTGTGATTAAGAATTGATTGTTTGGAAAGGAAATTGGCCCATTGGAACTTAAGGAGTGTTTATATTGAGGTTATCTAAGCAATGGGCATGGAGGGATAGGAAACCCACAGGTTTCCTAGAATTAGTAGCTTGCTGCTAGTTTTAATCTTAGTTTGGGAAAAACTTGTTACTTCCTAGTTGGACTGGAATGGACAATAGATTGCTTGCCACATCAAATTCCACTACAGAGGAAAGATATTATGTTATCTTTTACTTAGTCATTTTTTATAAATTATAGATAGACTTGAAATCAATTAATATGGCAAAATTTAGAAATCTTTCAATTATACTGTTAAACTAAATCTAGAGTATTTTGTATTCAACTTTTTAGTATACAGATATATTGAGGAAGTGGTAAATTTTTAGAAATTAATAAAGAGTAAACTACATAATTTAAATCAGAGCATTGAGCTTTATTGTTAGTAAAAATTTGTATTTAATTACAATTCTTTTCAAAGAATATAACACTAACATCCATTAGTAAGGAGAGTGTTACATCTGGTATCAAAGCCTTAGGTACCAATAGTAGAACCTTAAAAACCACTATTAAATCTAAAAACATGAACTTAAAAGACAAATCCACCTTAGCTACCGAATATAAGACTAACATCCATTAGTAAGAAGAATGTTACATTTGGTATCAAAACCTTAGGTACCAATACTAAAACCTTAAAGACCACCATTAAATCTAAAAGCCTGAAGTTAAAAGACAAATCCACCTTAAGTACCAATACTGGAACCTTTAAGGACCACCATTAAATCTAAAAGCCTGACCCTACAAGACAAATCTTCCCCCACAAAAATGGGGAAATTAAGTCTGAAATCCAAAAGTCTCTTTTACTACCGGCAACCTGATAGTTGCATGAGTACAGGTGACAGGTGACAGCAATCCTTTGAAGGGATGCTTTGCAAAAAGCTAGTACTAGAACATGATGCCATCCCTTCACTTAAAAAAACTTTAGCTGCAAGCGTTAAGAGTCGTGTGAATCCTATGCTTGAAAGCTAAAAGAAAAATTACTATAATATATTGTTATATAGTGGTAGCGAGTAAGACAAGATATAATATATTATATAGTGGTAGCGAGTAAGACAGAATATATATATATATATAAGAAGAGTAAATATGCAAACCAAGTTTGATGGCTGTAGTCTAATTTACGCTTATTCATTCAACCAATATCCTCGAGCAGTGCCCTCAGTCCTCATGCCAACATTTCTATCTCCAGCTACACATGTTGGAGCACATTGAAGAACCAATACTTTCCCACATGGAGAAAAGGCTCCTCCAATCACTGCACAGAGAAAGATGTCAGGGTATGGTTTTCCCTATTTGATGTCTGGATCATCACCCATAACTATATGATGCATTAATGAGAACAGATCCTCGTGTTTGGTTTACTTTAGTTGATAATGTCGCCTATGAGATCTGGTTCTCACAGCCATAGGCATTCCATGTCCATATAAGATAACGTAGTAAAGGCTATGCTCCTTGCATAAGCTTAGTTTTTGGAAACATGTGTCATAGCATGTCTTCTCTTTGGATGAGGAACCCCTCAGGCGTTAGAATTCCTTCAAGCCCGGTCTCCTTTACAAATATTGTGCTGCTTCTGATGCTTTCAAGCCAATCAATTTGGTGTTTGGAGACCACTCAATATGTTTTCACATATCCCTCAATAATACGTTCGTGGATAAGAATATAAAATGTTCTATATCCAGCAATAAACCGTCCCGGTCGAAGATGATGTGGGTGATGCATTTGTATTTCGAGGGTTCCAAATCACCCATGGTTTCGCCACCACAGACGAATTCATATTCGTTATACTCAGAAATAAATCTAAGTAATCAACACTTCGCTAGTTGTTGATGCAACCAACCGTGGGTACAAGCCAAGCATAACAAAACTTCCCAAACAGTTTTCATATGGTCTAGCCACAACCAAATCAACTAGTATGTTATCAAACCCTATCATCAAATTACTTAACCAATAGTATGTTATCAAACCCTATCATGAAACTACTTAACCAATAGGCCAAGGACTAGTTGATAGAAATGTTCATACCATACCAATTCCAATAGTACCAACATAGATTCATTTTAAGAGGGGATCTACCAAATATCCATAGCGATCAAATCTCTCCAACTACAAACTCCTTTTTAGAATGCAAATGTTGAAGAAACGTTTTAATTTATATATATAAATCCTTGTAGATGTTTTAATTTGAGTGTACATGTTATTTTTTATAATATTTTATTATTTTATATATATATATATTTAAAAAGGACACTTATCACCTCAAGGATTAGCGCAGAAGGAGTTACACATCCCATACTGGGTTATAGAAAGCGCCTCTTCAATGCATCTAGCATAGATACATCTTAAAAGATGATCTACCAAGCCCAAAGAGGATCAAATATTTCGAGCTGCAAACCCCTTTTTAGAGTGCAAATGTTGAGGAAACTTTTTAATTTATATATATGTCCTTGTAGATGTTTTAATTTGAGAGTACATGTTATTTTTTATAATATTTTATTACTTTTTATAAATTATATATATATATATATATATATATATATAGTTAAAGGACACCTATCACCTCCATGATGAGCATGGAAGGAGTTACACATACCCTTATCGGGTTGTAGAATGAGCCTCTTTGGTGCAACCAGGATAGATCTATCTTAAAACGGGATCTACCAAGCGCCCAGAGGGATCAAATCTCTCGAGTTGCAGACCCCCTTTCTAGAATGAAAATGTTGAGGAAACATTTTAATTTATATATATGCCCTTGTAAATGTTTTTTTATTTTTTTTATTTTTATTTTTATTTTTTATTTTTTCCATGTGTTCACTTTAAACATTTTAATTTATATATATGCCCTTGTAAATGTTTTTTTTTTATTTTTATTTTTATTTTTTTATTTTTATTTTTCCATGTGGTTCACTTTAATTGGCTTAGCCGACCGCTACATCCACGAAATAATTTCCGGCGGACCCGCCCCGAAGGGGTTTCCACCCTGCGGCCGCTGCCTGCCTAACCCCAAGAGAGTCGATGAGAATGGATCCCGTGACCTTGCATGCTGGGAGGCCTAACTTCCTAGAACACATCCGATCTAGCTAACTCTTGGGGCTAACCCTTTGTAAATGTTTTTATTTGAGTCTATATGTTATTTTTTATAATATTTTATTACTTTTATATTATTTTATTACTTTTTTAAAAAGGACACGGACATGGAAGGAGTTACACATCCCCTTACTGGCTGTAGAATGTGTCTCTTTGGCACAAGAACACTTTTTGGCATTTTGAACCGAAGAAGTTACACATCCCTTTACTGGGGTGTAGAATGCACTAGAATACACCTCTTTGACACAAAAACACTTTTTGGCATTTTGAGCAGCCAAATTCCACTAAGGGTCATTAGAACAACCAAGGTCATTAGACCAACCAAATTTTCTGGCAGAAGACTAGATTAAGATTAAGATTGATCAGTAATTCAACCTTTAGTCAGATAAAGATAAAATAAGATAGGATTGCGCAAGAGACAATTCTAAAAAGTAACGGATGGCATTCAGGCTTAAATTGTTAAATTTAAAACCATAGAACTGATTGTGGAAGGCAGCCATCAGTTCTTGAGTTTTTAAATTTCTTTCAAAATTATTATGATTGATTATGTAGGATAAGGAACTTGTGAAAAGATAGATAGATCGACGTGTGACTTTTACCAACATTTATGTACAGAGGCCGGAAACTAAAGAAGTTTAACACTTCTATAATGAAAGAAAGAAAAATTTTATAGGTAAGTTGCAATATCGAATGACATAAATTCGATATTACATTTTGATCCACGATTCGCACTAACTTCGACTCATCCATGATCTACAGACAACAAATACATAATAGTCAAAGTAGGTGTAGAGTCCAGATTCCAAATTAACAGGCAACACCCAACTACACCTATTCTGCTGCCAGGCACATTGCGTGCATCATTGTGTGACGAGTTAATGAGTATTTGTTACTACACCAATAAATTATTATGACAGGTTACCTGAACCACTGAACGTCAAATAGACGGCCGAATAGTTTTTCTACGTGTCATACTTGACGTACCAAATTTATAGGAAGCTGTTAAATACGCCTTTAGAGGGAAAAAAAACGTTCTATAGAATTTGTGTCCACCTTATAAAAATGCAGATTGCTTGAATATATACATCAATTTTACATCAATTAAATTTGATCTTATTTTCATCACATCAATTTTACACGAGACACATATGGATCTACAA
The DNA here is from genome assembly GCA_027924585.1 of Larix kaempferi. NCBI lineage: Eukaryota > Viridiplantae > Streptophyta > Pinopsida > Pinales > Pinaceae > Larix > Larix kaempferi. The sequence goes on along the minus strand of BSBM01000991.1, from coordinate 5,883,127 downwards.
CATATCGACGTTAAAAATCTTGGAACGAGATTGAATACTTCTCATATCTACTCATATCTTGGCCTCAAAACTAGAGATCTACTCAATACTTCTCAGATCTATTAGATCTACAATCTAGAATAGATCTCAGCTATAGATTTTGAGTGGCCTGATATAAATGGGCAGATTGATAATGTTTTACAATAATAGATTTCCCTTTTGACCTGATTTTGAGTGGCATGATATAAATGGGCAGATTGATAAGGTTTTACAATAATAGATTTCCCTTTTGACCTTTTTGTCAATACCATGCCATAAAAACACATCAAACCATATGATTTTATAAACAAAACTTACTAAAGATGAAAGCATAAGATAGTTACTTGACCTAGCTTCCCTTGATGATATAGTTCGTCATGTGGTTGCTCCTGTTTTTCCTTATGGCTTTTTACTTTTGGCTAGACCTTTCAACCTCTTATGGATCTAAGATATCGGACATTATGTGGAAAGCTACAATGGAGGAATCTATTAGCCCCCTTAAGATTCAAGGGTATTTTGATATTATTAACATTCTTTTACTATGGTTTTGATATCTCTTATGATGGTTATGATACTATGTTAAATTATACAGCAAGCACAACATAAAATTTGAAAAAAAAATTGAACTATTCTTAATATTGATTTTCATTTTTATATTAATGATGATATTATATAGTACATGGACCATAATCATTTTTAAATCTAAATTTTATTGACAACTCATAAATTGTTAAATCTCACAACTCATGAGTTGATAGGTAACTCCTCACATAGAAATGATCTAGAAATTGTAATTGCATAGATACTCATAGTCTAACAAGGAATGAATAAGGAGGAATGAATAAGGGAAAAGCCATGAAGAGGGAAGGAAATTTAAGGATAATAATGAAGTTGAAGACGTCCGGATACAAAATAAAACAATTAAGAAACAAATTTGCAAAGAAGAAATTAAATTAGGATAGCGTGATTGCTAATTAGTTAATAGAGGGTGAATCTTAATGACCAAGGTGAGATTATTAATAAATTTATATCATAGAGTTATAGTGATAAAAAATAAGAGCAAAATAACTAAAGATTAAGATTTGAGTACATAAATTGATGATAATAGGAGGATCTACGGGGTGAAATTACAAGGAAAGGAACAGATTCTAAAATAGAAACAAAGAGGAATAGAAGGGGAAAATGAGGACTGTGAATTAAAAGTTCTCAAGATTGACAGAAATTATAACCATATTCACGAAGAAAATTGAATTCAATTGTTTTTTCTATCTCTAGAGTTTCTTGGAAGCTATGATTTTAGTTTGGCTAAAGAAGACAATATGCTTAGTGTTGAAGGATTGGTCGACTATAACATATTTGTTGACACAATTTAGTTATGTTCTCTTTGACATGGACTTAATAAATTTCGACCAAATATAAGATTTTTTACAAGATTAATGGGTATTATAGACTCCTTGATAAAGAAAGGGATTGTATTTTCGTGCTTAAAAATGTATAATGCATACAAGTTTTTAGATCTGAAAATGTGATCTAGTTCTATTAGTCCAAATAATAAATGGGTCGATTCCATTTGATACTGAAAATCTCATGGCACTATCAAATGTATTTTTTAATGGTGCAGTGGCATATACTTGTTAGGGGGCTTATTTTTCCATACATAAAGGTGATGGGTTTGGTGTGGGCATCCTTATCTTGAGTGGAGATTCCACTCATCAAATTTCCATGCAGCTAAGTTAACGATTAGCTTTGCCCCAAAGGGTAGAAACTCCAATCGGGATAAGCTCACATGGTTGTGTTCATGCATCTTTGTATTATAGAACAAGTTCCCTTTGAACATAATGTACGCACGTTACTGCTAGAAGCTCATGTTTAAGATATGTATACTATACAAGTTCAACCTTCAGAAGTTCATCTTTGGAATACAGAAGAAGTTTCCTTTGAACTGAATGCACGCACGTTACTTCTACAATCTTCTGTTTAATTTATGTTTCTTCTACAAGTTCACTCTTTAGAAGTGGATCTTTGTATTACAGAACAAGTTCCTTTTGAACAGAATGCACGCACTTTAGAACCGAACATTTTGTTTTGTCATTGTGTGTCAACGCTAGTCACATCTAATACAATAAAATAAGGTAAGATTACGTTGATGTCAAAGCCTTAGATTACTTTAGATGATTGAATCATTTTATATCACTACAAGAAAAAAGGCATTTTAGCCTCACATTAGCACCACTATTTGTAAAGGATTTGGGAAATCCTCAATTTTCAAATAGTGGTGCAAAAGTGGTGATAATGTGGGGATACACAAGTTGTGCTAATACTTATGGTGCAAAAGTGGTGTTTGTAAAAAAATTGTTTTTGGTGTTAAATAAGTATGTGGCATACCATGGTGTGTGGTGCAAACCACCAAAACCAATCTTAGGTGGATTGAAGTTTTGTGGTGCAAAACACCAAAAACATTATTATTATTATTATTTAATATACACAAACTTGTATATGGTGCAAAGCACCATAAAATAACAAGTGGTGCAAAGCACCATAAAATAATAAATGGTGCAAAAAAAATATAAATCACATATTATATATAAATTATATATTTATATATAATATGTGATTTATATTTTTTTGCACCACACACAAAATGTCTTGACGCCCATAAAATCTACAGCTGTAAAATGCAGCTATGTCCCCATATACTCTGACTGCTACTGCTTGGGCTCCAACGCTCCCCACAGGTGGAGAACAGAGTTCTTATCAGGAAATGAAACTGAATTTCAAGGACTGCCTAAGAATATAAGGTGCCTAGTACAATAATAAATTGAATTTACAACGTTAGAAAAGTAATAGAACTTGTGTGTCGATTGTTTTATATAAATAAATTTGGTTGCTTAATTGAAAATTGAAAAATTGAGGATGTTGTTTTCAGAATATTGTTGTTTACTTTCAATTTAGAGTTCAAGCTTTTTAGAACAAAGTTAATCGAGGTTTTTATTATACAAAATACAAACTTTAATTGGAAGAATATGGAAGAAAGTTGATTGGGGTTTTCATTATAAAAAATACAGACTTTTATTAATCAAAGCTTAAAGCTTAATTCAAGATAAGGGTTAGTATTTTTATGAAATGAAATGAATTTAAAGATGGAGAAATGATGATAGGAGTAAGCTAAATGCTAGAAGATTTGTAATTTTTTTTTGTTTTTATTAGAATCATATTATGTCATTTTTATTGAAATGGCAATTTTTATTGTTCAAATTGCAATTTTGATTACATAAATCGATTCAACACCATTAAGTACTCTTGAGCATCCTAATTATGCAATTCCACCAACCTAAAATTGCAATTCCAACCATTTCAACAGAATTTTGCTTGGAAAAAACACCTTAAAGTGTGTACAAATCATCTTAACTCCTTCATAACTAGGTAAGAGAGAATTAACTCCTTCATAACTATGTAATTATGAAAGAAAGTATTAGATCAAATGACTAAATTTTTTTGACAAAAACTCTGTAAGGGAAAAAAATTATATACAGAAAAAACATATAATTTGTGTTAATTTCCTTATCACTTAATAATAAAAAAAAAAAGATGAAAAATATCAGACTAAAAATTGATCATAAAATTTGAGGTTGATCAGATGCATGCATGTGATGTTACATTCTCTTAAACAAGTAAACAAATGAGCCAAGAACATAAAATATCAAAACTAAAAATAAAAATGTAAATTTCTGTATTCTTTATATGGTCTTATAAATTCCACTTTTATAGCTCTTACATGAACTTTATTTTACTGTACTCAATAAATCAACTAATCTGAGAGGCCAAGAGTTCCATGTGGACATTACATGGAAGCTTATGTATTTTGCGGTGAAGTCCGAGCCATCTACTTTGACTGATGCACTGTGCTTGGTGCTCCCAGCAGTGCTGTGTCATTCCATGAAATGTGTGTAAACTTAGCGCCATCTCCACGTAAGGTGATGTTTTCCTTTGGTTGTATTGGCAATTAATTTCTGTCTTACCTTATGTCTAAGCGTTGGAGCAACACTTTGAGCACCTGAAGTAATCCTGGAGAGCAAGATCATGAAAGGGTATAGTTTAGTAAAAAGAATCTCCATTTTATATTGCCCTTATGATTTTATTTTAACCCATCTGAACCCCTAAGAACGAGGTTTCATTTAGCTGCCAAAATTTAAAATTAGACTAAATGGACATACATATCAACTCCATCTTATCAAAATTGACATCCACTGGATTATTTCCTTACCTGACGAATGCTAGGCCTTTATCGGATATGAAAGAGTAGGGGAACCTCCCATTTTGTGGGGTATTGAAAACACATGCATGAGTTAACATATTTCAGAAACATATAGTACTGGGTGTAGAAGGAGGCTGGGTAGTTGTCAACATGACATATTCCCCTTGCCTAACTAAATTTTTTTGACAAAAACTCTGTAAGGGAAAAAGAAATTATATAGAAAAAACATATAATTTGTGTTAATTTCCTTATCACTTAATAATAAAAAACATAAAGATGATTTCCTTATCACTTAATAATAAAAACAGAAAGATGAAAAATATCAAACTAAAAATTGATTATAAAAATTGAGAATGATTAGATGCATGCATGTGATGTTACATTCTCTTAAACAAGTAAACAAATGAGCCAAGAACATATAATATCAAAACTAAAAATAAAAATGTAAATTTCTATATTCTTTCTATGGTCCTATAAATTCCACTTTTATAGGTCTTACATGAACTTTATTTTACTATACTCAATAAATCAACTCATCTGAGAGGCCAACAGTTCCATGTGGACTTTACATGGAAGCTGATGTCTTTTGCAGTGAAGTCCGAGCCATCTACTTTGACTGATATATTGTGCCTGGTGCTCCCTGCAGTAGCAGCTGTGTCTTTCCATGAAATGTGTGTAAACTCCATTGTTTAGCATTGTTTTCCAGAATTCCTCTTCCAAACTGAATAATGTTTTCTAGAATTCCTCTTTCAAACTGAAAACTTGGCAAAGGACACCTAAATCTTAACCATCAAGCCAAACATATGCACACATATCCTAGTAAACAAACAAGGAGAATATAAATTTCAAGCAGCATTAGATATGGTCATATGGACCACCTTACCATGGAATATACAAGAGGAAATTGCACAGTGAAAAGCAAAGAAGAGCATCAAATGCATCCAGAAAGTGCATTAAAAGGTGCAAATGATGTTGTTTAAGACTTAGATATGTACAAAACCAACATGGCAAGAACCAATTCAACCATTATATCCAAGTCAGAAAAATTGGGGTGCATTTATTTCAGGAAAAATACAAGGTGAAGAATTTGGAGATGAAGCTAAATCCAATAGAGCTATTCTGTGTAGCAGAGTGGCAGCAAAACCTTCACATTGGGTTCACCACCATACTTAGGAATTCATTCAAAATTCAATGTGGGTTAACTCATGCTGTATAAGCCATCAATGTTAAGCAAAGAAGAATTGGACCAACTGTGTATTTCAGACTTGATTCTGGAGAAAAATAAAACTATTAGAGGATGTTGGTTGAGATCAATTTTCCTCTTACTATTAGATGGATTTTAAGTGAAGGGTGTTGTTTGAATGCTTGGTTGAAACTATAATATGCAAATTGTCATCTGTGGAGAAAAAATAAGCTTAAATTTAAGCATGACACTCAAAAACCCTTTTAAATTCATGTAGAGGTGCTTAAGGAAATCCTAACACACATTCTTGATTGGAAACAAATAACGACGAGTAGTTTCTTTGAGTAGGGAAACCAAATGGTTAGTAATGGCTAGCACTAAGGCTGACACAGATTATATTAGAAGCACAGAAAAATGCACAATTTATCATGCAGAGACAGAAAGGAGCTCAAGAATTTAAAAACATATGCCGAGTTAGTGTCTAAAAAGAGTTCAATGGCATTGCTTTTAAGATTAACAAAATCTAAAGGCTAACATATACCTGAATTGGGGTTCCAGTGAGACACCAACAACAATCAGCAATAAGGGCATATGCAGCATGAGACAACTCACTCTTGGGTTGCTTTTTGGTATGTGCTTCATCAAGAACCACCCTAAACCATTGTATTGAATGAAGCACACCTTCGTCTTGGCTACTCTGCAAGGAAAAAATATACAAGCATTCAGTGATGATTATTAATTAAAAACAAGTATTGCAATGATAAAGTCTCTCTATACCATTTTGAACATGTTGTGGGAAATTAATCAAACTACCTCGGACTGGTACTCCGATGACAAGACCCCATAAGTGGTCAAAACAACATCATGCAGCAAAAGAATTTTGACGTCCATAATGGCCATACATGGACATGGTTCCAGAGTGTACATGGGTCTCAATTTATGTCTGCAATCATATGTAGAACAACATATATGTCACTATTAATGTCATAAAAAGACATTTGATAGAATAACATCTGACAGAATAACAAATTAATGTCACTATTTCTTCACACAGCATGATGCCACAAATCAAAAGAAACTACATGCTTACTTCAGAACAACAACAATTCACCAATTGCAAGACCTAACATGTCCAAATAAAATTGTAATATACCTTCCATTGACCTAACAATGTCATGGGGCATACTATAAGGTTCCTGCCTCCTTTATGTAACCCACTACTTGAATTCTTGAGCATACTTGTGCCTTGTGTTTTATTAGTGCACTATGATGGTCCCAGCTCTACACACATATTAGAAGGATGAATGATTGTTTTTTCACTGCAACTATTCTCACTAAAGGGATTCACAGTATCCATACCACTTAAGCCACATTTGCCAGAATTTGCAAGAAGCAGCGATATTGTCATGACAGTCTTGCCAAGCCCCATGGCATCTGCCAAAATATTCAAAGAAAAGGAAAGTCACATCATGAAGCGAACAAATTCATGTAAAATAAACAAACAAGGGTACAACATCTTCAACAAAGCAAAATCTCAAGAATAAGAAATCTAAAATACCCCTCCTCTACCCAGTTGCAATGCGCTGGGAAACTCAGTGGTAACATCCCCCGAAAACACATTTATATAAACAACACTTGACAAATAATACTTGTTGTAATGAATGTAAAAAACAACAAGCTTTGTTTATTGCATAAATGCATCATACTTGTCTGCAAGCTGGTATGCATCCCAACAAGGATGAAGAGTTTTAGCTGCCCCTTCTCTCTCTGCTCCCTTCTCCAATTTAGTCATCCATTTCAAAGCCAGTTTTTGATATGGACGCAGTTCACACTGGAGTGTACTAGGTGGATCCATTTCCTATAATAAAGGCAAATCTTTTTAAATTTCCATCCTTCATCCATTTGACTTTTTACTACTAATCTCCTGCAGAAAGATAAGCAACAATAGAACAAAATCAAAACAACATTTTTGGGTCGAAGAAGGGACATGCTTAAACACCTCCAGATCACAGTTGTCTGATGTACCAACAAGCTTGTTCAAATCTGAATCAGACAAACAATCCTGTCCTTCATTGTCTTGTTTATTACTTCCATCAGACGCTATCTTCCTACATTTTTCTGAAGGCAACAATGACATCAGTATGGTAGCAGTACCCTGATAACATGCCAAGAAGCAGTATAATGCTAACAAAAGAAAAAGGTCCATCAAACAAATGGAGAAACAGAAAGATAGCCATCGCATACCTTAAAATCTAAGGAACACTTTTGGGTATCAAGATCTTCAGGAATGAATTCAGCCTGGAAATCAATGAAACTGAATCCATGTAATCACTTAGAAGTTTACTGGACATCCCCTAACACTTAGTATTATTAAAAGGGTATACATTTGATACAAATTCTTCTTTTGAGGCCAACCTCGCAAATAGTCTACAAAAAAACCATGAAAATGATAAATTGGGCCTCTTTTCTTGCTCTTAGTCACTTACTTTCTTAAAAGGTTCTTTGCCAAGCAATTTAAACAAAGTTGGAAGAGGACGAACAGTGGTATCATCTGTTGAGGAATGAATTAACTTAGATGAAGTTTGATTGCAGTTTTGGAACATGGTGCGGTTGATGAACAAGCTGCATACAACAAAAATAAACAAGATCTCAATAACAAATTCAACTAATGATTAATCCTGAAGCCTCACTTTCAGATATGCCAATTCAATGATCCAAAGTAAATGTTATTGATTAGGTTAAATCAGTTTACTTGACAACACGTTACAGTAGTTGATCAGGCACTTTACTAACAGATGCAGTTTAGTAAAAGTTAGTCCAACATTAATCCTAGCAGAAGGTCTAGCATAAATCAATGCAAAGCATAAATAAATTCCTTTTCGTAACAATGAAATTAACTGTGCACTAGTCTGACTTTACTCCTAACAAAGGTTCTAGCATAAATCACTATAAGGCATAATTAAATTCATCTTCCTAACAATTAAATTAACAAGTACGTACTTGTCTGCATGAAGGAGATCTAACAATCACAGTCTGAAACTGAATCTAACCTCACAAATAGAAGTATACTGTCCATCAGTCCAAGATTTTCAGGGGTTGCTTTGCAGTAACCTTCAATCTTTACCTTCTCTACATTGAACAAAGGAATGAGACAACGAGCCCATTCTGTAGGGATGCGGCCAATCTGTAGTTTTCACAATAAATCAGCAAGTGTCAATTGGACTCCAACAGTTAAATAACTTAAAATAGATTTTGGCCACAGTATAGTACATTATTCATTTGGTTTGTTACTCACAACTAAGACTTATGTTCCTTGCACAGTTTCATATATAGAATATTAAAATAAATTGAAAAAGGTGGTGATTTGTTTCTAGGCAAATGTGCTTTGACAGAAAGTTCTAAATTTTCATTGTTATTATTATCATTATTATTATTCTCATTATCATTATTATTATTGTCATTATAACAATTTATGGGAGTAAAGGTATTCCAATTGGAATGACATTAAACTTGAATGAAGTTAATTGGACCTGAACTCTTGAATATGGACAGTGAAAACATAGAAATTCATGGTAAGACCCACCATGATCCTGGTCATGCTCCTTCCTGCCCTATAGTTTACAAAGGACTGCAAAAAAAGAAAAGGATGAGGAATAAATCCTCAATCTGGATCGGGGAAACGAAAGCAAAGGAATTTACCTTCTCCTCTTCTCCTCTTCCTTTGTTCAATGAGTCAATGAAGAATCAAACAAGGAGCAGGAGGAAATGAGCCAAATGAGGAAGAACAAACAAGGAGGCAGAAAGAGAAAGATACTGTACAGTGGTAAACATTAGAAGAATCTTAAACGAATAAGACATGAGTAGAAGAGATTGGTACCTTTGCTATGGAGGAACCAGTAGAAGATAATCCCAAAAAAGGAATAAGAAAACATCTTAAAGCTCATAGAAAAGAGAAACAGAAAAAGACAAATAAGAAAAGAAAAAACAACACATTAAATCAATGTAATTACAAGGGGATATGCAAGTAGAAATTAACGGGTTTTTACGCAAGAGATATCAGTTTTTCAAACTATCATGTAAAAACAACAGCCCTTCATGTATAACCAGGGCATTGTCATCATCTTTATATACAAAGAAATTCAATTTGTTTCTGTTAAAATATAACATTATTAATATTTATTTAATTGTTTTAACATAGATATAATATAAATATAAATATTTAATAAAATAAATAAATCACTTACCTCGCCTGATTGCCTTGTGGAAAACCTCAAAATTTCAGAATATGCAGAGGATCTTCCCCTGCCCCATGGTTTCGGACCGCCCTTAGTTGTAGGTGTTGTCTGCCTGGGAAAAGAAAAATCAATAATATCTCGGGCCGCAAGCTTCCGGCCTTTACAAGTCGAAAACCCCATGACTTCAGCACTGCCTAATAACCACCAGTCTTCGCCTGTCGAACGCTCATTAACAGCCGTGACAACAGAAGGAAAATTAAAATCATGCCCCCCGCTGCATTCTTTAATGTCATCCACCCCTCCCTGGTTCGAATCCAAGAGCTGTATATTTTCTGGAGCCACCACTCTACCCGACTCCTCCTGCGAATCCAAACCCCCATTGCTTCCCAAAGAACAGGTATCCGATCCCACCGTAGGCACGTGCGAACTGTTGGCAGAGTCCTGTGCTCCATTGGTTGAAACCCTAGCTCCGCAGCCCGGCGTCGTCCGCTTAATGTTGAACTTCTCTCTGTCCATAAAACCCGGAGTGTCGAAGATGATGTTTATGGCGGTCGTTATGTCGCTTTTTGCCAGATGGAGAGCTCGAATTATCTCCATATCAGAGGCTTCCGAGCCGACAATGGTCCTCATTGTTTCCAGGATTGCATCATTGGCCTTGATACTTCCCATCTCATAACCACTACAATACCAATAATCCACTGGCAAAAAGTATGCAAATGTGTTAAATTCGTTAAATGGGTCGGTCTGTTAAAGCCCATTGTAAACATCAAACAATCAGATGCAATGCACTTACCCAGCAAACACATTTCGGGATTTGATTAGAGTTTCTCTGTCAGGAGAAAAATGGGGTTGTTGTAGAGTGAATTATGTAGACATTTGAGAGTTTACTTGTCAAGAAGTAGTAGGGATCCTCTGCATACCGCGAGTTCCGAGTTCAACTTGGCTTTCTTTCTTTCAATCTGGGGCACTCTGATCCGAAAATAAAAGAATAAAAAGTAGCTATGCGATCCTTTGAAATAGTAAAATGGCAGGCAGTACAGGCGAGATGATAGTAAGCGAAGGTGGGGAGATGGAAGGCACCCAACCTCCCAAGCAAAGTATGGCGCGAAAATCAAAACTTCCTGTAGTTATTTTGTTTCCGGGGTTCATGTCGGGAATACACTCTGTATAGTGTAGCGACAGCTATTATTTTCCCAATCACGACACGGATTTAGCAAAATGACATATCTCTTCGATCCCGACTCCCGAGTTATAAGCGCTTGATGTTTGATGTTGGAGAGCTATTATATTGTCGGGTTCAATTTGATGTGTAATTAATAGGTCTCTTCCATCCGAGTTATAAGAGCTTCATGTTTTTTTAATATGTAATTAAAAATTCATTTATAGACAATAAGCTTTTGAATGACAGGTGACAAAGGTGCATGGGATATGTATCCGTGGCTCTCCTTGTGGACTCTTTTGGACGGTTGTGTGTTGGAATTGAGACTTGTGGTGTAAACTTGACTTCGCTTTTAGAAGTTTGGACGGGACTTGGACATGACATGAAATGTGAATTTTGGACTTGGACTTAACACCAACTATTTTTTTATTTACCTAGATAGAGAAGAAAGTTTAAAACCTAAATGATTTTGATAATAATAGATTTTAGGTTTGGCATTTGGGTAATCTAAAGCACTAACCACGTGACATAGGATATGGTAATAGATACATGTCATGGAATGTGAAATAAAGTTCAAGACTCAATATTTTAGCAAATCATAATAAAAACTATTATTTTAATATAAATAAAAAAGATTTATAATAGTTTTTATTTAAACTTTTGGGTACCATTTGGGTAAAAATAATTTTAGTTTTTTCTTGAAACAAAGGATAATAGACTTTTGAGATTTAGAAATGCGAACCTTATGAGCTTGAGGAAAAGGAATGGATGATGGAAAAAATGGCAATTATATTGTTTGGTTAAATTTGATGTGTAATTAATAGGATTTTGGGATATATATAGTGAATTAATTATTAATTATATTGTTGTATGATAATATTTTGTATTGCAATGTATATCATTTGGTGATAGATTGCATTGTTAAGGTATTTCTTATGATGGATGTTTGTGATTCCAATTTTATAGTTTTATGTAATATTAATGTATATACACATCATAATAAATAACAAGAGTTATGAATGGCAATGTCCATGATAATAGATGCTAGACGTGAGGAAATAGAACATACATTGTCACTCGTGGCTATTACTATTTATAATAATCATATTACATATAAAACTGTATGATGATGATGAAAATGATGATGATTAACGTCCACTAAGACCAACTTTGGTCTATCGGACCTAAAAAAATGAATTATTTAGTTTGCTTCATAATTGTTTCTCTATGCTCAAAAAGCTTGGAGAGAAGCATTCTGAAATTACTATAATTTTGATGCGCCAGAAAACTAGGAAGGTTGGTATTGCAACAAAGATTATAGAATTGAGATCTAATGTGGGTGTAGGCATGAAACTCTAAGAGAAATTATTTTTCGTCCTCAACTCTCATAGTGTCACAGAGATGACAGATCCTTTCCTTTCACAGTGTTTTAGGAACTAACCAGCGCCTTGTTTCACTATATAGCTCATGAGAGTTCATTCTGATCTTGGCTATATTAGTTTTATTCTTTGAACTAGTTAAGACGGATAGATACTTTTGAGCTTCTAGATTACGGTTAATGACCTCCTTATAGTATCTTAATTTTCTTTTAACCTCAAAGTATTTTTTGCACCATGTTTTCTCTTTAAACTTATAAGTAATAATATTTTTAATCTCATTAATATTTTGCAAGAGAACATTTTCATCAATCTCTCAATGGTTTAACCAGGTCATGGTGTCTTTATACCACCCTCATTTGAGCCGAAGGTGGTTTTGACTAGCTTCTAGGGCTAGCATAGGAAGTCTTTTGTCTCCCATTTTATTTTTCTTGTGCTTGTACATTAGGAACCTACTCATAGCCATGCTCTTGATAAGGGAGAGATCGACTTCTAAAAGGAGAATAGGATAAGGCGTATTGTTTTTAATTCTAAGGTTATAGGTTATAAAATGCTGATGGATTTGCTCAATCTTTATCCAAGATTCTCTATGGATACTACAACCCCAAACCTCACAACAATATAAGATAACAGGAGTGACAAGAGTTTCAAAGAGGAATTTTTGTTTATCCCACATCACAAGGTTTGTTGATTTACACTTGTTTTCAAGACCGGAATAAGCTTTCCAACCCCCATTAATCCTTTTCTTAGTGCTATAGTTCCAATTAAGGTTGTGATGAATATCAATTCCTAGATACTTATAAGAAGACACCTCTTCCAAATTGATATTTTCATACACAAAATTAGTGTAAGTGTCCCTCTTGGACTTGATAATCATAACTTTCTTTTGTCTGTATTAACAGTCATGCCCATGTTAGAGCATAAGTCCTTCATAATTCTTAATTGTTTATCTAGATAAAAGGACACTTTACCATAAAAACAATAACATCATCATATAATGTTGCCAATATATCACGCTAGAGTGAGTCGTGGCATGGATTCTTATAAAACAGGTGAGTATGTTGATTAGATTGCATGTATTTATAGTATTCGAACATTATATATTATGCATTGTTGTATCTTTATTACACATTACAACCACCTATCCTCCATGAAAGAAAGAGATTAAAATAAAGTATGACTTTCGGAATTTGGATACTCAAAATGATCTATATATTATGAATTTAGTGCCACAAACAACACTATCCATTGTTAACATGAGAACGCCACATAGACGATTACAATTCTACTAATTGTTGTTCCAGGGACAACACAAAAATCAATCTTGTTTGAGTTCCAATTCTAGTTCATGTTGGTTGAATTCGGAAAGATATATTGTGGATTGATGTTGGTTGAATTTGGCAGGATAGATTCCCCGTTAGGCATAATTAAGTAGGGGTTCCGATAGTGACTATTACACAAAAGAAAGAGATTTTCCTGAAATGAACGTCATGCAAAATTTCAAAATGATTCATTAATATGGTGATACAATAGAAAAAGCAAAAGAAAATTGTAAACCTAACTATCCTAAAATGAGATATGTATCAGAGGATGTGATTCGATGAATTGCAATGATGTAGTCACAAGTTGTGCAGGAATTACACCACTGAAATTGTTGGTATCTATAATACTGTGAAAATGATCAAAAGGATTGTTATCTGAAACTAGTGGTTAGTTCCAACAAATTGTGAATGAATTAAGAAAAAATATAAGTAAAATTATTCAATTAAAAAATGTGTGTGAGAGAGAGAGGGGCTTACAATACTTCAAGTTGTTTGAGTTCCAGTAGCTAGTATGGAAGACTACCACTCAAGTCATTGTTTTGAAGATATACGCATAATAAGCGAAGTACATAGCTGAACTATTTCTTAGTAAAAGATGATAACTTCGGGATTTGTAAAAACAACAATAAAAAACAAGCAAGTGATAAGAAACTTACAAATACTTTAACATGGTTAAATTGGAAAAAATTGGCAAGGGTTCGATCGGATTATTATAGGCAATAGGCCTAAAGTTTCAATGGGAAGGGTAAATGGTACTTCTGGTATAATGCTTAAGGCTAAACCACGCTAGGTTAATAAGTCGTGCCCTCGGATTCAATTTTGTTTTTAATCACACATCGATTTTGTATAATCGCCCATGAGAGATTTATGGGATGCAAACACTTTATAACACACTATTCATTATTCATAACATCTATAACAAATTTCCTTGGGCCGTTATCCTCTAAGATTCCTTCCAGACAAATCGCTGCTAAAAAGGGAATTGTTGTAAGCTAAATTACAATTTCAAGTACAAGACTAGTCGCACTACAAGAAAAAGGGCCAAAGGCATGGTCTTCTTCCCTAGGAAATCATTCCCAAGGCCCTAGGATAGGTACATATTGCTCAAATCCACCTAATGGCACATATATAATCAATCATAGGCCAATGATACCCCTAGGATCCCATGTGTTGTTGGTGGATACTTTCTTCGCCTTGAATGGTTGATTAGAAGATTCCTTTAGGGCTTGAGGTTTAGGTCTCCTCCATTGACCATGACCAAGGCCTCAAGACCATAAGACCTAGATATATATAACCATGGATACCATGCATGGTTCTTTGAGGCATTTTTCAAGGATCCAGATGCCTCAATAGTTTCTCTAGGGCCAAAGGCATGGTATTCTCTTGTAGAATGCCATTCCCAAGGTCCTCGGACACCTACATAATTCTATAAACCACCTAATGGTTCCAATATTATGTATCATTGGCCAATGATACTCTAATTCCATGTGTGGTTGGTAGAGGAACCTACTTAACCGTAGATGGCTATAAGATTCTTTTAGATCCGGAGGTTCAAGTCTCCTCCAATGACTATGTCCAAGGCCCAAGGGCCACAAGACCTAGGTACATAGTGCCATAGATACTACCGCAAATTCATGCATAGTGCTTCAAGGAAGGGTTCATGGCTCTAGATGCCTCAACAATTTCTTTAGGGCCAAAGGCATGGTCTTCTTCCTTGATATACCATTCCCAAGGCCTTGAGACACCTACATGCTTCTCAAAAGCACCTAATGTCACTGAAATCCTCAATCATAGGCCAATGATACACTCTGAATGCCATGTGTGGTTAGTCGAAGCAACTTCCTTATCCTTGGATGGTTAGAAGATTCCTTTAAGGATCAAGGTTTAGGTGTTCTCTGCTGACCATGTTCTTCCTTTAGGTCCCTAAGTTCAAGTTTCCTCCATTGACCATGTTGAAGTTTCCAAGGCCACAAGACCTAGATACATAGTTCCTTGGATACCCCCACGAATTCATTTATGGCATTGTTCATGACTCTAGATGCCTAAATGATTTATTTAGGGCTAAAGGCATGGTCTTTTTCCCTATAGCGCCATTTTGAAGTCCCTAAGACACATACATACTTCTCAAAACCACCTAATAACATCAACATCCTCAATCATAGGTTAATGACACCCTAAGAAGGCCATGTATGGTTGTTATAAGCAACCTTCTTAGCCCTTAATGGCTAAAATTTTCCTTTATGGATCAATATATTTAGGTCTCATCCCATGACCATCTTGATGCTCCCATGTCCTCAATAGTTGGATACATAGTGTCGCGGTTACCCCTACAAATTCATGCGTGGTGATTTGAATATTGTTTCATGGCTCTTAATGCCTCGATGGTTTATTGAGGGCCCATGGCATGGTATTTTTCAGTAGAATGTCATTCCCAAGACCTTGGGACACATACACATATTTGAAAACCACCTAATGGCATCGATATAATCAGTCATATGTCAATGAAACCCTAAGGAGGCCATGTGTGGTTGGTGTAGGAAACATTCTTAGCCTTGGATGGATAGATAATTTCTTTAGGGCCCAAGGTTTAGGTCTCTTCCATTGACCATGTCTAAGACACCAAGGGCCAAGGACCTAGATACATAGCACCATAGATATGGTTGCAAAGTTATGCATGGTGATTTGAGACATTATTCATGGATCTATATGCCTAAATGGTTTTTTAGGGAAACATTCATGGTCTTATTTCCTAGAGAATCATTCCCAAAGCCCTGAGACACATACATTCTACTCAAAACCACCTAAAATCATTAATATTCTCAATCATGGGCCAATGATACCTCAAGAGGCCATGTGTGGTTGGTGGAGGCAATATTCCTAGACTTAGATGGCTAAAAGATTATTTTTGGGACAAATATTCAAGTCTCCTCCCCCTACCATGTCCAAGGCCCCAAGGCATGTATGTACATTGTGCCATGAATATCTCTACGAATTCATGCATGGTGCTTAGAGGCATTGCTCCATGGATACAAGACCTCAGGAGACAACTTGTTATTGGTGGAGGAAACCTTCTTGTCCCTAAATGGTTAGAATATTCCTTTAGGACTTGAGTTGCAGGTCTCCTCTATTACCATGTCTAGGGTCCTAAGACCACAAGACCTAGATACATAGAATAATGGATACCCATGCAAAATCATGTGTAGTTATTTGAGGCATTGTACATGGATTTATATGCCTTAATGGTTTCTTTAGAGCCAAAGGTATGGTTTTCATCCCTATAATTCCATTCCAAAGGCTCTACGACACCTTCATAATTCTTAAACCACCTAATGGCACCAACATCCTGAATCATAGGCCAATGATACCTTCAATAAGCCATGTGTGGTCGATGGAGGAAGCCTACTCAGTTCTAGATGCCTAGAAAATTCCTTTAGAGCCTAAGGTTTAGGTCTCCTCCACTAACCATGTCCAAGGCCCTAAGGCCACAAGATCCAAATACATAGCACTATAGATACCACTCCAAAGTTTTGCATGGTGGTTTGTGGCAATGTTCATGGCTTTGAGTGCCTCGAAATTTTCTTTAGGGCCAAAGGCATGGTCTTCTTCCCTAGAACATCATTCCCAAGGCCCTAACACACTATATACTACTCAAAACAACTTGTTGTCACCAACATCATAAATCATAGGATAATAATACACTCAAGTGGCCATGTGTGGTTGGTGGATACCACCTCCTTGACCTTAGATGGCTAAAATATTCCTTTAGGGATTGAGGATCAAGTGTCCTCTACTGACCATGTCCAATGCCCAAAGGAAAAAAACCTAGATACATAGTGCCATGGATACCCCTATGAAGTTATGCATGATGCCTTGACACATTTTTCATGGCTCTAAATGCCACAAGAATTAATTTAGGGCCAAACACTTAGTCTTCTTCCTTAGAATATCATTCCCAAGGCCTTGAGCAAGTAGATATTACTCAAAATATCTAATTGTACTAGGATCCTCAATCATAATCCAGTGCTACCTTTAAGAGGCTATGCGTGGTTGGTTGAGGTATCCTTCTTATCCTTGGATGGATAGAATATTTCTTAATTGTTTCTTTAGGGATAAAGTCATGGTCATCTTCTATATAATATCATTACGAAGGCCTTGGGACACCTACATAAGGCTCTTGCTTTACTTTTATGAAACCAATAAAGGACTTGAGATCCATCCCTCTATGCAAAAACTCTTGATTATGCTCATATCCCACTATTATGTCAAATATCAACTTTAAATGGTGTATGTTGTGGTTTGTGGTCTTGATCACTGCCCATTACCTCAATAATATTATGTTAGGGTGTAATTCTTTCAATTTCTTTCCCAACTATTTACTCAGACCCATCGCTGGTACGCAAAACCACATATTTCCACCCATATCCCACTTTGATAATAATGATATCTTATACATTGCATGATCGGCTAAGTAATAGTTTAAGTAATTGCTATTAGCCTGATATGCTTAAAACCGTCCTTTAGGGCCTAGTTCCTGTAATTCCTCTCTGACTATGTCTAAGGTTTGCATACCTAGTGTCACTTATACGAATGCTCAGATTCCAAGGATAGTGTTTGGAGTTTATGGGTGCGGTTTAAAGACTCCCTTAAGGTTTAAGGCCCTAGTTTCCTCCTATGACATTATACAAAAACCTAAGACCCGTGCATACTAGCAAAAAACTCATAATGGTGTTGATTTCCTTACTTACAGGTAAATAATAACCCCAATATGTCATGTGTAGTGCTTTGAGTTGTTATATTTTGCCTTAGATGCACAAAATATTTTTCTAGGGAATAAGACGTAGGTTTCCTCTTTCAAACATGTTAAGGGCCTCAACGCCCATATATAGTGCTTAAAAACAACCTCTTACTTACATTAATACCCCCAATATCAAGCCAAGGATACCCTTATGAGGCCTTATGTGGTGTTTCAAGGTAAATTTGTTAATCTTATATGCTTAGAGATTTCCTCTAAGGTCCAAGGCATGGGGTTCCTTCCTTAATCATCTTATGCCCCAAAGACTTATACCTAGTTTTAGTTCCTACAACTCCCCCCATTATCTCTTTTATAAGGCCATAGATGTTCTCAAAAAGTCATTTGTGTTAGTGTGACAAATCATTATTATCCCTACATGCCTAGAAGTTTAATTTAGGCTAAGGCCTAGGTTTCTTCTCTTAACTAGGTTGAGGGCCAATAGACCTATCACTAGTGATCAAAACCTTATAATGCAATCAATATCCACACATAGATGTAAAGAATATTCCTAGGAATATATGTACGTTGACCATATTTCTTGGTCCTAGATTCCTAAAAGATTCATTTAGGGCCCAAGGAAGAGGTTTCCTCCCTCGAACATCTCCAAGGATTTGAGACCCATGCCTTGTGCACAAAGCCCAATAATAATATTAATATCCATTAAAAAAATTAATAATATCAATAAAAATATGCCCTATCAAATAATGAAATCTCAATTCAAATCATTTTTAGTAATATTTTATAATAGTAATAAATTAAAAATGCTTGTATTTAATTATTTGTCAAATTTAAGAATCATGGGTATTTATTTGCTTCAATAATATTGAAAATGAATAGTCGACTTGATCTATTTAGAAAATAACTATTTGTGAACTTGTTGTGTTTGTTGTGCAACACCTCATAAATTAATCGTTGAGCTTGTTGGTTTAAATAGTGATAAAAGCAAATAATTGAATTTGTTGTGATTGTGGTTTAAACTCCATAAATTAATCATGGGCATTAATTTCAATGAAAAAAATTGAATTAAGTTATCACAAAATAATTATTTGTGATGTTGTTGTGTTTATGGTGCACATCATCATAATTAAATCTTTTTTGTACATGTCCATGTGACAAATATGAGCTTAGCCCCACTATATGGTACTTGACAACATGACATTTCTTAATGCTTAGGATTCCTTTAGGCCAAGGCCTATGATTGTTCGTTGAACAATGTTGAGGGCTATTGGACCTATCCCTAGTGATTAAAAGCTTATAATAGTGTAAATGCCCATACTTAGAGGCTAAGAATACTCTTAGGAATATGTGTGGGGACCTTTGTGGTGTCTTTCTTGGTCCTAGATTCCTAAAAGCTTCTTGTAAGGCCTTAGCTAGAGGTTTTCTCCATTGATCATATAGATGGATCTAAGACCCATGTCTTGTGTTAAAAACCTAATAATAATACTAATTTCCATCAAAAAATTTAAGAAGATAAAAATATCTCAAATGAATAATCAAATTTAAATTCAAATAGTTTTATTACTACTTTATAATAATAATAAATTAAAAATAGTTGTTTTTAGTTATTTGTCGATTGTATTTATATGTTTAAATAATATAAAAAATAAATAAATGAATTGAGGTATTTTCCAAATATTTTTCTTGAACTTGTTATGCTTGTGCTGTAAACCTCATAAATGATTTGTGGATTGTATTTATATGTTTAAATAATATAAAAAATGAATAAATAAATTGAGCTATTTTCCAAATATTTTTTTTGAACTTGTTGTGCTTGTGGTGTAAACCTCATAAATGAATCACATGAATTTATTTGCTTAAATATTCTACGTGAATTTATTTGCTTAAATGTTCTAAATATAAATATTTGAACTTCTTCCAAGTATGGTGCAAAAACTCATAAATTAATTTTTGATCATTTATTTTAATTGATGAAAAAATAAATAAATATTGAATTGCGTTATTTTCAAAATAATTATTTGTGAATTTGTTTATGGTGCAAATCCACCTAATTAAATCCTACGTGTATATGTCTATGTGGAAAATAATAGCTTAGTACCACTTTATGGTACTTTCGAACATGGCATTTCTCATAAAAGTAAAACTCAGTTTCCAATAATATTAACTAATATAACACCATATTAACACCACAAAATATAAGTGGTGCTAATACCACCACTTTAACAACACAAAATATAAATGGTGTTAATAACACACCACTTTAACACCACATAAATCTAAGTGATGCAAATACCACCACATTTACACCACAAACTATAAGTGGTGCTAACTTGTGGTGCTAAAAAACGGCTTTTCTTGTTGTGTATATGAAACTATAACCCTAAGTCACCCAATACAACCAAAATAAACATTGAATTCAGAACTAGACGACAAGCCAACCTCACGCGGAACGACCGTTAATATTGAACGAACTACTGTTTATTATTATTATATGGACTAATTGCACATTTCAACATCGTCCGCAGCCATGCTTGAAACGAACAAAATGCCAATCTTGACTTTGGAATATATTTCGTGTGACTTTTACAAGTTTTCCACTTATGGAAACCTAATTTGCAGCGAAATCAACAGAACCCTCCGGGCTATATTTCATTCCGAATCATAGATAATAAAATCCATGTTTGCTCCCGAGTCAATGATCTGTTCTTCTCAGAATGGTTTCAATGGCAAATACGATAACCCAATTAGGGTTTTTTAGGATGCTGAGGCACATGTTTCAGAGGCTTGCCGATGCCCGCAAGCCAATCGGATACGCCTGCTCTCCTAGAAAAAAGAAGATATGTTATTTCAAAGGCGATCGTAATGAATATGAACTTATCAATGGCAGCCTCCCAAAAGATGTTCCCAAGGGGTACTTTGCAGTGTATGTTGGAAGCGAGCGCAGTCGATTTATAATTCCTACATCTTATTTGAATCATCCTCTCTTCCAATCGCTGTTAGAAAAGGCCAAGGAAGAGTATGGATTCCATCACCAGATGGGTCTCACTATTCCCTGTGAGAGAGTGGCTTTTGAATACATAACTTCTGTTTTGACAAAGAAGGATTCCGCAGTCAGGAATATGGACCTGGACGAGATTATAGAGCCTATATAAGCGTGGATGGTATTCATATCGCCACAGCTTTGATCAATTCCAATCTTATTGCAATCTTTTATGTGACTGATAAGTCACCAGCAATACTTGTGGATATTGTTGTAAAATTTCTGTCAATATATAATGCTTTCAGATTTAACTTTATATGTTTTAACCCTTTTAATGTTTCTATCTTCGCTAGCTTTAGCATATTTACAATTTCTCAAGCACACTATGATGATTTTTTCTTCAGTTTCATTAATGAATGCTTAAATACTCTGTATTACATGTTATAACAGGATTCATTTCTTAATATAATATAAAGCACATATATTGTTTACTGCGACTACGGAACAAGAGTATTTAGAACGTCACAGACATGTGTAGTGCTGTTGTTGGTATTGGAAACGATTTAATAGGGTTTGGAGGAAAGTCTGTTAAATCTTGGGGCTTGCCATTAATTCTTTGGTTCGTTCTACATGGGTGGGAATTGTTGGTGGTCCTCCGTATTGTAACCCAAATACAGAGCTATATGTGCCTAACGCATTGAACGTTTGGAAATTCTTGGTTAGAAATAGTATTGAAGAAGCTAGACATTAAAAATTCATAAAATCATCACTTACCAACAGATAGATAGAGGTTGGAAAAGTTGGTGTAATGTCTCTGGTTAAAAATTTATGGTTTTGGGACTTGTGAATCGTTATTTGGCGTGAAAAATACTACAACTCTTTCAGCTTGTTCAATAGGCATTTGAGTAACTCTTAAATGTCATGAAAGTGTCATTAGAAATACATGTCTTATTAGTAAATGGTTATTAAGAATGATTTAATTATTTATTGGTTTATAAAAAGAAAAAGAATTTTTTTTTAAAGAAATTATTTATCCAAAATATATAATTAAATGTAAAGCTATAATAATATATAATTAAATGTAAAGTTATAGTAAAATACATATTAATTAATTTTAACTCTAGAACTACTATGTGCTGAAAGAGAGTACTCTACTGAGGTTTAAACTTTTTTTCATTTATTTTATTATTTTTTAGAATATATAATTATAGATCACTTAACATAGATTATAAATAATTTATGAAGTCTGTCTGCTGTGAGGAAAATGTAAATATAAGAATCCAACGTAACCTCAGTCCCTTGATTGACAAATTTCCATCATAACCATGCCAATGATTCAATGTAAAATTAAGATTATAGATACACTTAATATTTTCTAACATATATATTTGGTTGTGGAATGCTCTTGACATACCAATACAAACGAGAAAAGTACAATAAGATCAAAATAGTATTATTAAATTTTTTTTATTGTTCTTATTATATTATATTATATGTTATATTCTTTTTAATATTAAAGTTTTAAATATAGTATATATTTATTTAGTTATTGTTTTTAAAAGATAAAGTGATTTAAAAAAAAAAAAAGGAACAACATTGATAGTGAATCCTTTAAGTACATTTAGGTGGATAGATGTAATGTGTCTTTTTTCAATACATTGGGGTGGATTGGGTAAAAGGTAAGTGTTTATAAAGATTGAATCATGGGTATTAAGGATAGATTGAAAATTATGTAGGATGGGAGTAGCGAACAGTGGGGAAAATGTCTAAAACAGAGTTAACCCTGAACAAAACAACGCAACAGATGACACACTATGATAGGGCAGAGCTGCCCAGAACCCTTGTTTCCTATTTCATTAACCAGAATATCGATTTATACATAGCGAACTCCGTGGAGACATCTAGAGAGCTCATGATTTGGGTTCACTGAGAAGATACATAGCATTAACTAAACATTTACAATGCCAACTAACAATCACGTGAACACATAGCTCGAGGAGTGATGATCATGTGAAACCTAGGCTAGAAGGGTGAAGTGGCGGTTGACAATTAATTCTGACACTCCCCGTTAATTTCAACAGCCACAATACAACACACACTTTACAAAAACATGGCCTGCTGGTCTAAAGTCTCAGCAAGGCTAGTTACAAAAAACACTTCAAATTTTCCTTCAATGTCACTGCTAGAAACTTCATCATCAGAATGCTCTCATGTCTTGGAGAGACTTAAGGCAGATCTGCTGCTGCAGATGCTCTATCAACTGCATAATGATGGCGGAGGCACAGTCTACGCTCGTCCTTCTCCACAGGTGGTAGACTTCAACAAACCACCCATCAATGGCAGAGGATCACCCAAATATTACAAGGCTACAACCTTTCAGCAAACACAATCATTCTTCAACAGCAAGCAACATCAAATTCATCCATCATCAATGAAATAGTGGCTTCCATCAGCATCAACATTTCCAAAACAAAACTTCAAATTACAAAGGCATACAACATTGCTACAGCAAATTCGAAACAACAAAGAACTACAAAATTTCTTTGAACATCATTTTCTTCATCGAAACAAGTCATTGTCATTTTCATTTTCCAGCGGTGCACAACTTTGAACCAGTTATGTGCTATAGTCTTCATGAATTTCATCTTGACTTTCTTCTTCTTGAAAATGTTGCATGGCAACTTCAATACTGTAGCTTTTGCAGCATTAGGACTACAATCAAAACCTGCACAAACACAGAGAACTAAATGTTAAATAAACCAGCATTTTTGTCATTTTTGAGCTCTCTAGAAGGTTGGACTGCTGCACTTGCAACCTCCAGGGTTGCATTCTTCTCATCTTCAACTGCAACAGGGGCTTCAATAATCATGGGCTTTTCAAGCCATTCCTCAACAAATCTCAACTCAGCTTCTTCATCAATTGCAACGGCAATTGGAATTTCATTCACCTGGTCTTCATTTCCAAGCAAATTAACACTGCCAGTAAGCAAACTATTTATCAACTTAATTTCCATCTTGAGTACATGTCTCTCTTCCTGAGTTAAGTTATCCTCATCATACCTTGGTTCAGTCTCAATTTCATCTTCACACTGTACTGCAGTGTCTACAGAGTTGCTGCTATCAACATATCCTGGTTTTTCACCACTACATTTCTTTTCGCAGTGTTTGGATGCCAAGATCGTATCGAAATGTTCCATTTTGAAACTTTCAATCCTTAGTCCTTCTAGACAAACCCTTCTCAAGGTTTTCGTTCACCCTTCTAACTTCAGTTCTTTCAATAGCTGAGGTCAGCTGGAAAAGGATTATTCTCCCCCTCAAAGCACATAGGGTTGATTTTTCATCAAAATGATCACAACAGGCTGAACATTTCAACCGAATTCCTAACAACAAAATAAATATGAACAATTAAAAAATATTACCCTTTCTACCTAAGTACTCTTCTCACACACACAGATATAGCTGTCAATTACAGAGTTTCTCCTCAACTTCAGGCTACGGCCTTCACAATTTTCATCCGCGGCTTCAGACACAGGAATTGTGCCTCTCAACTCACTTGAGGAGATCTGGCAACAGCACACGGGAAATACAATAGCTCGACCAATAAATGGGAGCTCAGCCTTCCTGCTCGACCAATACTCTATGCGAGCAAAAAAAAACTCGAACAAAAACATAAACATAAATTTCTTCTTACCTTTGCCACTGCTGGGGTTTTCAATCCACCAGCAATAGAACTCAACTAGAGGGCATCTCGGCTTCAAGCATAACTCGACCTCTTCAACCTATAGCTACATGTAGTTGCACACATATGAAGGAATGCGAACTGGACATAAACAGGGTTTCACCATTGCTTTCCTAGCCTCCACTCTACACCAGCTGGGGTCTCAAAAAGTGCGCGGGTTCTTCCCTTTATACAGGTCGCAAGTCCTTGAAGGATGTGGGGGAATCCCAACTTCTCAAACCGTGAGAGCACAAGCTGTAAATGGTTGTTGGAGTCTCCATTTCAATATGGGAAGCTCCAATTAGAAAATTGCGACCTCCACATATTCTCAGAACTCTCCAACTTTCTCACTGGTCGAGGTCCCAACCGCACACAATAGATCTCCAGCAACCACAATGATTGACAATCCAACCAACATCAAAATATCTCTGCAGTGGTGGTAGTGCTGCCAATCAATTCAGACTCAGCAGTTTTTAACCATTTTTAACCCAATGAGGTGAACCTCATCGGAAAGAACCCTCGGGACCAACACCAAGTCCACAAACACTGCAGACAATAGAAGTTCAACTGTAAATCAAAGTGCACTCTCCATAATTGTTTATATCACAAACAAGCTTACACTGCAACCTCGATTTTCTATAAATCGAAAAACAAATTCATGAGAAAGAACGTCTCGCTCACACTGAAGGAAGTCCGGTCCTCTTTCTCTCACCAACGGGAGACACACAGTTTAATCGCACTTGACAAAGAACCACTGCTACAGTAGAAAACCCGAGAACTAAGGTTCCTTCCAGAGAAAGAACGACTCGAACTAGATACGGGTCAGTGCAAGCTAATGAGGGTCACTTTTGGCACGTTAGATGAAATAGAAAATTGAAAAATTAGGCATCCCTCAACTTACTTGGATTTTTTGAGATACTTACGTAAAATATCTTGCATTGAGTAAAAAAGATGAAATGTAGGAAATTGAATCAGGTTTTTGAATATATAACTTTTATGTATTGAAAATTTTCATAGATATGTCAAGTTTCATTTTTCCGAACATACACTTTTTATTTTTCAGGCAAATGATAAGGTATATGTTTTTGTGGGTGCAGCCTTTGAGGGCCTAAATGATGGAATCAAGCTACAAAAATCGGCATGCATGTAAAGAAAACATAGCACTTATGCACCATTATTTTTCAAAAATTAAATTAGTAATTTTATAATTTTTTTTATAATTGTCTAAGTGATCAAACCTCGAAAATAGTACCTCTTTTATGGGTGCAGCCTTTAAAGGTCTTAATGCTAAAATCTTGAAATGCATTTTTCATAGAACGTGGAGGTTAGTGTCCTCTTGTGCACCATACAATTGTTTTTTGAAATGATTGAGAATTGAAAAAGTTATGGAAGAAACATTAATAGTGTGTTTCACGAGTTAAGGAGGTAGGACACAAAAGAAATTGAAAGAAAATAGGAAATTTTAATATTTCAAAATAAAAGTTACATATTTGGAATCTGTAGAAAAAATGCTATTTTTGTCTAAGATTTCGTAAAAAATGATTGTGTGTAGCATATTGTAATGAGTGGCTAAGCACATGCTTCTCTAGAAACTGGAAGAAATACCCAATTAGCTTTGGTTTATCATTAACGTAGCACAAGTTTGGAATTACCGAAGCAAACTCCAAAGCATACACATAGGATTATTGTTGACATGCGAACAAGTGAGTTAGCTTGGTTTAGGATCTACAAAACACGAGCGCATCCTATTTAAATTCAAAAATATTGGCGCGCTTTTAGAAATCAAGAATGCGCAAGCATTATATAACTACATAACGCGCACGCGTTATATAATGGCCTAACGTGTACGCGTTGTGTAGTGCAAAAACGCGCTCGCGTTATGTAAATCATACAATATATGTTTAATACTTGAGAGAGAGGGGGTGTGGAAGACTTAAGGGAATTTTTGGTTAATATTTGAGAAGGGGTGGGAAAGGTCAAGGGAATCTATGGTTAATATTTAATATGGGTGGGAAAAATTCAAGGGATTAGAAGGGCTTAGAAGGATGTTGGAAGCTTGAGTGGGGAGAGATGAAGGGAATGAGAACATGATGGGCTACAGGGGGTGAAGGGAAGTGGATCTTGAGGGCACTATTAAAATTAGAAGAGGTTCTAAAGAGGTATAGGGTTAAAAGTTGAAATTGAGACTTGAGTGACAAGGGGGAATGGATGGAGGCAAGGGGGATGTGAGAGAGAAATAAAGAAAAGAAGGGGGGGAGAGACATAAAGCAAGGGAGGGAGAGGGACAATGGGGAGGAATGGATTTAGACGGAGTGAGAGATAGATAGGGATAGAAATAAATAAAGAGATAGGAAGGGAGGGACAAAAAGTGTTGGTGGGAGACATGCAGGGAGTGGTGGCGAGAGAGAGAGAGAGAGAGAGAAAGACAGGAGGGGGAAGGGACATAAAGTGTGATAGAGAGAGGGAGTGATGGAGAGATTGGGATAGGTTGAGGGAAAGATAACATGAGGGAGGGATAGAAGGTGAGAGAGAGAGAGGCGATGAGAGAGGGAGGGAGAGAAGGTAGGGTGAGGGATGGAGGGAGAAAGGTGGAGATAGATATGGATGGAGGGGGAATGGGTTTGAGAATGGAAAGGGACATAATGTGTGTGTGTGTGTGTTTTTGAGAGAGAGAGAGAGAGAAATTGATGGTTGGGGAGAGAGATACTAGAGGGAGGTGTGAGAAACAAAGAAAGTGGGAGGTTTTGTGTGTGTGTGTGTGTGTTATAGGGAAGGAGGAATTAATGGGGTGGCAGGGACAAAGATGGTGTAAGGGAGAGAAAGTGACATAGATGTAGGGAGGTAAAGGGAGTGAGGGACATATCCAAGGTCATATCTAGAGAAAGAGATAGGGAGGGAGGGATATGAGGTTAGATAGAGAGGGAAGGGGGAGGGATAAAGGAACATAGGCTTAGTTATTAAGGGCAAAAAAAGGGAGAGAGTTCTATAGGGACTTGGATAATTGCAAATATATACATAAGGTGGATAACCTCCTCCTCACCATCTTCATCACCATCACCATCATCATCAACATCTTCATCATCATCACCATCATCATCATCATGAACATCTTAATCATCATCACCATCATCA
>BSBM01000991.1:5747500-5850000 GCA_027924585.1 Larix kaempferi | reverse complement strand
ATCATTGTTAAAATCTAGAAGCATGAATGTTGTTAGGAAAAAGTTAGGGATAAAGATGATAATGAATTCCGAACCAAGTTCTCATATAGTTAAAATCTTAGTAGATGCATTTGGTAAAATTGGTAAGAACACACGTTCAAAGGACTACAATGCGGCTCGTCGTGTGTTGTCACAAGCAGTTGCAAATAAGAACACCAGGGTCCTTTGTATTCTCAGGCCTACATCTGAACTAGTTAATTTGAATGTAAAAACCCTCTGTAGGTATTCTACTAGAAGAGAACATCTTGACACAACCGATCAAATATATTTTTGGGCCTTTATTGGTCGGTTGCCACGTCGTGACATGAAGCCAGCTGATGCAGTAAAGGGACTAGTGTAGAGTTTTTGGCGTGATCAAACAAGGCCTTCTTCAAACCGAACGGATGTACTAAAACTGAGAAGGGGCTCAAAGGATCGTGAACCACATACTAAGCATCTTCTTGATATAACACAGACAAAACTATACGAGAAATTTGGGAATGAACATAGACAATTGAACTTGGGGAAAAGATATTTTGAGAAATGTAATCCATGGTATGTTAGAATAAATACTCTTCGTAACACTTGTTGTTGTAGATACCATGTAGAATATGAATATTACTATGAAACATTTTTGTACATTCGTCATGTGTTGCATACTAACCATGTGTAGGATTTCTCCCTGACAATACCACCGACTTCATCAAGAGAATTCATTCATAGCATCATGTGCAATAGGCCTGAGGGGCAAACATACAATGCAAAATCTTGTTTGGATGGAACATGCCCCAACTGTGCTGGAATGGCATTATTGAGCCAATGTACGCACGAGAGTGGAGACAGTGAATTTGGGAAAATGGTTGTAGACATGAAAAGTTTCAAATATATCAGCTATGAAATAGTCCTAATGAAAGAAAGCAAAAAAATTCAATTGGTGAAATCTTAGGTATGCATTTATATCTATAAAATTATGTTTGAACAGTTACATTTCAATCCTTGCTTACAAAAAAACTCACATTGAGATCATTTTATGTCACCAGGTACCAGTTAGTGACTTCGTCAAGGAATTTATTGAAAAGACACATGATTATGTTCATCATGTCCACTTGGCATGATGGGAGGATGAACAATTTAGAATATGCAAAGATACATTTCCCCGTGGTACTATACTTTCAGTTGTTGATTTTGTCGAGAACTACACTCTGCAACCTCAAAATGAGGTCCAAAGTCAATATTATCACTCTGAGTAGGTTTCCTTGATGGTCCATATCACATATAGGCATGGCCCAAATAGCACTGAAAAGCAAAGAGAAATTCTGAAGTAATATCACTTCTACATAAGTGATGATACGTGCGATGACTTCCACTATGTACGTCATTGCTTCATCATGTTCTGTGATCACTTGAACGGAAGGAACATCAGTATAAGAGATGATCCGTAGGGCTTGGTTGCACTTGGTTGTATGATAATAGGTGGTATCTAGCATGATGAGGTATGTTACATACTTTTAATACTATACTATTTATACTATTTGTAATTGAATATTGATATATGCTCAATTTTCTCATGTATGTTGTTTATGAATATGTCAATTTTGTGTTCTTGATATGCCAAATTTACGTTTACGTTGTTTATAAATATGCCAAAAGTTCTCTTGTATGTCAAGTTTATGAATATGCCATTTTTTACATGTGATCAATAAACCCTACGATTATATTATGTTGCTTATGTTGGTTATTGGCTTCACACAACAAAATTTATATTTAACAATACACATATTCATAGATTTGGTTTCCCATGCTCAATGCTCACTATATTTAACAATACACTTATATTAAATTTAATTCATGTCTTGTTAAATATTTCATAATGAATTATCTATTTGGTTTCCTTCTATAAATCTAACCCTAACCCTCAACCAAACCCTACCACTAAGCCCTATGTACTGTTTAGATACTTCCTCCAATATCATTGTCATCTCTAGGTTCATCATCAACATCTCCATCATCATCATCTTCTTCTTCTTCATCATCATCGTCATCATCATCTTCACCACCATCACCATCATCAACATCTTCATCATCTCCATCATCATCATCATCATCAACATCTTCATCAACATTGTCATCTCCCCTTCCTCATCAACATCTCCATCATCATCATCTTCTTCATCCTCATCATCTTCATCATCATCTTCATCACCATCACCATCATCATCAACATCTTCATCATCACTATCATCATCATCCTCAAAATATTCATCATCATTGTCATCTCCCCTTCCTCATCAACACTAGTCGTAAGTGCCCGGTGGAGGATTTTGCAAAGTTGACCCCCATGTGCAAAAATTGCACACTCCCTCATTGAGCAAAACCCTAGTTTCCAAGATGGACCTTCAAGGTGACACCTGGATCATGGGACTAGAGGAGACGGGCACCCCTAGCACTATCCGGACGTCCTGAATTCAACGGAGTCGACGGTTCATTGATCGGAGCCATGGTCTCATTCTATGGCTCGTTCCATCTCGCATCCAAAAAGCCTTCAGGGACACCTGCTGGATACCTGCCGAGGGCATAGAATTCCAACCGTTCAGCAAAACCAGGTTCCGGGGAGTCCTACAAGTGTGTCTAGGGAGGTTCCGGCTGGGAACGATAGCCGTAAGTGCCCAGTGGAGGATTTTGCAAAGTTGACCCCCGTGTGCAAAAATTGCACACTCCCTCACCGAGCACAACCTTAGTTTCGTAGATTAACTGAAAACTATTGCATTGGATAGCTTCACTAGACTCCTTTTAAATTCAATTGGACATGACATGAATTACTTAAATTCAAAACCTTAGCTAGCTTCATTTCATTCAATGATGGGACTAATTTGACGGGAGCCTGGGAACCCAGATCCATTAAAATTCAATTGGGCCCATTAGACTTCAATTGGATGTGACATGAATGATTAAAATTCAAGCCAGGAACGCTAGCGTAGAGAAAAACCTTTGAACTAGGAAGAGGTAAAATGAGCTAGGTTGAGGACAACATAGATTTGGCTAGTGTATGAAATGCTACCATAACCCGAAGAGCTTACCATTCTTTGCAAGAATAATCCCCTAGTAGATGAAGGTGGGAAAATCATTAGGGTATGAGGCTCTCTCAAGTTTCTCCAGCCTGCATCCACGAGGAATCCCTGGACTACCATGGGATTTTCAACCCTTTCTGAAGGTTACCTTACACTACCATCTTGTGTAGGAGCTTTGATGTATTCAGTTAATGATTTAGTTTCATTCTTTCAAAGACACCTTGATGTAGTAGATATTCCAGAGCTATTTCCTCTGAAGGCCAATCTTTCTGTTGTTTCCCATGCTTTGACAAAGGAGAATGCATTTCTTCTGCTGCAGTGGATCCAATATTTGAAAAAAAATAAAAAACGCTAGTTTATGAAATGAATGCACAATGAAGCCATTGGGCCATGAGAAGACGAGGGAAAGGCCCCCCTAGAGGAAATCGCACTCCAGGAGACCAACGAAGTCAACGGTTCATCGATCCGACCCCCGGTTTCCAAGTTGTGTCGAGTTGCAAGTCGCATGAAAATCCCGTTCAGGGACACTTGGTGACTTTCGGTCTGGGAGCCAAAAAACAAATGAAGCACCAAGATTGCATGTCGTTGGCTCTTGCAAGTGTGTATGGGAAATGCCGACGTGGGAACACTCCCAACACTAGCTCTGGGGATAGTTTTGCAGAGTTGACCCACCAATGCGAGATTGCATGCAATGAAACTGAGCAAAACCCCAGTTTACGAAATAAATTCACAATGAAGCAACTGGGCCATGAGAAGATGAGGGAGAGGCCCCCCTAGAGGAAATCGCACGTCAGGAAACCAACAGAGTCGACGGTTCGTCAATCCGACCTCCGGTTTTCGAGTTATGTCGAGTTGCAAGTCGCATGAAAATGTCGTTCAGGGAGACTTGGTGACTTTCGGTCCTAGAGCCATAAAGCAAACGGAGCAGCAAGATTGCGTGTCATTGGCTCCTGCAAGTGTGTGTGGGAAATGCCGATGTGGGAACACTGCCAACACTAGCTCGGGGGAGGGTTTTGCAGAGTTGACCCACCAATGCGAGATTGCATGCAATGAAACTGAGCAAAACCCTAGTTTACAAAATGAATGCACAATGAAGCCACTAGGCCATGAGAAGATGAGGGAGAGGCACCTGTAGAGGTAATCGCACACCAGGAGACCAATGGAGTCGAAGATTCGTCGATCCGACCTCTGGTTTTCGAGTTATGTCAAGTTGCAAGTCGCATGAAAATGCCATTCAGGGACACTTGGTGACTTTCGGTCTGGGATCCAAAAAGCAAACGGAGTAGCAAGATTGCATATCGTTGTCTCTTGCAAGTGTGTGCGGGCAATGCCGACATGGGATCACTGCCAACAGTAGCTCGGGGGAGGTTTTTGCAAAGTTGACCCACCAATGCAAGATTGCATGCAATGAAACTGAGCAAAACCCTAGTTTACAAAATGAATTCACAATGAAGCCATTGGGCCATGAGAAGATGAGGGAGAGGGCCCCCTAGAGGTAGTCGCACACCAGGAGACCAATGGAGTCGATTGTTCATCGGTCCGACCTCCGATTTCTGAGCTATGTCAAGTTGCAAGCCGCATGAAAATGTCATTAAGGGACACTTGGTGACTTTCGGTCTAGGAGCCACAAAGCAAAAGGAGCAGCAAGATTGCGTGTCATTGGCTCCTACAAGTGTGTGTGGGCAATGCCAACATGGGAACACTGCCAACACTGGCTCGGGGGAGAGTTTTGCAGAGTTGACCCACCAATATGAGATTGCATCCAATAAAACTGAGAAAAACCCTAATTTACAAAATGAATGCAGAATGAAGCCACTGGGCCATTAGAAGACGAGGGAGAGGCCGCCCTAGAGGTAATCGCACGCCAGGAGACCAACGGAGTGGACGGTTCGTCAGTCCGACCTTAGGTTTTCGAGTTATGTCGAGTTGCAAGTCGCATGAAAATGTCGTTCAGGGACACTTGGTGACTTTCGGTTCGGGAACCAAAAAGCAAATGGAGCAGCAAGATTGCATGTCGTTGGCTCCTGCAAGTGTGTGTGGGCAATGCCAATGTGGGAACACTGCCAAAACTAGCTCAGGGGAAAGTTTTGCAGAGTTGAGCCACCAATGCGAGATTGCGTGCAATGAAACTGAGCAAAACCCTTGTTTACGAAATGAATGCACAATGAAGCCACTGGTCCATGAGAAGATGAGGGAGAGGGCCCCCTAGAGGTAATTGCACACCAGGAGACCAACGGAGTCGACGGTTCGTCCGTTTGACATCCGGTTTTTGAGCTATTTCAAGTTGCAAGTCGCATGAAAATGTCGTTCATGGACACTTTGTGACTTTCGGTCCGGGAGCCAAAAAGCAAACAAAGCAGCAAGATTGCATGTCGTTGGCTCCTGCAAGTGTGTGTGGGGAATGCCGATGTGGGAACACTGCCGACACTGGCTCAGGGGAGGGTTTTGCAGAGTTGACCCACCAATGCAAGATTGCATGCAATGAAACTGAGCAAAACCCTAGTTTACGAAATGAATGCACAATGAAGCCACTAGGCCATGAGAAGACAAGGGAGAGGCCCCCCTAGAGGTAATCGCATGCCAGGAGACAAACGGAGTCAACGGTTTGTCGATTCGACCTCCGGTTTCCGAGCTATGTCAAGCTGCAAGTCGCATGAAAATGTCGTTTAGGGACACTTGGTTACTTTCGGTCCGGGAGCCAAAACACAAACAGAGCAGCAAGATTGTGTGTTGTTGGCTCCTGCAATTGTGTGTGGGAAATGCCGAGATGAGAACACTTCCAACACTGGCTTGGAGGAGGGTTTTGCAGATTTGACCCACCAATGCGAGATTGCATTCAATGAAACTGAGCAAAACCCTAGTTTACGAAATGAATGCACAATGAAGCCACTGGGCCATGAGAAGACGAGGTAGAGGGCCCCCTAGACGTGATCGCACGCTAGGAGACCAACGGAGTCGATGGTTCGTCCGTCCTACGTCCGGTTTCTGAGCTATGTCGAGCTGGAAGTCGCATGAAAATTCTGTTCAGGGACACTTGGTGACTTTCCATCCAGGACACTTGGTGACTTTTAGTCCTCCTAGGGTTTATTTTTTTAAGGCTTGTATAATTTCCTTCTTGATAGCTCACCTCTTATACCATGTTAAATTTTTGATACTTGATCTAGATAAATTCTTTATACCAATTATAACCATGCAAACATTTACATGAAGAATTTAACATGTAGGATCTAGTCAAGAATAACAATGCACAAAGACACAACATTTTATCTCGGGAAACCCTCATGGGGAAGAAAACTAGCAACCTTTCTTAGAATAATTATATGTTTAGAAATCAAGTACAATGAAACCATGAAGAAACCCTAACACTGAAGGGTTTTACCACATGAAAAAACCTTAATGACACATGACAACAAGAGTACTTATCTACATGAAGATGACCTCCAAGCCATAAGGATATCCAAGCATCTCGTTCCCAACCAACAATAGAAGGTACTTTATTTCTCGAATCCCGAGGTAACGTTTGTTCCTTTCACTAGTGTTGCTTTGAGAACGTGTATGTAGTTAGTCATATGTAGTGCTGAATCTTATTGTACAATCAAATATTGGGCGTTGATGAAATGTGTAGCATGTATTGCACTTAGTTTTATTAAACTATACTTAAACATTGACTTAACTTGTAATTTAATCATCCAAGCTCACAAATTTTAATTAGATCTATCCAATTAGTGTGCATGAGTGAGTTCATTGAAACCTTGAAAAACATTGTATTGAACTTAGTTTGATTAAATTACATGAGCAAGAACTTTGACTTAACTTGTAATGATCATCCAAAATCACAAATTTTAATTAGATACCAATTAGTGCACACATGTAGTGAGTTCGTTGAAACTTTTAAATATAATAGTTTGTTGTTTTGACATAGTGCATTCATGAGTAATAGATAATCCACACAAATCAACACATTAGATTGACACAAGAACACGTTGAAACCGAAGAACAAATACAAAGTAAAATGTATCATTCATTTATAAGTGAAATGTCAATGTATATGTCTCCAAAAGTACATGTATCCAAAAGTATCCAAAAGTACATGTATCCAATGAAGTCAATGTACATGTCTCCAAAAGTACATGCACAATGAAGTCAATGTACATGTCTCCAAAAGTGAATGTATCGAAAAGCACATATATATCCAGAAGTATCCAAAAGCACATGTGTCCAAAACTGTCCAAAACTATCCAAGTCACATGTACATGTATCCAAATGTACATATATCCCATAAGACACATAAAAACTCAAGCTTCCTCTTGTTCTTTCCCAACATTGATCCTCTAGGCACATATCTAGGATTAGTGTGTGTCTCTGGATCCTGCAAATTAAATATCAATTGTTAAATTCAACTAACTATGTACTAATACATTAGCTCAACAATTATCAAATTGTGCATGGAAAGTGCATGAAACACTTCGTCACTTAAGGACATATCACCTCAACTGACAAAGGGGATTGCATTGCTTGTGTAGCAGATGGAGCCGTTGGTTGAACATCCAGGATGGTCGAACTAGGGGGGGCCAGGAACTGCTCCTGTTGCTGGTGGCTAAAATAAAAAAATGTTGAAATAGTTAGACATGCATGAATAAACAATAGACAACAATAATAAACTATGTAAAGATCATGTTGAAATAGTTACATACCTATGTGTGATCAGTTGCCATTGCAGATGCAGCACTTCCTGCTGCATAAACCATCGATGCAAGGTTTTTAGTAGAGAACTCGAGTTCCTGATGCAGTAAACATGCAATTCAAGCATTAACAAAAACCATTTATGCACTGGATTTCAAGTTAAACAACAAATATCATCGAAGGATATACATTACCATGGTATGAGTAAGCCCATGGTCGTGGGAAGCTGGAGTCTTGATAGTAGTAGGCCGCCTCACATACACACGACCCTTGTTCATGAATGGCCTAGTGAGAGATACAAATCCAGGCAATGGTCTAGATGTCTCAGATGGTGCCTACAGTAAGCAAGTTTTCATGTAGTTAGACATGCATGGTTCAACAAACAAACATGTATTTAAAGAATGACATTTTTAATTGTTTACTTGGAGCCTAGATGCTTCCTCGGATGGTACGACCATGGGTGCTACCTCCACATTAGCTTTCCCCCGTGAAGGATCTTCCATCTGCAAGTTTAATAATTGTAAATATTAGACAAAAGATAGCATTAGTGAACTAAAATGTAAAGTATCTGGAAATTAAGAAATTAACAAGTATTAAAAAACTGAAATTTTAAAATGTTTACCTTGGTGTGAGATACGGAAATGGGTGGTATATAAGATGGGCCTTCCAAATGGGTAGCATCATGACCCCCTCTAGAGTCTGGAACACCTGACTCTGGGGCATCGCTGCCGGCATAAAGCATTAACTGCAAGTTCACAAAATTAATATAATAGCTCAAAGTATATATATGTGTACAAAGACAAAAATAAATGAAGAATTTATTACAATTAACCATCTACATACCTCATTAAAAAACCCACTGAAGGAAACATTTGAGGCAAGACCATAGCAGGGACGACCACATGATGTGCACTCGTGAGGCTCAATACTAGGCTGGGGATGTCCCGATGGTCCCGCATTAGTCGATGGTACTGCACTGGACGATGGTCCTGCATGGTGATGACCTGATGTATGTAGCACACCAGGGACAGATACCTCTTCCTCACCCATATGTTGAACCATAGTGCCATGGCGAACAACCACCTGTGCCAAACTCAAAAATGCATCACATTTCTATGGAATAACACGATGTGCAGGTGAGACATCTGACCCATGCAACTGCCTCCGAAGTGCAGGGATAGGGAAATCCTGGTCTCGAAGCCTCGCATTGGGTCGGTTATGGGGCATCCCCCCACCGATCCCCTGAAACTGCAAGATGTCAAAATAGTTTACGTGTTTATGTAACACGAACTCTGCATGCATCTTTCGAAGGAAATACAAGGGAATTTCCCTGTTGTTATGTGGTGGCATATGAAAAACCATGTACCATATGTCCATTCAGTTATCAACAAATGGTTGAAACGTGCGCGACTCAATGGAGATATGAGGCTTGTTTTCATTTGGGATTTCCCCCATCCAAGGGTCCCTAAACAATGCAAATATGAGCTCTTTGGATATTTTCAACTTTTTTATTGCATTGTAGTCTAGCCCATCAGCATATTCTTGTATTTTTATTTCTCTATATGATGTAATATCATATAGTACATTGCTAGACTCTGAAATGGTGTCAACAATTACATCCAAGGTTGATGCAAGCGAGCAACGAATCTTATCACCACCACTAAAAGATGCACTAATGCCCCTCAAGCAGGCAAGCTCAATCAGTATCTCAGCATTTGTGTCCATAGCCGCAACTGCAATAAAAACATCATTACAAAAATCATTAGAAACATATACATGGTATATAATGACGTCTCTTCAAAATTGAAAATGTATTAAGTCAAACTCAAGTAAGCAATTTAATGGCATTCACTGACATACATTTAAAACTTAAAATTAAACATTTAACAATTAAAAGTAAGTTTCGTTCAACTTATTTCTAGAAGTGAAGGCACTTCTTAACCCTCATTGGTGACTTTTCCATGCAAACTTGGGTTTAAACTTCTTAGAATTTAGGAGTGTTATTTTGACATGTTTTGGCCTTTACGTCCCTTGCAGAAAATTATATTTCCATCAACTTCATAAGCTAACATTAAATTTATTGATTTCAACATATTACGCCTTGTGGTGGGAGGGGAGGACAAAGTGGCATGGAATGAAATGGATATGTATGAGTTTGTCTTGCCAATATGATTACATATGTACTTGAGATGACTATCAATGATTAAGATGTTGAATAATCAACTAGAGATTGTGACTAGAATGACAATAACAACAATGTCAACTTCTCAAAACAGAGACAATTTCTCTCTGCAAAATCGATCTCTACATTGTATGGCAAGTTCAGAAAATTAAATAAAAAACATAGTGATTTTCTATATGAAGTTTTTGAGTTGAATCGACGGTCCCTGAGCGTTGAGTAGATTAATTGAGGGTGTGGATAGAGCAGGCCAGAGAGGCACTTTGTTAATGTGTTTTGGCATTTAGTCAAGGGTGCTTAACTAAGAGGCAATGTATAGCTACATACACTTGTGATGAAATTTTGATTATGTTAATGGACAAATGATTGTGATAAAATTTTGAGAAACCAAGTTACTAATTTTTTATGCATTTTTTCTATTCACCCTTGTGCATGCATTTCATCTTGTTATGGCCATTTCCAAAGAAAATTATTTAATTGGTATCATGGGAAATGGCCTTTGAGGGTTGGAAATTTGGGTTTCATGTGGATGGATACATTGTAGAAAGGGAGGTGTTCTATTTTTTTCAATTTTTGGTTGTAATAGGAATTTTTGAGTTTTTGAAAAGGGATTCATTTTAATTATTCACTCATCTTGGTTGAGGGAGATGTGAATTTAATTACAGATTGTGTTATTCCCAATTTTATAAATATTATAAAACTAGGTTGTTTTAAACAATAAAAAAATGGTAATTTAGGTTAAGAAATGACAAAAAAATGGTATGGGTGAATGAATTACCTGATTAGATCACAATCCACCGGTGAATTTACCTCCCCTACAACTAAATCGAGATCCACCAATACTCCAGGGCACACAAATCATCCTCGACCAACCTCGAATTTGCGTTTTTGATGCGTAAAGAGCGCCGCAGATGGTCGGGGGGTGGTCGGGACTGTGTTTTTAAATTGATTTTAGATTTGCATAACGCATACGCGTTGTGGTTACCTATCCTACATGTCTAGTGACATGTCAGGCTCGGGTTTTACCATACCAAGTGCTAAGTATCAGAAACGAGTTTTGAAAAAGTAGGATTGCATCTAAAATGACCCTCATCTTCTTGCACACACACATACTCTAGACAGCCTTCATTCTGTAGCGGGCAATCTTGGCCCTGACAGAATTTCTATAAACGAGATCTTCACAAATTCTAACAACTTCTGCCAGGGGGACGAATGGATGAGATAAACTCAACACCTTCACAGAACATACCTCACACAATAGCCGAATCCTTCGTTTAGGCTGGCGGCTTCTCAGATGACGGAGAAAAAGCTCAACGTCTTGGCTTATGCTCTGATACCAATTGTAGGATGGGCGCAGCGAATAGTGGGGAAAATGTCCAAAACAGAGTTAACCTTGAACAAAACAACGCAACAGATGACACACTATGGCAGGGATGACCTGCCCAGAACCCTTGTGTCCTATTTCATTAACCATAATATCGATTTATACATAGCGAACTCCGTGGAGACATCTAGCAAGCTCACGATTTGGATTCATTGAGAACATACATAGCATTAACTAAACATTTACAATGCCAACTAACAATCACATGAACACATAGATCAAGGAGTCATGACCACGTGAAACCTAGGCTAGGAGGGTGAGGTGGCGGTTGACAATTAATTCCGACAAATTAATCGTTTAATTAAGTTGATAGGGTTTTCTATCTTATATTTTGGAGGACGAGTAGAAAATATAGCTTTACTAGATTTAAGATAGGCAAACTACCATCAAGATCCATTGTATATAGTTTCCCTATGATAAAGAATTTTTTATTGAGTCTGAAATTAATTATCGAGTCCAATTAATATTAAAGAGAGATCCACTTAACAAACAAATAGTAAGCCCTAAGCTGAAATACGGTGTAACTGGTAATGCATCATGGCAACAACCATGGCCTGTATCAATCTATCCTGAAATGTATCTGGCAAATGATGTAGAGTTATTTGTTTGCACACCTTCCACTAGTGCCATCTACATCACATTGTTTGCAAGTTAGTTACAGAAGCTCTGATATATCAAAGGCATTTACAAACCGTCAAAGGGAGCAATGTACTATTGAAAGAAAAGAATAATAACGCTCATCATTGGAATTTCAGTGAGTGTCTTAAGATGACTCTGTACTTCTTGCAATCCCTTTTACATGATGCAACTCAGATGGTATGCCATCCTCCATAGCCCTAGACATTGATAATAACACGCACCACATCCTCCATAGCCCTTTTACATGATGCAACCGAGATGGTATGCCATCCTCCATAGCCCTAGACATTGATAATAACATGCACCACATCCTCCATAGCTCCACCGAGATGGTATGCCATCCTCCATAGCCCTATACATTGATAATAACAAGCACCACATCCTCCATAGCTCCAAACACTGACACTAACATTCGGAGGCTATTCCAAAGTTGTTAGTAATTAGCAACAACCACATTTTTAAATGTGGTTGATATTCGTCGATCGGCATATATCAACCATGACCACACATTTAAAAGTTGTTGATATTCGTCAATCAATGGATATCAATCACATTTAAAGTTGTGGATGTTGCTAGTAGACAGGCGACTCGGCGAAGAAATAATGAAATTAAAATTTTAATAAAAATGTTACTTCGAAATAAAAAAACAAGAAATGCATATTAAGTTTAGAAACAAATAAAACATATTAAAATAAACTAAAGTAAATTAAATAAAAAATAGATTAATATTAAATTAAATTAAATTAAAAAAAAAGTTAAATAAAGAAGTTAAATAAAAAGTAAAGTAATGTAAAAATAAATTAAACTAAATTAAATAAAAATAAACTAAATTAAAATATAATAAAAATATACTAAATTAAATAAAATAAAAGTAAAGTAAATAAATGAAATAAAGGTAAAGTAAATTAAATAAAGTAAAAAAATAAAATAAAATAAATTAATAAAGTAAAGTAAAATAAAGATATAACATAGAATAAAAAATAAAATAAAGTAAATTAAAGACATAAAAATAAACTAAATTAAATTAAATAAAAATAAAGTAAAGTAGTTAAAATTAAATAAAATCAAATAAATTAATTAAATAAAATTAAAGTAAAAATCAAAAAAACTTTTTCAATTAATTATTTTTAAATTAAACTAAATATATAAATTTAAAATGTTAATATCAACCACTTTTAAATGTTATTTTAAAAGTTAATTTATTTTAAATGTGGTTAATTTAATATGTCTTAATTGATATTCTCATATTGATGGAAGGAGTTACACATTATTTTTGGGGAAAAGAACAAGTTTGGATGGACCTCTAGTGGGCGAGGGTTTCTAGGATTTTTCAGCGATTTTGCAAATTTTCTCGATCTAGATGGTTGATTGGTCGATTGTGTGGCCTACGACGACTTGGAGTCAAGCCGATTCGTAGAATCGGCCTACTACTAGCCAAGGTTAAAAAAAGTGGGAACTATTTTGTTGGTCGTAGGCTACCTTTCCTCTTCTCAACCTGATTTTTCGGCATTTCTGCAAAAGTCCGAGTTCTCCTTTTGGCCCTGTCCTTTGGTTGGTTTTGAGCCTCCTCCAATATTAGCGGTTTTTCATTTTTGAGGTCTTTGCGTTCTATTTTTGACCTTGTCTTTGGCCGGGTCTTGGGCCTCTTCCAGATTTAGAGGTTCCCTTTGTTCAAAGGTTTTGTGTGGGGGCCCTTTTGGCCATTTTTGGTCCCGGTGTTGGTACCATTTTTCCCGGCAGCTGTTTCTTTCCCTCGGATAGTTACCGGCAGTTGGGGTTTTTCATACTTTATATGGAGTTGGCCTTCATTATGGTGGAGTCTTCTTGGTCTCCAAACCCTTCCTTGTTGCCTTCAACATCTGATTTGGGTTTTCTCCATGGTTCGGATGGGGATGAAGACCCTCGTAGAGGCAAGCTCCATGGGCTGAAGGCCAAGTCTAGAAGAAATTTAAAAACTTTTAAGGCTAGGGCTGAAATCGCCCGTTTTGACATTGACGGTGATTACAACCTTGAAAGAATTGGAATTCTGGCTGAACGAGCTCTGGTGGGCAGGCTGAAGTTCACTTCGAGTAGCAAGCTTGAAATTTCGGAATGGGTTTCTAAGTTTTGGGTTCCTCTTACCGGCATGACTCCCCGCATCAATCTCCTCATGAACAGGTGGATTTTATTTACTTTCTCTGAAGCAGCCCATCTTGTCAATATTTTGTCTTGCTTCTGGGAGTTTAAACAGGGTTCATTGTTCCGAAAAAGATAGCATCTAAACTTTAATCCCCTGCATGAATATCAACCTCTCCGGCATCTCTGGATGCTCATTCCAGGCCTCCCTATCGAGCTCTGGAGTGAAGATTTCATTTCAAGACTTGCTAATGCTATTGGTAGATTCGTGCGTATCGATAAACAAAACTTCTTTGGGATGGACCGTCGTTACGCTAAATTTATAGTTGAAAT
This sequence comes from Larix kaempferi, assembly GCA_027924585.1. Classification (NCBI taxonomy): domain Eukaryota; kingdom Viridiplantae; phylum Streptophyta; class Pinopsida; order Pinales; family Pinaceae; genus Larix; species Larix kaempferi. The sequence goes on along the minus strand of BSBM01000991.1, from coordinate 5,835,581 downwards.
TGATACGCAGGGTGGCCTACCAGCAGAAATTGAAATTGCTTGGGGTTCTAGGGTATGGAAGCAGACGCTTGATTTCTTCAAAATTCCTTTTCGCTGCTTTTCCTGTAAGAGGATTAAACATGTTCGAGCTTCTTGTCCCTACAGCTATAAGAATTTGATGGTTTCATCTGCTATGGAGCATTCTTCTCCTAACGATGGAGCTCCTCAGACTCTTACGGATCATTCGGGTAAGTCATTTTGTAAAACCCCCATTAACTATCCTGATTTAACATCGGATGATCTTCTTTTTATTGAAAATTCTGAAAAATTGCTTTCTAAGCGCATTTCCAAGGAAGAAATACAGATGAGACATGACCTAGTGACGGGGCTTCCTTTAGTTAGCCAGTTGGAAAATCCCTCTTGTTCAAATGTTGGTCATAAGCTTTTCAGTGCTCTAGATGCTGATTCTTCGGTTATAGGGCTTTCTTCGTCTTGTCCTGCTGAGGATGTTATAATAAACCCACCCCTTGTTAAGTCTTCACTTCTTGTTTCTTTGGAACCACAATCATTACATTCCAATGATTTGGGATTGGCTCCGATTTCCTCAGTTGGTTTTTCTTCTATAGCATCTATGAATTTGGGTGGTGATGGGGGACAGATTTTGGGTGACCATAAGTCTTTAAATGGCTCTGCTGACACTTCCAATTCGGAAGATAACGCTATATTAGAAGATAGTGGCTATCTCTTTTCGGCAAATGGTGAAGAATTCCCTCCTTTACCTTCCTACTCTAAGAACCCGGGGAGTGGGTCTCTAGCTATACCCGTTCATTCCTTAAACTTTCAAAATGTCACTATTAGAAGGGGCAATAAGAAAAAGAATATTGTCAATAATGTTCATCATCCTTCAGGTTCTTACACCCCGATTTCTCAGAGATTAGAGGAGGTGGACAGGTCTGATCGGGATGTTTCCTTGGGGCTTAGCGCGTCATCCTCCAATCTGATAGTTTCTTGATGTCTATATTATCACTGAATGTGCATGGATTGGCTAAGGTGTCTAGGGCACAGGCTTTAACCGATCTTTTTAATTCTACTGTCCCCGCTATCATTTTATTACAAGAGACCATGTGTGATGAAAATCTTGCTATTCATAAACTTTGTAAGCTTCTTCCCCTTTGGGAGGTGGTTGCAGTTAGTTCTTGTGGCTTATCTGGGGGTTTAACAGTGGCTTGGGATCCTAATGTCTTTGTTTTTAAGGTCTTCACTACCCCCTGGGGTATTCTTTTAAAAGGGTCTTTCTGTGGAAATAAGCATTCACTTTCCATTCTCAACTGCTCTGCTCCCTATAGGTAGAGACAGACTTTTTGGACATCTCTCCAAGATTCTGGGCTTATGAACTTGGACGACTTGATCATTGCAGGTGATTTAAATTTCACTTGTCATGCTTCTGAAATTTGGGGATCCTCTGCCAGATTAGATGATTTAGCAGATTTCTTTGCTCAGCTTATCGTGGACTCTGATTTGGTGGATGTCCAGCCTCATATATTGGTTCCTACCTGGACTAATGGTAGATTTGGGAAAGATGGTGTACATAAGAGGCTGGATATATTTCTTGTCAAATCGGCATTATTGGGCACCTTCCAGAAGCATAGGGATTGGGTTTTTTATAACAAATTTTCAGACCACTGGCCCATTATCCTTCAACTTGATGAATTGGGTAAAAATCAAGCTCTGCCTTTTAATTTCAACTCTTCCTGGCTCGGTGAAGAATCCTTTTGCAGTATGGTTAGAGCATATTGGTTAAGCTGTGATGTTTTTGACTCAAATCCGATTCAGAATTTCTGTCACAAATTAAAGGGTTTAAAAGAAACTGTTTCCAAATGGATCAAAGACAAAAAGAAGGCAGATAAAAGGGAGTTATCTCTGTTAGAAAATAAGCTTCAGGCTTCTATCACTGCAAATGTTCATAGTTCCCTATCTTATGATGATTTTGAGGTCATGAGACAGATTGAGAAGAAAAAAAATGAGCTTCTTATTCAGGCTGAAAAAGAATGGCGACTTAAAAGTCGAGCCATTTGGATTACACATGGTGATAAGAATACACAATTATTTCACTCTTTTGCATCAGAGCGAAGGAACTCAAAATATAGTTGGGAAATTGAGGATGACAGAGGGTTTCAACATTCTGGGGTTGATAATATTAAATCTGAAGCTGTCTCTTTTTTTGGTCATAATTATAGTGACCCTGGTGAATGTTGTATGTCTGAACAGATAAAAGTTGCCTCATTATATCTGCGTTTCTTTAATGATCAAGAAGCTATCAGCATTCAAGAAGAGGTCTCTCTGGAAGAAATTGAACAGACCCTAAAAATTTTTGCCAAAGAGAAAAGCCCCGGGCCCGATGGGTGGCCGGTGGAGCTTTATTTGCATTTTTTTTATCTGATGGGGAGAGAACTTAAAGATTTGGTGAATTACTTCAGGATCAATGGATATATCTCGGGAGGTCTAAATTCCACCTTTGTTACCCTCATTCCCAAAAAAGATAAGCCCAATTTTTTTGGTGATTATCGTCTGATTGCTCTCCATAACTTGCTATACAAACTTATCTCTAAAATTATTGCTGACCGTCTTAAGTTTGTTCTATCTCAGCATATCTCTATGGAGCAATTTGGCTTTTTGGCTGGTAGACAGATACATGATGCAATTGGTATTTCACAGGAGCTGCTGCATAGTATTAAGATATATAAGAAAAAAGCACTTTTTCTTAAGATGGACTTGGAAAAAGCTTACGACAGGGTTAGCTGGTGTTTTCTCAGATTGATCCTCATCAGAATTGGGGTGCCTCCTCCAATCATCAAATGGATAATGGCTTGTATTACTTCCACGAGCATCTCTGTGCTTGTAAATGGCAGTCCGTCTGATTTCTTCAGCTGCTCCAAGGGGATCAGACAAGGGTGTCCCTTATCTCTGCTGCTATTTATGTTGGTAATGGATGGATTCAGCAGATTGATCAATCAAGCTTTAATGAGAGGGCAGATAAAAGGTATTAAGATATCAAAGGATTGTGTGATTACACACACTCTTTTTGCTGATGATGTGTTAGTGGCTGGTGTGGACACTGTTGAGGACTGGTCTATATACAATGATATCATTCAGACTTTCTGTTGTGCATCAGGGATGAAAGTTAGCTCAGCTAAATCCAACTTTTATCATTTATCTCCAAATGAAGGGCATCTTAGTGACATACTTTCAATCCTGCCTTTTAAGTGTTGTCACTTGGAACACGGTTTTAAATATCTGGGTTTCTATCTTAAACAGAACAATTATCAAATTAAGGATTGGTATTGGTTGTTGAGAAAAATTGAGGCATGAATAGCACACTGGTCTTACAGGTTATTGTCTATCGGTGGTAAGCTCATCTTATTGAAGTCTGTTCTTTCTAGTAATCCTGTTTATTGGCTTTCTTTGCTTGAAGTTCCATCATCCATTCTCAAGACCATCAAAAGATATTTCTTCAACTTTCTTTGGTTTGGGTCTGCAAACAGTGAAAAGATTTCTATGGTTGCTGCAGATGCTATTTCCAGACCTTATAGATTTGGGGGTTGGGGTATTAAATATCTAGGGATCTTTAACATTGCTCTTAGACTAAAAAGTCTTTGGAGAAGCCTTTTCGGAAAAACTCTCTGGTCTTCTCTTATTTATACCAAATATATTAAATTGGATGTTGCCTGTTGGATTAGAAGCCCTAAATTGGTAAGCTGGAACTTCTCTCCCTTGTGGCGGGGTTTTATGAAGATCTTTCATTGGATCAAAAATGATCTTATTTGGCAGGTAGGGTCGGGAGAAATGATTCATGTTGGGATTGACCCCATCATTGGTATGGAAGAGAATTACATTCTGCCTCTTTCCATTTCTCGATGTCTTCAGATCTTAGGGTTGAATACCTTGGACAAAATTTATCTGCTTCGAAATGGGAATGAGAACAATACTAAGTGGATATCTGTAAGGGACCTTGGTCTTTCTGGTCATTTTGCTCATATTTGGGATGCTTACATCATGAATTTAAACTCTGCAGGTGTTAGATTAAATCAAGATTCAAATCTTCTTATTTGGGGTGGAAATCCTGCTATGGGTTTTGTTATAGCACGATCTGCTTATTCTAGACTTGTACAAGACAAGTTCATTTATCCACAGGATTGTTGGTATAAGAGGCTCTGGCACTGGTCTATCCCTACAAAACTTAAATGCTTCTGTTGGCTGTTATTGCAAGATAAATTGAAGACTTGGGATAACCTATGTAAACGGGGTTGGAGTGGACCTAGTTTATGTGTACTTTGTAAAAATGATGCTAAAACTAAACAACATCTCTTTGTAAATTGCAGCTTCACTAATAAGATCTGGGACGTGGTTTCGACTAGTTTGAATATTTCTAAGTGCTGGGACGTGGGTGATTTTAACAAGTTCCTTTTAAATTGGTTCAGACACTACAAGCAACATTTTTATATTGCTATCTGTATTCCTTGGGCTGTTTGGTATTCCAGAAATTGTGCCATTTTTCAAAATGACACTCCCGATTTTCTTCAATGTAGCAGGACTGCTTTAAATATGTTCGCCTCATGTAAGGAAGATGAGCATAAGTTAAAGACTGACAGAATCAGTTTATTTAATTTCAAAGTGGATCAGCCTATTCTTTTCTTCGATGGAGCTTCACAATTTGGTTTATGTGCTGTTGGGGGAGTCATATATCTGAACGAGTCTCATTATTTTTCTTTTAGACTCAATTGTGGTACAGGATCAAACATGAAAGCGGAGTTAATGGCTCTCTGGTGTGTACTTAAAATTGCTAATATCTTTGGTCTGGTTAATATCAAGGTTTATGGTGACTCCAGGGTTACCATCAAATGGGCTGCGGGTGAATTCAAGCTTAATGTATTGAATTTGAGACACTGGGCCCTTCGGACACACTTTGAAATTTCAAAGCAGCAGGGTATCATATTCGAGCATATATTTAGAGAGCATAACTCCCTCGCTGACAAGCTTTCAAAGCAAGCTTTATCTGGATTAGAAGGGCAGCTGATTTGGGAGGAATGGCTCGATAATTGTCTACAAGACTGTGGTTCCACCTACTTTTTTGACTGATTCTAGGTGTAATTTTCTGATCTGCTGGGTACATACTCTTGTATTTGGCTTATATGTAATACTTATATGTAGCGATGCTAGCAGCATTTGAACCATGAAGGTGATTTGAGATCGATGCAGAGATCTTGTACTTTTTGTTTTGCTGATCCCATTGTACTTGATTCGGCTGCTGAATCATGAACTTCATTGTACTATTTGATTCATTTTTTAATATCAATAGTAGTTTTTTTTTCACTGGAAAAAAAATATGTCTTAATTTAATATTAACTATTTTTAAATTAAATTAATATTAAATAATTTAATATTAATTTAGATATTAGTTTAAATATTAGATAAATTAAATTAATTTAGTTTTAAATATTAGTTTTAGATATTAATATTAGTTTTAAAGTAAATTAGTATTAGTTTTAGATATTAGATTAAATGTGGTTAATTTAATATTAAATATTTTTAAATTAAATTAATATTAAATAATTTAATATTAATTTAGATATTAAATAAATTCAATTAATTCAATTTTAAATATTAATTTTGGATATTAGGTTTAGATATTAGTGTTAGTTTTAGATATTAGTTTTAATATTAATATTCATTTTAATTTGACCATGGTTAACTATGCTTGACTATGGTTCACTTTGGTTGTCCATGGTTGACTATGGTTAACAACAGTTAACTGTGGTTGCCTACTTAACTATGGTCGACTATGGTTGCTCATGGTTGACTATAGTTTTCCATGGTCGCCTATAGTTTCCCATGGTTGACTATGGTTTTCGATGGTCAACTATGGTTGACTATTAGTTTTAGATATTAGTTTAAATGTGATTAATTTAATATATTTTAATTTAATATTAAATATTTTTAAACTAAATTAATATTAAATTAATATAAGTTTTAAACAAAATTAATATTAGTTTTAGATATTAGTTTAAATGTAGTTAATTTAATATGTTTTAATTTAATATTAAATATTTTAAAACTAAATTAATATTAAATAATTTAATATTAATTTAGATATTAAATTAATTTAGTTTTAAATATTAATTTTAGATATTAGTTTTAGAGATTAGTATTAGTTTTAGATATTAGTTTTAATTTGACCATGGTTAACCATGCTTGACTATGGTTGACTTTGGTTGTCCATGGTTGACCATGATTGTCTTTGGTTGAAAATGGTTGACTTTGGTTGACTATGGTTAACAACAGTTAACTCTGGTTTCCTACTTAACTATGGTCGACTATGGTTGCTCATGGTTGACTATAGTTTTCCATGGTCGACTATGGTTTTCCATGGTTGACTACAGGTTTCCATGGTTGACCATGGTTGAATTTGGTTGACTTTGGATAACCGTTGTTCACTATGGTTGACATAGTTTGGGCATAATTGACTATTAGTTGACCATGGTTGACTATGGTGGAATATGGCTAAATATGGTTAACTATGGTTGACCATGGTTTGCTATGGTTGACTAATGTAATGTCCCCATTTTGACCCCCTTTGTATTAAATCATAAATGATGTAAATATTGTAATTTGATCATGGTGAGGAGCTCAAGGCCAAGGCCCCACCATTGATTTAGTGTTTTATGTATTGGCAATTAAAGAAAATAGACGCCTATGGTTCTTCTGCTAAATAGGCACAATGTATATAAGACATCATGTAAGTTACGAAATTTTAATGGAAATACCCACAACTAGATATGGAATGCAACAAAGAGATGGGGGCATGATTCTACAAGGAACAGGGAGGGAAATTATTCAAACCCTTGAGCCAATGGTGTTAATCCATGTGTCAATGAGAAAACCCATAAAACTACCAACTACCCATTTTGGGTTATGGACCGAATCATTTAATTCTTCCAAGAGTTGGTTGAGGCAGTTAATGCTTTGGGAATGAAGAGGTATGGTAGCCAATATCGTGTATGGGCAAGCCATCAACCTGGGAAATCATGTTTTGTCTCCTTGGGCAAGAAAACACCCACGAAATGGTGCCCAAAGCCATTCTGAACAGACAGTTTTTTTTCTCTCTCATGCAGTTTGAGCTAGCTGGGTCTTTCCCTACACGTTTTCATCCATTTTGCTGCAATTTCCATGCCTAGGAGCTCGTTTTTGCATTGTACAATAGCTGGGAGAGAAGGGCCACGATTTGGGACTATTATGGAGGCCGTTTTCATCCGAAAATGTCCATGGACGTTTTTCTAAAAACGGATTTGGCTTCCCAGGGTTGGTCCCCATCTTCCAGTTTCGTTTTTGGGTTTCCCACATTTTTCTGAAGCTAATGAAAACCCCATCTTGTGGCATCTCACTGTAAAAACGTTTCTTCATGCCCAGCACTTATACTTTTGTTGTTATGTGCATCCCTGTTTTGGTTTGAACCTGTGAGCAAGAAACTTGGACTGGTAGTGGACAGAATTGGTTTGATAAACCTAGTGGAGGGGGTAACCTCTCAAGAAGATCAAGAGGGCTTTGGCTACTTTTCTATGCACACACTGAGAGCACTAGAAAGGAAGGTATGGCTTGAGGGACTGTGTGGCAGTGAAGAGAATACTTCCTTGTGTTGGGTGTGTAGGCATTGTGAGTGCCAAGCGGAATAGATCTGGGAGGGGTGTCCATAGCTCTATGGTTGAGCTCACTAGCTTAGCAATTCTTCCTTTCCATTTCCTAGCAGCCTGATAAACCCAATTCTAGATTGGCTTGGCTCATCTTGGTGTATGCTTGGCTATGTGTGAGTCTGTTATTCCTTGTAGTGATCATGCCCAGCTCGGGCCTGGCAGTTGTATAAAGAGGTTGATAAGCACAACTGGCCTATGGTTGGGTGGAACGTTGCAGTTGCATAGCCAGCTGCTTGGGACTACTTTGTTAAAATAAGTATTCTCTTGTGTTAACTTCTGCAATGTATTTATTTAATGGTTGTCATAGTAATGTTGAATGTATGTTAGAAATTAAACATGATTTTTATTCCGTTGTGTTTCTATAACATGCACATGTATATGTCTTTTTATCAATAAGTTTTTAACTTAATGGATATGGGGTTAGATGCCCGGATTTAGCGTCACGTCCTCTCTATTATGCTGGTATGATAAGAGGGGACTTTACAACTAAGGTTTATGATTTTTAATTATGGTTGACATTGTTTGATTATGGATGACTATAGGTTAACATACTTGACCATATTCGAATATGGTTGAATTTCGTTGCACATAATTGACTTTGGTTGACTATGGTTGATCATATTTGACTATTGTTAACCATGGTTGAATATGGTTGAGCATGGTTAACCATGGTTAACTATTATTGACCATGGTCAACCATAGTTAATAGCCAACCATGGTTTATGCTAATATTATTATTGTTTTTAACAATCGTAATTGGTTATTATTATTAACCAAACATTCTTAGCCATAGTCAACCATGGTCAACCATATGGTTGAATTTGGTTAGGGATGGTTAACTATGGTTGACCATGGTTGACTTGGCTTGACTATGGTTGATTATGGTTGACCAAGGTTGACTATGGTTGACTATGGTTGACCATGGATAACTTTGGTTGATTTTGGTTGACTATGGTTGACATTGGTTGGCCATGGATGACTTTGGTTGGCCATGGTTTACCATGGATGACTTTCGTTAACTATGGTCTACTTTGGTTGACAATGGTTAACTTTTGGTTGGATTTGGTTGATTATGTATACTTTGGCTGACTATGGTTACCATGGTTGACTATGGCTGATCATGCTTTACCATGGTTGACTATGCATTGTTGACCATGGTTAAATTTGGTTGACTTTGGTTGACCATGGTTAACTATGTATGGTTGACCATGGTACCATGGTTCAATTTGGCTGACTTTGGTTTACCATGGTTGATTATGGTTGAGCATTGTTGTCTATGGTTGAATTCTAGTTGACTATAGTTGACCATGGTTATCGTTGATTTTGGTTAACCATGGTTAAGTTTTGCTTAACTTTATTTAACCATGGTTATCTTTGGTTAACTTTGGGTTGACCATGGTTGAATATGGTTAACCATGGTTGACTTTGCTTAGCTATGGTTTCCTTTGGTTGACCATGGTTGACTTTTGATTCGCTTTGGTTAACTATGTAGACTTTGGTTGACTATGGTTAGCTTAGGTTTACCATGGTTGACTTTGGTTGTCCATGGGTAACCTTTGCATGTAGAGTTATGTTATTAACCAAAAGTGTTATGTTTCAAAGTGATGTTGAATTCTTATGTTCACGAATGATTATATCTCATTTTCATGTTCATCTAAAGTTTTGTCTTATTGTAATTGTCGATAATTGTAAATTTATATACAAATTCTACAAAATTTAACAATATTAAAATGGAATTTCAATCCAAAACTAAAATCTGAGCATGAGCATGGTCAATATTAATATATTTGAACATAAAATTAATATTCATCTTAATATTAATAGTAATATTACTATTAAGATATTAATAGTAATATTACTATTAAGATTAAGATTAAGATTAAGATTACTATTAAGATTAAGATTAAGATTACTATTACTATTAATATATTCACATAAGATTAATATATTTAGAATTAGTAGTAATAATTTTAACATAATATTGTTAATTTTTCCTTCGGAAACTGCGCACAGGAAACCCACCAATACTTCCCCACATTTCGTGGATGGTAATCGGCCAATAATAATGGTTTGGCCTAACCCCTTAGGACTCAAGGCTCGAACTCGTGACCTCCCCCAGTAGTACTGAGAGAGTGTTCGCACGTCTTACCAATTGAGCTAACACTTGGGGCTATAATATTGTTAATTTTATTAATAATATTGCTATCAAAATATTTTTATTAATGTATTAATATTACTAGTGTTGATGTGATTAATATTAATATTATTAATTTGATTGTTGTTATTTATTTTATTATTATTATTATTAATTATCGTTATTATTAATATTTCTAAATAATTATCAATTCTAATTAGGTTAAATAAACCTATAAATGAGAGGCAATGTTAATAACATATTAACTACCTCGTAAATAATATTAATTATCTAATACTAATTATAATATTAATATTGATATTTACTAATTTATATTGATTGCTAGGTATGTCTAACTCTCGGATTAAACTAAGTTGGAAATTGATGTGTGTGGCTAGAAAGCTCCACTCCTAACATGATTTGTATGAGGTGTACAACTTGAGTAGAGAATTGAACCATGAAATTCGTGCACTGATTGAGAATTGAAGTTAGACTCATTGTAAAACTGGATTAACCTTTTTTTAGTGACATAGTTTCACAAATTTATTAAAATATTACACCATTGGTGGCTGCACCACTGGTTGACGGCAACACAGTTTGCTGATCCAGAAAGGAATATCAATACTAACAAATCAAGAAATAATGGATTCTAGTTCACTAAAGTCTTATAATGCGAGCGATATTCTTTATGGAGAAGTTCAATGTTCTTATTGTATGTTTTTCTCAACTATTTTTTATTTTTTTATTCTGGTAAAGCAAATAATTTATAGGAGTATACTTTTATGATATTGCATAATTTTTGCAAATAATTTATAGGAATATAGTTTTATGATATCTCATAATTTTTTAAGGTTTTTTAATGGTTTTAAAAAATTTAAAAATCTTTGCACATGGAAAAGTTACGCTATTTCACCTTTAAAATTATGCAAAGCATCTCAATTTGTAATTTTTATCATACATTGTATTTCAATTTTTTTGTATGTATTAAATATGAATAAAGTTATAAACTCGTGTGATTAGATCATAGTTGTATGCATCCACTACACACTAAATTATTGATGTATGTACAATCGTGCGTGATGCATTATTCTGATAGGGATAGACATTAAAAGATGAACAGTAAGTTGAATAAATTATACAATGTAGAATGTATGTGAATATATGACGCAAGTCACCTTACTGGAATACTTTCTTGCTTAACAATACACACGACACAAACCACAATGCTTACACAAAATAGTTGTAAAACAAGATGCCAGAAGTGGCTTTATATTACTTCTCTGAATTCGGTTACAATGCAGAATAACTCTAAACAAATAACTAACTATAGTCGGCCTCATCCATTACATCTTAGAAATAAATGTGGTGTGTTCTTCTTGTGTGTTGACCTCACCCTCTCCTCTGAACACTGACCTATGGCTCGATATCAACTCTCCTCCTCGGCCGGTGTGACTCTTCACAACTTCTCTCGGTTCTTCGCTCTGATACTACTGATCAAAGATTGAAGATCCCCGCTTAAATTCCTTTCCTCCGTCTTCTACCCTGTTGTTGTTGTTCTCGATACTGTTGTAATCCCCGAGACACGCATCCTCCTGTTCGCTGATCCTTCCAAATCCTGCGAACCTACAACTGTCATCCCCTAGACATGCTACACAGCCTCTGTCCATGACGTCACCTGTCATGTCTTTCACCAACATGCAATAACTCTAATAACTTTCTCAATAACCCTGAACGGCTACCAGGTATAGTCCCTTAACTTATATGCCCTTTCGACCCTGCTACAGTAGTCGGTCACATCTCGAATTTCCTGTCAATTTTGCTTCTCATCTTCTACGGTTCGCTAGTCCTCCCCTTCCTCCATGCTTGGCTCTGCCAAACCTGTTCCATCGTAGTTCAACCACTCATCGACTACCCGACATCTTTCTCCTTTCACTTGTCATCTACCGACTAATTCCTGTCGATTCTCGACCAATCGCAACATCCATTGTGCTTCCCCAGTCAGTCGCACTCCGACTGCTTCTGCTCGACTTGCTGACTTCGACAAGTCAACTTGCTCAGCACCAGTGGTCGACGAAAACCCCGCTAGTCGGTTCCCCTCCTATCGATCAACTTCGACTAACATGCCTAGGATCCGATGCTCCTGCATCAGACACCCCAGGTGAAAAAGAATTTGACTGCTTCATCAGTATCCTCAAATATTCTTTGGAAATCCATGTCGCCTCTTGCAACTCATCATCCTTCCATCGCACCAAGTATTCCTTCTTCCGTGCACTACGCGTTCATCCAACCTCGCTCTTTTCGATTAGTTCTGCGATCTCTTCTTTGTGTTGATCTGGAATTTGGTCTATCCAGTCGATGCTTATCACCTCCTCGCTTCCGCTGCTTGACCCCACTTCAAACTTATACAAATCTGAAACGTTGAACGTCACTGAAATGTTCAAGTCTTCTAGCAATTCCAACACATAAGCATTGTCCGAAATCTTCTTCAGAATTCTGCATGGTCCTATCTTCTTCAACTTCAGCTTGGTGTATGTTCCTATAAGAAATATCTCATTCCGTAAATATGCATAGACTAAGTCCCCTTCCTCGAACGATTGTAGCCTCTTTTTCCTGTCGGCCCTCAACTTATATGTCGCATTACTCTTCTCTATGTGCTTTTGCACATTTTCATGAACTTCATGCATATGTTCTACGAACGATTATGCATCCGCTCTCTTCCTGGTTTCTATCGGCAACTCGACCAAATCCACCACTCTGTGTGGGCTTCTAGAATGGGCTCAATCCCATCGACCAATTCACAAGAATTGTTATATGCAAACTCCGCCTGTGACAACACATTCTCCCACTGCTTGGGTCTGTCGACTGCTAGACATCTCAGAAGGTTTCCCAAACTTCTGTTGACCACCTCGGTATTTCCATATGTCTGCGGATGGTATGTCGAGCTGAAATGCAACTTCATGTCTAGTTTCTTCCATAGGGTTCTCCATAAATGCCCCATAAACTTCGTATCCTGATATGATGTGATACTCTTTCGAAACCCATGCAATCAGACTATCTCTTTGAAGAATAGTACAGCAATCCCTGTGACGTCGCTCGTCTTCTTACATGGTATGAAATGCGCCATCCTTGAAAATATGTTGACTACAAAAAATATTGAGTCGCTTCGTTCCTTAATCTTTGGTAATCCTAACACAAAATCCATGCTAAGATGCTCCCAAGGGTTATCTGGCACCGGCAATAGTGTATACAACCTTATATTCTGACTCCTTCCCTTTGCCAACTGGAAAACCTTACATTGTCAAACCCACCTTTCGACATTTGTCGATATCCCTAGCCAGAAATACTTCTCGTCAACCAGTGCTTTGGTCTTGTCGATGCCAAAGTGTCCTGCTAACCCGCCATTATGAAATTCTCATATTAGGTTCTCTCTTACTGATCCTCTGGGAATCCACAAATGACTTCCCCTGAACATATAGCCTTCTTGGATGAAGTAACTCAAATATGGAGTCCTGTCAGTACTCCAAGGTTCACGACAATCGTTCCATGCTTTCGTAAAATCCTCGTCAGTCTCATACTCTGTCTTTATCGACTGTATCCCTGTTTCCTGAACTGTCGTAGTGCTCGATAGCGCAAATCTTCTGCTCAATGCGTCGAAAACTTTGTTCGACTTGCCCGACCTATGTAGCAACATGAATGTATAGCTCTGAAGTAGTTCCACCCACTTCATGTGTCTCTGATCTAATTTCGACTGAGTGTTCAAATACCTCAGTTTTTGGTGATCTGTATACAACACAAATTCCTTGGGAAACAAATAATGCCTCCACTTCTTCAATGTTGGAATGATAGCATAAAACTCTTGGTCATAGACCAAATACTTCTGCTTTGCTCCATTCAACTTTTCACTAAAGAATGCAATTGGTCGTCCCTCCTGACTCAACACTGCTCCAATTTCCATTCCACTCGCATCACAATCGATCTGGAGAACTTTGTCAAAGACTGGGCTCTCAGTGACTTTTTCTTTCAACTCGTTGAAAGCTTTCTGGGCTTCGTCCGTCCACTTGAACTCACCCTTTCTCATGCATTCTTTCAATGGTGCATAGATGCGACTGAATCCCTGAATGAACTTCTGGTAGAAACTAGCAAGTCCATGGAACCTTCTCACTCTAATCGAACTTGTCGGTTCCAACCAATCTACTATTGCCTTCACCTTCTTTGGGTCCATCACCAACCCTTTACCTGAGATTACAAATCCCAAGCACACCAATTCCTTCTTCATGAAGAAACACTTTTGCAGGTTTACCATCAACTTTTCTTCCTGCAATTTCTGCAATACTTGTCAAACGTGCTCCAAGTGTTCTGCCTTGGTTCAACTAAAAATCAGAATGTTGTCTAAATAGACTACAACAAACTTTCCTAGAAATGGTTTCAACACTTCATTCATCAATATCATGAATGTGCTGGGTGCATTAGTTAACCCAAATGGCATGACTAACCACTTGTACAACCCCTCCTTAGTTTTGAATGATGTCTTCCATTCATCTCCTTCTCTGACCCTAATATGGTGATATCCACTCTTCAGGTCTATTTTTGTGAAGTATGTTGCTCCACTCAGGCAATCCATCAAGTCATCCATCCTTGGAAATGGAAACTGATACTTGATCATGATCCTATTGATGCCCTCTGGAGTCGGTACACATTCTCCATTCCCCACTCTTCTTCTGTATCAATACCGCTGGTACTGCACACGGGCTCAAACTTTCTCTGATCAACCTTCTGTCCAACAAGTCTTTGACTTGTCGGTTTAGTTCATTTCCCTCTGTCAACTCATCCTATATGGTGCCTTGTTTGGTAGACTCAACCCTGGAATCAAGTCGATCTGATGGGATATGCTCCTTGTCAACGACAATCCCATCGCTGCTCATCAGCCATTATGTCCCTAAATTCTTTGAGCAACTCCTCGATCTCGACTAGAATATTCTCCTCCCTAGTTGTTCTTTCGACATATGGTCCTTTCGGAATGATCAGAAAACATCCTGACTGCCTCTCCTCTTCTGCGAGGAATTCCTTCGTGGTGCTCATCAACACTCGCTTTTCCCAAAGATTGCTCTCGCCGTCCTTCGTCGGCTTGCTCTTCTCGCCTCAGCTTAAAAGTCCTCTTCACGCCATTCTTCCACACTGTTACTGTGTTGGCTCGACCATCATAGATCATTTTCCAATCAATATGCCATGGTCTTCTTAATAATAGCTAACATGCATCCATGGGAACTACATTGTACACTACACTGTCCTCTAATC
The DNA here is from genome assembly GCA_027924585.1 of Larix kaempferi. Lineage (NCBI taxonomy): Eukaryota > Viridiplantae > Streptophyta > Pinopsida > Pinales > Pinaceae > Larix > Larix kaempferi. The sequence goes on along the minus strand of BSBM01000991.1, from coordinate 5,820,428 downwards.
CTTCAAGTCTGAAGTTGATAAAGCACTATCTGGTCACTCTGACATGGTGTCCTTTCTGCAACCATGAGATCTTGTAGGGGTGTGGGTGTTCTCGACACTTCAACCTGATCTTGTCGATGACTTCCGTCGACACAAGATTCTCCGTGCTTCCACCATCCACTATGGTTTTGCAACGCCATTCTCCGATCTACACCTTCGTTCGAAAGATTTCCTTCTGTTGTGCTGGTTCCATCGGGTCACGTTGGTCTTCCTGGATCAAGGTCCTCTGAAACATCAGATTTTGGTTCTTCTTCTTTTCACCTCCACTGCTTTCGGATGCCGATTCTTCCCTCTCATCGACTTGCTCATCCTTTTGACGTCTGGGTTTCGACTCCTCTACAACATGTAGGTTCTCTTGGCACTCATATTCCTTGTGTCCCATTCCTCGACACTTGTAACAGATTAGGGCTGGTCTGTTGGATCCTTTCTTATCAGATGGACCACTTTGACTATATGCACCTCAACCGCGGTTCTCATGACCACCACATAAATTTTCTTGCGCTTTCTCCTGTGTCGATGTCCCTTCTGCATGTCGGATATCTTCGACACCTTCCCTGCTGTACCCGTTACTTTGGCCTTTCGCGGAGACAATTTTCACACCCTGACTAGTCATCCTTCCCTTGGTCACTGCAGATTTTCTTGATAGATTCTCTTCTGCCTTCAGAGCTAACTGGTAGGCTTCAACGACTGCTCTGAATCTCGACATTCCGAGTTCATCCTGAATAGCATACTTCAAGCCATTCACGTATCTAGTGACAGCTTCTTCTCCTTCATTAGTTTGTCCTGACCAAATTGAAAATCGGTAGAACTCTTCCTTGTACTCTTTCACGGTCATTTCTTTTTGTCGAAAGTTCATTAACTTCCCGAACAAAGAAATCACATAGTCATTTGGCAAGAAATTTCCCTTCAACTCGGCAATTCCGTCCCAAGACTTGATTTTCTCCTTGCCTTTCTTGAGTTTGTCAGCCTGTACATTGTCCAACCACAATGAGGCATGACCCTTCAACCTCAGACATGCAGTCTTAGCCCATTTAGGATCCTCGATCTGCTCTATGTCGAAGTATTTCTCCATCTCTTTGAACCAGTTGATCAAATCTTTTGGGTCTAGGCTTCCCGAATACATACGCACATCTATCTTCTCCGGACGTCTCATATCCATTAGGAGTTTGATCAATTTTTCCTCTGGTTCCTCTGCAGCTTCTTCCCGAGCTTCCAACTCTTCGACTTCCTCGTCGGTATGGTCTACTGCTTCAAGAATACAACCACACCGTTGGCTTTCTTTGATTGCCACAACTTCATTTGTCAAAGTACACATCGTTCAGATGCATTCGTCGAACATCTCACGATCCACTGTGACGGCTGTTGTGCCATGCATCCTTCGTCCTCTAACGTTAATGCCTCTATGAGCCATTTCCAACCTTTGCTAAAACTCTCACGTCTCCAATCGCAACTAGACTTAAACAAGTTGTGCACAACTCTACCCAACCGCAACTGGAGCTATCCAACTCACGTGCAGGCTTAATACCATGAACTCGATGGATTCTTCCGCTCTGATACCAACTGACGCAAGTCACGGTTGGTATAGTCATCTCTTCAACCAGACTTTCTTCTGGCTCTTTGTTCCCACTCAGATATGCTACGATCCACGCTCTAATACCAACGGAGGCAAGTCACCTTACTGGAATACTTTCTTGCTTAACAATACACACGACACAAACCACAATGCTTACAAAAAATAGGATGCTAGAAGTGGCTTTATATTACTTCTCTGAATTCAGTTACATTGCAGAATAACTGTAAACAAATAACTAACTACAGTCGGCCTCAGCCGTTACAACTTAGAAGTAACTTTGGTGTGTTCTCCTTGTGTGTCGACCTCACCCTCTCCTAGTTCAACTCTGAACACTGAGCTATGGCTCAATCTCAACTCTCCTCCTCGGTCGGTGTGACTCTTCACAACTTCTCTCGACTCTGCTCTCTAATACTGCTGATCAAAGACTGAAGATCCTCACCTGACTTCCTTTCCTCCATCTTCTACCCTACTGTTGCTATTCCTGAGACTGCTGCAATCATCGAGACATGCATCCCCCTGTTCGTCGATCCTTCCAAACCCTACGAGACTGCAATTGTCATCCCCTAGCTATGTTGCACAGCCTCTGTCCATGACGTCACCTGTCATGTCTTTCACTAACTCACAATAGCTATAATAACTTCTTCAGCAACCCTGAATGGCTACCAAGTACAGTCCCTTGACTTATTTGTCCTTTCAACCCTGCTACAGTACTTGGTCACATCTCAACTTTCCTGTCAGTTTTGCTTCTCATCTTCTGCGGTTCGGCAGTCGTCCCCTTCCTCCGCGCTCGGCTCCGCCAAACCTGTTGCGTCGTAGTTCGACCACTCATCGAGTACCTGACATCTTGCTCCTTTCACTTGTCATCTATCGACTAATTCCTGTCGATTTTTGACCAATCGCAACATCCGTTGTGTTTCCCTAGTAGGTCACATTCCGACTGCTTCTGCTCGACTTGCTGCCTTCGACAAGTCAACCTGCTCTCTGCACCAGTGGTCATCGGCAACTCCGCTGGTCGGCTCCCCTCCTGTCGATGAACTTCAACTGACATGCCTAGGCTTCGATGCTCCTGCATCAATATAATTTCTAACATGTATAACATTTTCAATGGTAGAAAATATGCTGCTCAATGGTTGACATTGTTTTTGTGACATGTCATCTAGAGGTCTGCACCTTCTGCCAGCTTTTCCAATGGATTTCTTAGCCACATTGTGTGAGCATTCTACACAATAATGGAAAAATATGATGAATTTTCTATAGAAAAAAATAGACAAACCTCAAACTGACGTGGGGAATGGAAGATCCGAGTCAAGAAGGAGCCAGTGGTAAATCCTAAATTAGCCAGTGGTAAAACTTTTAATGAAACCACCTGGTAGTAAAACTTCTAATATTAATATTATCATTATTATCATATTTTGCATGTTAATATTCCTAATACACATCGGCAATATTAAATTCGAAGATATCCAATTCCTTAATCTTTATTTATTATTTATTATTGAGGGTTAGGGCTAAATTTAGGACAAAAAATCAAGTGCATGAGATGTTCCATGAAATCAAGTGCATGAGATGTTCCATGAAACAGCCGAGTGGTAAAACACATCCGCAAACTTCAATTCTTCACGTTCATAGGTATAAACATAGATCTTAAATTAGAATCATAGTAGCATAATTCGAGTATGTATATGGATACAAATATGATTCTATACGAAAATAAATGTATATAGACATTTATATAATAAAATCAAATATATTTAAAAAACAAACAAACAAAAAAGTTTCAACAACCTGCGATATTACACACCGAATATTCGGCGAATTCAAATTTGTTCCGAATTTCCTTACGTGAAATGCCAATAATTTACATGGGAAATAACACAGATATAGGCATACCAAACAATGATTATAAGAAAGGTAAAACACTAGTAATTAAGAGATAGAATTACAATACTTTATTAAAAGACTCTGCACATGATTTTAAATACTAAAAAATCCTTCTACCTCCAAGTAGCACATGACCTCTAATCTCATATTCTCCACTACAAAGAATGGAGTCCATTTTGTTTCATGCAACCACAGTTTCAAAATTGCTTTGCAATCAAAACCTATGTACAGGAATGGTTCTAGTATTAGAGCAAATATCGAACATCAGTCACTGAAAATACATATCGATCCTAAAAAAATGTTTGACTAGGGAAAAAATAGGACATGAAATAGAAAAGAATGCACCTGTGCAAGCCTGCACAAAAAGAAGAACTCAATTCTTCGCTTGTACACAGATGTTTATTTTTCTCCCTGGCATCAAGGACTAATATTCTTACAACATGTGGGGATCTAGAAAGAAATACACGACTACATTACAATATATTAAAATGAGTGTATTTATTACAGTTTGGTGAATCGAAAATGTTTAGATAGAGGGGCAGTGGATGGAGGCAGTGAAGCGTTGGGATGGTACATGGATGGATCTAGTGAAGGGAACGTTTGAATTCACCTTGCACTTTTGATCTCTTCAGTAGACATCCGGGATATTAATATTAATAATAATAATGGAAATAGTTACCTAGTGGCATCCCCAAAGGGAGTGGAGGGAGTGGAGAGGCTGTAACACTTGGTAAATGTGGCCACTTATTAAGATCTCATAGAAATGAATCGTGGATCAAACATCCAAGTGGTTTTCCTTTAATTAAGTGAACATTTAATTTAATTAAGTGGAATATTAACAATAAGTTCTCTCATGATCAATCTTACCTTCATGATTATTTTTTTAATATGGCTTATATAATATGCTTCCTATCTCAGAGCTCAGCAGTAGAGATTTATTGTTGGGAACATCAATGCAATGATGAGTCCTTCCAAAAAGAATAGCGGTGTTTAATGGATGACTTGAATGCAAGCACTAGGTATAATAGAGAGATAAACTCATGTTAACGTCGAAGGGTTGGGTTAAAACAATTCCAAAGATATGTAGATCAACTTCGAGTTAATGAATGGAGGATGAATTTGATAGATGAGCAACCCTCGGTTCAACTCTACTTTCCACGTCCATTCCAAAATACATATCAATTTAATCAACATATAAGATTATGATCGGAAACGCCTTAAAGGATATTTTCACTAAACCATTTGGAAGTCAATTTAGAACTTTGTGTGAGATTTAAAATTAGTGTGACATTGTTCACAAAAACCGTGTACAGAATATTCTCCTCATTAGTTGATGTACCTTTGAGAATTCAATGTATATTATATTTTGATCATATAGTTCCATAATTCATCCAATTTAGGCATACAAACACGAGTTGAAGGGGAGAGGCAGAGGAGACAAGATAAAATAGAGCATAGAGAAAATAATTTATACAAATAATAGACAGAGGTATGCATCAATATTGTTCATATTTACTTCATTCTTGTTAAACACCAAGAGACAGAGTTGCCGCTCTTCTCATTCTTCAGAAAACAAACATCATATGTCCCATCTTACAATGGTTACAACAAAAAACTCATAGAACATGTTTCTACAAGAATATAGCTACATAGTTATATATAAGTTGCTGCTACAACAGCGATATCAAAATATAAGCTTGGAGACTAAAAGAGATAGCACTCTGTCTTTTACATTCACAGCACTCTGTTTTGATTCGCCCACACATTTTTATCAAAACACTATGGTGTCAAAATGATAAGACACAAAATAAATTGTTTCAACTGCATAGGAAGGACGAGGTGTGGGTGAGAGTAATGGAGGTATAGACGAGTAATGATCGGTTGGTAGAGGTAGTTGGGATTAATTCCAACACTCCCCCTTAATCACAACTGTTGAAGTATTTGATGCCCAATCGATCTCTTTGATAGACAAAACTTTCTCTCCCTAATGCCTTGGTGAAAATGTGTGCACATTGATATTGAGACCTGCAAAAAACCAAAGAGATTTCTCCATTGTTGATTAGTTCTCTTATGAAATGATATCTTGTGTCTATATGTTTGCTTCTCTTGTGAAATACTGGATTCTTTGACAATGCTATAGCTGATTTATTGTCACAATATATCTTTGTTGCCTCCTTTTGTTGTTGCTTGAGATCCTTCAAAACTCTTCTCATCCAAATTGCTTGACATGATGCACCTGTGGCTGCTACATACTCTACTTCAGCAGATGAAAGAGTAACAATTGGTTGTTTCTTTGAAGCCCATGATACTACACCTATTCCGAAATGAAAAACATAACCATAAGTGCTCTTTCTATCATCAATGCTACCTGCACAATCACTATCTGTATACCCTATGAGTTTGAACTCATTTAACCTTGAATAATGGATACCATGGTTTCTTGTTCCACTCACATATCTGAGAATTCTTTTCCCTACTTGCCAATTAGAGTCTTTTGGAGACGCCATGAACCTTGAGATAAGACTAAATACATACATAATATCTAGCCTTGTGGCTGTTAAATACATGAGACCACCAACAAGCCTTTTATACAAAGTTGGATCAATGTTGGCTCCTTTGGCATCCTTTCTTAATTTCAATCCTGTGACAATTGGAGTTGGAGCTGATTTGCAATTTGTGATATTAAACCTTTTCAGAATGTCACTTGCATACTTAGATTGAGAGATGAATATACCATTATCATTTTGATTCACCTCAATGCCAAGAAAATACTTCATGAGACCTAAATCAATAATTTCAAATTATTTTTCCATATCTCCTTTAAACAAATCAATTGCTAAATCACCAGTGAGTATCAATTCATCAACATACGAACAAAAAATTAAGAGCTCGCATTTCTCATTCATCTTGGTATATAATGTGGGCTCACTGCTGCACCTATTGAATCCATTTTGCAAAAGATGATTGTCAATTCTGCTATACCAAGCCATTGGGGCTTGTTTAAGTCCATAGAGTGATTTTTGCAGTTTGTAGACTTTGTCTTCATGACCCAAAATATCATACCCAGGTGGCTGCTCCACATAAACCTCTTCTTCTAGGAAACCATTCAACAATGTTGATTTCACATCCATTTGATAAACTGCCCACTTGTTTTGAGTTGTTATTGCAAGAATCGTTCTCACAGTGTCTAGGCGTGCTACTGGAGCAAATGTCTCATTGTAATCGACCCTGTGCTATTGTGAGTATCCCTTAGGTACTAGCCTTGCTTTATGTTTTTGCACATCACCATTTGCATTTAATTTGGTTTTATAGACCCACTTTACACCTATAACATCTTTTCCTTGTGGAAGGCTCACTGGTTCCCATGTTTCATTCTTTTCTATTGCATCAATTTCCTCATCCGTTGCATTCACCCATTTTTCATTTTTAATGGCATATTTAAAATGGATAGGATCATCAACATGTGAATATAATCCAAAAATAGAATTCAGACCTGCATTATTATAACCTTCATTTTTCTCATAAATATCCCTTAAACTTCTGATTTTTTGTCTCCTTAAGCTTGCTAGTGCGGAGTTTGACATATTACTTGAGCTTGTAGAATGTGGACTTGATGGTCCAACACCAAGAGTACCGATTTGAGATGGTGTTTTTTCACTAGTACAAAATGAGAAATTAATGACTAAAATTCGACTATAAATGACTATTTTTAAGTCGGTGACTAATAGTATCCGATTTCCACTATCTTATCTCTAGTGGTATTTCACTAGTCATTAATTGGTCGACTTATTAGTCATTGATTTAGTCATTTATAGTCACTGATTAAGTCATTGATTTAGTCATTGATACTCACTGATTTAGTCATTGATACTCACTTATTTAGTCACTAATTTAGTCATTGATTGTCACAATTAATGACCAAATATACAACTAAATAAACTACTAGATCATAACATATTAATGACTAAGCTAAATACAACTAAACATTAGTCGTGCTATAAGAGACTTGAAATTAGCTACTAATAGTCATATATATGCGAATTTAGTCATTTTCTTAGTCACTAATTTTTTATAGGGTACGGAGGAATCGAACCACCAATCTCCTGCCTATAATTAGGCAGATGCTCTACCATTGAGATGGCACCCTTTAAGAAGTTGTTATTGCTTGAAAATGATGATATTCAAACAAATTTTGCATCATTCAAGCATACAAAATAATGATTACCAAGTTAATATAGATCCATAATGGCTTATCTTGTACTAGTCCTTCAAGTCTTTCAACTGCATTTATTAAGTGCAAATATATTTTTGCAGTTAATAAAAGAAGTTGAAGAACTTGAAGGACTAGTACAAGGTAAGACATTGTCGATCTAAAGTAGCTTGGTAATCATGTTTTGTATGCTTGAATGATGCAAAATGCAAAAATCCCATAAATTTATAGGAATGACAAGCATGCATTCATTGTTAAACTATCTACCGAGTCATCTAGAGTCATGCCAAAGTTAATTAATAACACTAAAACCTTAGAAACCCCAAGGTTAAAAACTTTAATTAAAAAGTACAATTATTAACACGTCAAAACTTAGGGAGACCCTAAGTTGATGGGTTCCCATTAATTGCCTTACTACCTTAGTCAAGTATATTTTAACCATCATTTAGAGGGGGTGCATCACCTTATGAGCATTGTTTTACTTGTTAGGCACATAATACTTTACTAAAAATCATCATGAAGACATGAGAGCACATCACATCATACCTCCTAACCAAATGCCATGACCACCCATCAGCCAGGAAGAAGCAGCATCTTTGAGTCAAGAACACAAGTGTACCCCTGCCCATCCAACTGTCTAGCCATGAATACCTGCAAACTCGATCCTTGTGAAAAAATTTCACAATTGATGTGATGAAAATCACGTGTGATCCTTATACAATATCAGGGGTAACATGTACAACACAGAATGATTGCCTAATAGAGTTCACTTGCAGATAGAGGAGGAAGGACATGCGTGCTTTCTAGTAAGAGGCTAATGATTGTCTTTATGTTGATCCATCACCTAAGAGAAGAGATGCACTTGATCATAGAGCCATGTTGTTTCAATTTTGCATTTTGACATTTATGATTTTGTTTCATTGAATTTGTATTATGAATTATGATTTTTACGACCTACTTTAGCGCTTCGACATTGAATTCTCATGGATGTACTTAGCAGTCCCATTGAAATATTTGTGCTCACTTGTTGGACATTAATAAAATTATCTCATCTTATTGTATCATATGAACAATGAGTACTGACTTCAAAGCTTATTGTGGTTGTAAAAAATTTTTCCTTTGCATTACTTTATGTCATTTTGTTTTGTGTTCCATTTTAGGTTCTTTATGTCTGAACAAAAAATTGAATTTGAAAGATAGATAATACATTTTACTTGAAAATATTCTTCCCAATTCAAAAAAGCGCCTAGACATTCCCTAGTTTACTCTAGTCACATAATAAGTCTACCTTGAGCCCCCTATCCTCACTGCACCTTTACTGTGTCAATTTCCAAAAACAGACTTCCTATAATTTTCACTCCCGTTCTTAATACTTGTGGACAGTTAGATAATACAACATATGGATGAGAAAAAGAACATGATATTAGCTTACTTTAATATTAAAAAATATTATGTTTTGAAATGCATATAAATTTTACTATAACAAAGAAAGACTCCTTAAATATGGAGGCATGAAATAAAGAAGAAGAATACAAACCTTCACAGCACCTAAATGATCATACTCAACACCAACTGGATCAAGCTTGAGCCTGTTCGTGTTAGGCTTTCTACCTGTAGGAACAAAATACAATATCACAAAGTGCACTGATATATTTGATGGCCATTGTTAGATTTATGCCAGTAATGGTTCAGGTTATGTCTTCATGAAGCGCACAACCAAAATCAAGTGTTACACAGTACTTTTCATAGATAAGTAAAGGGTATAGGTATAAAAAATTACTATCATAGATAAGTAAAGGGTATTGGTATAAAAAAAAATTACTAGAGATAGTGATTAAATCAATTGCTTGGATTTAAAGCGAGAAAAAAAATCATGAAAGTAATTCCATAGAACACCAATTGATCACTTCGATGGTTTATAATTGGGAGTTATCTTTTTAATGTTTTCTTTTTTCAAAATGCTTATTTTGCATACCAAACTTAACTTATTATTATTGCATTTGATATTGGATTCAAATTATTGATGTAATGAGCTAGCATTCTATTTTTATAAAACAATTATGCACTATTCCACTTTTTCACATAAGTAATGATTTTTAATCCATTATTAGTTGCACTCTAGTTTCCCATCAACAACTTTACTTCCCTCATTTTTAATCCCGTTCTAAAGCATTCAAAGTACTTATTTACAAGGGTGAATTCTGCCAAATTATACATCTTTAGATTGCGGCTTTTAATTAGATTGGGAATCATAAAGAAAAAGAGTTGTCTAGGTTTCAAACACAATACTATTCAATCATGTTATAAACTAAATATTATGATTTTAATGGCAGAAAATAGTCGAATTTCTATGACCAAGCATGTTACAAGGTGCGATCTCCATGCTGAAACACAACACGTTATTTTGTATTTTCTTGTGGGGGGGCAACTACTTATTACTAGCTAAGTTGTCACGCTAAGAAGGGCATTTCCTTGTTATAAAAAACACCCTACACCTAACAACATTTGCACATGCATAGGGGTTTAAACCTGCTTCTTTGTGTTAATACAATCCCAATCACCTTGCTACTTGTTACTAAAGCCCACACATACCCATGGGCTAAAACATAATACACTTAATCAATACTTAGGTTTAGTGTGTTATATAATTATATTCCACTTCCCATTAGATGTACAATGTGGCATTGTCATCTACATATAGTAGCATGATATGCATCCTACTCAATAAACTAAAGGACTCAAGCTATCAAGTCATGCAATACCTATGTAGTGGTCAGTTCCCGATGTTTATGAAAATCATATTGCCAACTATTAAACCTTGCCATGGTTAATATTGTGTTTTTGTTACTCCCTATGCATGGGTGTAACTCAACCAATTTTGCATGGGTGTAACTCAACCAATTTTGCATGCGTGCATGTATCCAACTTATAAATGTGTTGCATTGGCCTATTCCCAAAGGCTTACCGAAACTACACGATATGACTTGAGATGTATTCAATTGTTCCCCAAGTATCAAGGAAGGTCACTCTTGACCTAGGACAACTATTCCACCAAAAAGTAAGACCTAAAGAATTTTTTCTATAAATAAGATAACCACTATCTATTCATAAATACAAACACATATTACATACATGCCGAGAGGTCACCAAGGTCTAGTTAACCTCAAAAATATTTTCAATTTGGCCTTATAGCCCTAATCCCTTCCTATAGTCACAAACAACATATAAACCGGCAGACATTCACACAAGCATATATACCAAACAACTCTTAGGGCTATCAATTTGCAAGTATCATGTTTTAGAGTATCACAAATAGGTTCCATAAGCATGGGCTAGCCCAATGCTTCCTAAATTAAAACAATAAATCTTCATGTTGAAACCTAGATATACCTTCACCAACATTTTAATGTAAAAGACCAAAAAATATTGAGTCATGTGACCCTCGATAAGCTTCCTCATAATCAAATGAGATGGGACACCACGAGGTGCTTCTGGCTAGGAACGTCGATTTCTTCTAGGTTATTGAGGCATATCTGCAACATTTCGTTGTGTGAGATGGTTGTGTCCAAGACCAATGTCTTTGTTTATTTATTCAAGGTCTAATTGTGAGTGTTTCACCTATGCTGACAAACCCTCTCCTTGAGTTCTACCAACCATTGCATTTTAACAAGCTTGTTCCCATAATCAAACCCTTCTTCAAGTTACCTAGTGTCTAAAAGTTGCTTTTTAGTGCATGGAGGGGTCGAGGCCTTTCCCTTCCTAGATTGGGGATTCAAGGGTCTCCCCCTACCCTTTTGCTAAGGTCATCACACTCAAGCGACCAATCCTACGTGTAGCTTAGGAGGAGATACCACCATTCTCCATGATCTTCTTACCAACCAAATAGTGGTGCAAGTAGCAACATCTCAAGCGATGATCAATGGAATCTCTTGTCTTCACATTGGATCCTATAAAAACCAAAGTCACATGGTTTGAGTTTGAGTTCGGGTTCAACAACAATGAAATTTAGTTCAAATTCAAATTTCCCAATGAGGGTTGAATAAGATTTGGAATTAAGTCCATATACATATTTCAAATATTCCAAAACCTAACCCCATGAATAATTAACTATAAACAAAAATAAAAATGCTTGACATACAAGGAACCAACCCCAAGAAACATCATCATGGAAAACGAACAACCATATCTCCCAATGCCAATGTAAATCATACTATACTCCAAAAGGACCATGAGTCCAAATCCATCTAATGAAAGGAGGAGTAGCAAATGAAGATGAATGTAGTGGTAAGAAGAAGAGATCAAGATGGGCTACAAAAGAACCACAAATTTCAATGCTAGCAAATGAAGGTGAATGTAGTGGTAGGAAGAAAAGATCAAGATGGGCTGTAGAAGAACCAAAAATTCCAATTCAAGGTCAAATAGAAATTCCATATTTTATGAAGAAGTTAGCTGATGTAGACCCTGTAGTGCAGGAACTAAGTATTATGCTCTCTCTTATCAATGAGAGACTTCAAACTGTAAATTTTATTGTTGAATCAGAGGATGGGAAAAGATCTCCATCACCAAAGCCTCAATATAACAACTTGGGGCTTAGAATAAATACAAGGGATTTTAGAGCTAGAGAAAAGCTTCTTCAGGAAAGAAATGATATATGCAAGGTTAAGTGAGAAACTCCCTACACTGTATAAATGAGTGCATTGTATAAAGGTTGGTGGTTGCACTGTATAAACGTGTTTCCTTCAGTTTAGTCACCATTTCCAATAGTTATATATTCCACCAAATTCATATAGGACTTGCACTTAGACTCATCCCATTTTGGCATACCATTTGGGTAGGGCAGACCACAACAAGAATGGAATATTTGTGGACAAATTAAACCTCACCAGTGAACCAAGATACTCCACTGTCCTAATGGTCACGAAGGGAAAATATGATAGTGAGAAAGAAGATCAAATTGTAATCTGACAGTTTACTCTCTGTATCAGCAGCTTATAATTCTGCATGGATTATTGTAATAGTATTCTCCTTATACTTCCCAAAGAAAAGGGTTCCAAAATCCCTACCCACTTTCTTATGAACATTACAACTTGCATTTTTTATCGTGTTTTATTAAAGTTCTGATTAATTCAACTCTCAATTCCGATACTTAAAAGAGGTCCGATAGACCAGGAAGATCTCAAATGATGTTAAAAGTACAAGCAATCAACCAAAGTGAATCATATCAATTCACCCAAATAATTTGTAATCCATAAGACCGGTTGGTTATTTATCGTATCTAAGAGACCCATTAAAAGGAAAAAGAAAACCATATCAAACATTTGCAAGGGATGGAAAATGCATCATTACGAGTAATAAGAAAAAGTCCAGACTCTAGCTGCTTCAGGAAAACAACACATTTTCCCTTAAAGCATCTAACCAGAAGGATCAAAACAGTTCCGGAAGTAATGTTGGACCTATAATAGTCTCAAACACCAGATTTCATAAGTGAAAAGGCATCATTAAAAAGCACCATGCGAGCCAACAATTACCGATTAGTGTCTGCAAAAAATGATCTTAAACCCTAAATTACTAACAAGCCTATAGGAGTATTGAATAATGTCTAGAAAAATTGATCTCAACAACCTATCTGAGTATTGAATAATGCTTGTAACTATTGATCCTAAAACATAGACCCTAGATTACAAAAACAACCTATATCGGAATTGAATCATGTCTGTAGAAATTGATTTCAACGTATAAATATTCACTTACCTGAGCTTGGTAGGATCGGGCTTCCTCCTGTTAATGAGTGGCTTGGGCACGTCTTCCACGGGGTAGAATTTGGGAGCTTTCTCATCGACTTTGGGTACCTGTGGTTGTTTGGAATGATAAGGAAAGATGCCCCCATTATTTTCCTTGAGGGCCAATTGCCTCTTTTGTGATACATTTTCGATCTGGAAAAACGCCCTACTCCCCTGATCAGATCTTTGTTTCTTGAAACCCTCTGGCCATCTTTTCTTTTGCTACAGAAAATCCTTCCTCTGCTCCCCTACTCACAACACCCTCCGCCACACCGTCCAGGCCCGCCATCTCCTCGCACTCCTCTTCCAGCCCCACACCCGCACCCACGCTCAACCTCGCCTTCCCCTTCCACAACCACTCCTCCTGCGCGCCACCCTCCCTGCTGCATTCCCTTCCAACGCTTCGCGTCTCCCTCAGCTCCACCATTCCTCTTACCCATTACCTTGAACCCCTAGCTTCCATTCCTATCGGCCCCTCCGCCACCAGCTCGGCCCCCTCCATCATCCATCCTCCCATCCTCCACTTCAAATGCCCATGGTCTCCCTCCACGAAAACCCTAACCTGCAAACAAACAAAACCAAAACAAATTAATAAAAGATAACATTATTAAATAATATTTTTTATTAAATTTTTATTTCTAACTTTATAATAAAAATGGCTTGAATATGGGTTAAATTAGACCAATATGGCTTACCCTCCACTTCCAAATTCCCATGGTCTCCCTCCATGAAAACCCTAACCTGCAAACAAACAAAACCAAAAAAAAATTAATAAAAAATAATATTTTTTATTAAATCTTTATTTCAAAATTTATAATAAAAATGGCTTGAATATGGGATAAATTAGACCAATATGGGTTAAATTAGTATACAACTACTCAATAAAAGGGAAGCCATCCAAGCCCAATGATTTTCTCATTATGAACATAAATTTTGGGGGTTTATTGTGTTGGTGATTAAATATCCAATGTTTATGTTTTATGTAGTTGATGAGAAACTACACTATACATTTTCATTCTCTCCACCACAACTAAATTGAAAGAAAAACAATTAGCTATAAAGATTAAAATAATATAAATTATTTGGTCAAGGTTCGAAATGTGCTCCCTTAAATTCCCTGATCATAAGATATTTCCAACAAGGGTGATTAGTATATGCTCATCATGTGGCTTATAGAATGTTTCAATGAGACACCATTTTCTCGACTATAATGCTTAACAAATATGCCCATAATGGCACGATGGACAAAGCTCAACAATGTTTAATAACATGCTCAAACATAATGTTTTCTCATGTTTTATCACACCATGGACGATCTTCAAAAAGAGCCTTAGAGTACACTAAAGTTTTGACCTAATAACCTACATTTTTGGCATTGAACTCGGCCTTGTGTCACAAACTTTAAATGGACATAATATCCTAATCACATGACAAAGTTCCCATTTATAAGGCCTACATAGTGGCTAAGGACCCCACAAATTATGCATCATGAAACCTTTAGTTGGGTATCAGGAGCCATCCATGGTGTTTCAAACCTCAAAATGGCCATGAACATTTCTAATTTATATGCAAAATATTCCATATGGGGAGATTGTGGTGGTAATTTTGGGCCCCACGTATGGACTATGAGCTTTAGAGGCAAATGTTACAACCTAAGACCATAGTTTTAACTATATAATTTTAAGTCATGCGTCAAGAACCATCGACCCCTATCATGTGCAAGTTCTCAAAATGATGGCCATATCTCACATGTAGACTAGAGATTTTCTATGTAGATGCTTGTTATGTGATATTATTGGTTAAGGGTATCATAATGGTCCATGACCCCATAAGCAAATGGTATGAATTTAGGAAATAAATTTAAACCCTAGACCATGGTGTAAGCCAAGAGATCAATTATTGGTGTTGCAAATCTCAAAATACCAACATATCGCACTTGTAGTTGAAATAATATTCCCTCTATAAAGATTATGTGATGTTGCAAGGCCTGGCAACACATCACTCATGAGCCACAAAGGGAGTTGTTACATTGTTAAAAGTTAGTAAAATATTGTACGAATTCATTATCAAAATTGTAATTTTCCATTGTCAGTATGACACAAGTAAAAATGACTAACATAAACGACTAATTCACAGTAATCGTTGTTAATGTAAGGACTAATTCCAAATGTAGGAACCACGTTCCGCAACAAGTAATTAACCCTATTTTTTTTTTTGAATACATTTAATTATGCCTCTTCCTCTTCTATAGCTTATGTATAAAATAATTACAATCCTAAATTAATTATACAAGTGTGTGCTAAACAATTTATATAATTTGAGTACAAATGACTCCTACCTAATATTTATTAATATTTATTAATTATATTTTCACTTCCTACATAAAAATAACTACACTACCATCATCTAGTATAAATAATTCATTTACAATATTTGAAATAATCCTTCATATATTCCACATATAAGATATAAGTGACTACACACGTACCATTCAATAAAAGTAATTCATTTGAAATTTAAAGTAATTTTTCATATATATTTTCTCTACCCATGAAGTAACTATTATTCATCTGTAAAGTCTTAATTATTTATATGCATAAAAGTTCCCAATAGTCTAATCTTTGCATTTTTATATACATGTAATTCAATCTATAATATTCATTTTAAATCTCCCATCAATTTCATTAGAAATATAATATCCCAAACTTTATGAAAATTAAATCTATAAATAAATCTTAATATATTATTAAACCAATATCAAATGGTCTAAATCAACTTACAGCATTGAATCTATGCTAAAACAATTCCAGTACATTTTTCAATATCCCAAACTTTATGAATCATTAAATTTATAAATATATTTTAAAACCAAAATCAAATGGTCTATATCGACTTACAGCATTGAATCTATGCTAAAACGATTCGACTATATTTTTCAATATGCTCAAAATGCTATCTAAGATCGATATAATAAAAATCTATCTGCAGAAGTAAGCCACGACGGTTGACATACTAACAGTGCATTATTCACTTATCCTATCGATTTCTTATAATAAAGCGATTCGTTTTGACTATACAATACCGGCATATGTAAATCATATTCAAATTATAAAACTCACCGAATTCTAAACTCAATAATTAAATGGATATACATAAATTGTATGACCGACTCGTTCTTCATTCTAAAGAGATATATCGGAACAGAAATATCGAATTAGATGCATCAATACAGAATCGCCGGATATCAAAACACATATAATTATAAAACTTGAACAACTATTACTCTATCTATTTGATGACAGAAAGTAATCACAGCATTTATAATACTTAAACAAACTAATTAATATAACTCTTGATAGCATAACCGAAATAATTATAAAACTTGAACAACTATTACTCTTCCTCCAAAACGTAATTTACAATCGTAAAGATCTACAAGCACCGCCACTCTCATAACTCGGGCATGATTGGCACGTTCTCATATCTATTTAGTAAATAATCCAGCAGGCGATTAATATGACTGTAATCAACCAAGGATGGAAACAAAAGCGGGAAGCGACCTTGATCAGTGAATACGCTGAGCTACTGTTCCTGAGTAATGACGCTTGGTTGTGGATATCCGGGCATGGATTGAGAGGACTTGCGAGTTAGTTAATGAACACCAATCCAACTACAACTGGCTCATATGATCCCTTGAGTTAATGGAATAGATACTATAGTAGGGCTGGTTTCTGATCAATTCAGAGACATTAACTCAAAACCAACTGAGGTGTATGGCTTCAATGCAATATTAATTACAAACACCGATTTAAGGATTAATTATTTAAAGGAACTCAGTCTACTGGTTGGCGGCATTACTAAGACAATGGGTCAACTGGATCATAGGTATGTCTACAACAATTCGAAATATCAATAATTCATTAACGCCAGTACGGTAATAACGCGAGGTTAACTCCAATCGTGAGTACCCTCGGTGGAAATAAAATTTCAACAGCTGTCGGAGTACACTTCACAATACTGGATGGCGCCTACTCAATGGTAAGATGCAATGTCGAATTTCTATCAAAGGCACGGGCATCATTAGTCAAATCAAGGTTGAGTTTACTTCACACTTAGGTCGAAATGTAAGCCAAAAAAAATTGAGAATTCGATCTGTGCAAATTTTAGCTCTACTTTAAATTGTAAAAGACATACCCACAATGCGAACCAGGAATTAAGTATTACACTTCTGTACTTATATACAGTGCCAGCCTAGAATCCAGATCTCTAATTACAGAAGTTAAACATCGAGATAGTTCCCAATCTTTATCATATGTATTTAAAAGATTTTGGGACTAGACTGTACAAAATGGGGTCAATAATGTGAGCTCTGTAATTGATTGTACAGAGTTAGCCTGTGCATAGGGTCTCGATGCAGAGGTATGCCCGAAATGAATCATCACGGTAAAGCTACATTCTGTTGTATTAGAAATGACATTAAAATTTCCGAAGGCAAATACTAGGGATCTGATCCGAATGCTAGATCGAATTAAAGTCTGCGCTCCTGTAATTTATGTACAGAGCCAGTCTAGAGAATTTCAAGGCGAGTTCTATAATTAACTGTACAGAGTCGGCCTATACACGGGTCCCGAATTAGATATATGCATTGGAAATAACATCACAATAAATCTGCAGTCATCTATATTTGAAATTCTGATACGCAAATACAGGGGATCTGACCCGAGCACCGAACTGAACTTTTGGAAATTTAAAACAGAGTCGGACGATATAGTACTGCTAATGAACTTTCAGACTATTCGTTTTACAGTTAGAAAATACTCAGATAATTTCATTCAACATTTTCAATATAATATAAATCACATTTTTCAATAATTACCTCACCGACGGCCAAATCCGATGTGCTGAAGATAATGCAGAAGTCGATCCTTGCTTTCCCACTGCTGGAGATCTCAACAATTCACTGGCGGACTTCTCGGTTAACCACCCAACCACTCTGGAAGTACTCTTCTTCCTTCCAGACCCCGAGCTAATCGGGCCGTAGCCAAACCCTTTAGTAGCAAGTCTTTGAGGTAATTCAAAAATGACGACAATCATCCACATTCTGGGTCCTTTACCTATTCTCAAGCCTTCCTTATAAAGGAAAATCTCATGCGACACATGTCGCTTCATGCATAATTAATTATTTAATTAAAACAACTCACCCATCCAAGTGTCAGTTTCTCTAGGAGATGCACCAACATCCCTAAGTTTGCTCAAATCTGTCCCCCAAGATATTTTAATTACCTCCTAGATTTTAGTTGACTAGGTGTACAAGCTTAGGATTCTTCTTTTGCTCCTAAATAAAGGTTTACTATTATTTTAAATGCTCAAAATAATAAATCATGTGCAAATGCCTAAAATACTCTTATGCACTTTTTAATTAATGATCTAGTGGTAATCTTATAAGTTTTTACCCAGCTAAATTTTAACAACCAATTTCACTAGGATCCCAGTGTCGCGCCGTTGGGCTTCTCCGTTCCTTAATTTCAATTACCCGACATGGCACCACTCCGTTGGGTCCATTCATCCGTGGTTTCCATTCCTCGGCAAGGTACCGCATCGTTGGGTCCTTGCGTCCATTCATTCCATTCTCAACAGGGTACCGCACCGTCGGGCCCTTCTGCCATAATTCTTCCGTTTTGACTTGTGGGAACTTCATGTAGGTATTTCAGAAATCGTTACCATCCATCCTCCATCTACACGCTATTAGGGACTAATGGCACTGAGGAGTGAGTGCATTCTCACTGCGAGCCCACCAACTCGTACATGACCAGCTCCGTCGTGGCCCACCTTGTACGTCCTCACGCATTCCTCTTGAGCAAGCGGATCAGTGTTTATCTGCCCATGCATGGTATTCCGTCGGAAGTCGACATTGTTGTCGCTCTCCCTGTGTTTGATTTACCTGTACTCTACGACCCTTCTTATTCCTTTGTGTGTCCGTCGGTGAACCGTTTCACCTGTCACTAGACACATTTCTCACAAACAAATTATTAGTTGTACTATCCTCAATAATCATCATTTTATTCAAAAATATGCTACTTCGTTAAGCATTTAAAATTCATTCAAACATTACTCTTTCATCAAATTAAATATGCATTTCGTTGGTAAACTTTCTTCGTTCTCATCATATAATTTTCGTTTAGCTAGTCGTTAAGCATCATTCATAAACATAATTAATCGTTAAACACATTTAGTCATTCATTTACATCTACTGTTCCAATATACATACTCAAAATAAGATTAAAAAGTTATTTGATTAATGTTTCAATTGGTCGGGTCACTCAACAGGTGCCTTCAATGTCTATAGAAGTCTAGGGGCACTACAGTTAGCTAGTCATATTTATATTCCTGTGACTAAATTAGTTATTTATGTTAGTCATATTTATTTTAGTCACTTGTATCTAGTCATATATTTTGTTCCGTGACTAAATTAGTCATTTATTTTAGTCGTTTTTTGTTGTCTTATTTAAAATTGCTCAAATTTAGTCGTTTATCCCTTGAAAAAACAGTGGTGACTAACTTTTTTAGTCTCATAGTCACTTATCTCTCATTTTGTACTAGTGGTTGCACATTTGATGGAGTATTTCCTTGAATGTGTGGGCTTGTCCTTTTGTTTGATGAAGGTGTCATTTGACCACTTGGTTGAACTTGAATGGGTGTGGAAGGAGTCACATTGGAAGGAGTACCTTCTAATATAAAATCTTCTTTTTCTTCTTGTGGTAAGTTGGGTGCAACGTTGATTGTTTTATCCAAACTTCCATCCCATGCTTCATCTTCTATGAACTACACATCTCTACTAATTATGACCTTTTTGGTTATTGGATTGTATAATTTGTATGCCTTTGATTCATAACTATATCCCACCAATATACATTTTTCTCCCTTGTTATCTAATTTTCTTCATAATTCATCCAGGACATGTGCATATGCTACACATCCAAATACTCTCATCTGAGAAACATTATGTTTTCTTCCACTCCATGATTCTTCCATAATCATATTGATGACACTTTTAGTGGGACATCTATGAATAATATATGTTCCACATGCTACAGCTTCAGCCCAATATTCATTTGACAAATGTTTTTCTTTCAACATACTTCTTGCCATATCCATGATTGTTCTATTTTTTCTTTCAGCCACCCCATTTTGTTGAGGTGTGTATCTAGTTGTGAATTGCTTGTGAATTCCATGGTCCTTTCAAAAATTTAGAAATTCTTTTGAAATGTATTCACCACCTCTATCCGTTCTTAATGCTTTGATATAATGCCCACTTTTCTTCTCAACAAGGGATTTGAATTGACGAAAATAATCAAACACTTCATTATTTTGCTTTAGAAAGTAGGTCCATGTTTTTCTTGTGTAGTCATCTATGAATGTCAAGAAGTAGTAGATACCACCAATTGAGGGTGTTTGCATTGGTCCACACAAATCTGAATGAACAATCTCCAATGGTGCCTTTTCTCTAACTCACTTTCCTACTGGAAATGATTCTCTATGTTGTTTTCCCAAAATGCATCCTTCACACACTCTTGTTGGTTTATCTATTAGTGGCAGTCCACTTACCATGTTCTTCTTATGTAATAGATTTAGACCTCGAAAGTTTAGGTGCCCAAAGCGTAAGTGCCATAACCAATTTTCATATTTAATTTCTGCTTGAAAGATTACTTGAGTGACTGTTGTAGTTTTGTCTTCATCCTCTTGTGAGTTTGTTTAAGGGGGTCCTTGAGCAGGTTCTACCTTCAAATCTGATTTTAGACTTAGGGAAAACATTCTATTACTTGTCATTTTAACTTTGGCAATCAACCGGTTACTTGGAAATTTATCCAAAATAATACATTCTCTATTTCTGAAGAAGACTTGATACACCTTTTCAAGAAGTTGTCCAATGCTCATAAGATTGTGTTTTAGACCACGCACAAAATACACATCTGAAATATACTTCCTCTCCCCCTGTTTAGTTAGAATGTTGATGTTTCCTTTACCCATAACCGACACTTTGTTGTCATTACCCAATGTTACATATGATTTTATGTTTTCATCTAAACTTGAGAAGATTTCTAGGTTCCCATTCATGTGATTGCTGCAACCTGAGTCTAAGAACCATACATCCTTTTCATTATCGGGTGCTACAATGCAAGCTAAAAACATACTATCATGATTTTGACCTTCTTTTGTGAAATTTTCATTTTGATGCCTATTGTCATATTGTTTCTTTCTACATTCATTTGAATAATACCCATACTTATTATAATAATGACATTGAATTTGAGACTTGTCATACCTTTGACCTTGTGGTTGATTTTGAGATGGGTTTGAGCTTGAGTTTTGGTTGATGCCTCTTTCACTTGAGCTTGATGGGCTGCTTCTTCCACCTCTATATGAATTTCTTCCCCTACCTATGAAATTTGATCTACCTTTGCCTCTACCATGGCTAACCAAAACTTGTGACTTGAATGCATGCTCCAGCGATGTATTTGTTGATCTACTTAGTCTATGTTCATGTGAAATGAGAGATGCATGGAGCTCATCAACTGAAAGCTGTGAGGGATTATTTGTTTCCTCTATGGATACAAAAATTGATTCAAATCTTGTGGGAAAACTCTTTAGAATCTTTTCAACCACTCTCCTATCTTCAAATGTCTCCCCATGAGATCTGATTTGATTTACTAGTCCAATAATTTGAGTAAAAAATGAATCTACTGATTCATTTTCCTTCATGTAAATTGTTTCAAAATCCCTTCTCAACATTTGCAACTTAGCTGTCTTAACTTTTTCCATACCTTGATAGCCTGTTTGAAGTGAATCCCATGCTTGTTTGAACTTTCTTGCTGCTGCAATTCTTGGAAAAATGCTCTCATGCACTGCTTGAAATATGTAGAAGACAGCTTTTGAGTCTTCCTTTCTATTATCTCTCAATAGGTCCTTCTTTGCTTGTGTCAATGCATTGTATGCTGCTGCATGAGCTGGTTCTCCAAATCCATTTTCTAGAAGATCCCAAATGTCTTGAGAGAAAAATAAAGCTTTCATGGTGCTTGCCCAATAATCATAATTCCTCCCATTAAACTGTGGGATCTGTGGGTTTGTCAAACTTTTTCTTGAAGCTGCCATTGTTGATTGTGAATAACCCTTTGCCTTCTTGAAAACTTCCGCTTGATGACTGCTCTAAAAAACTTGCTTGAGTAGCTCCTTGAAGATACCTTAGCTGTGATACCAAGTTAAGGGGAGAGGCAGAGAAGACAAGATAAAATAGAGCACATAGAAAATAATTCATACAAATAATACACAAAGGTATGCTGCAATATTGTTCATATTTACTTCATTCTTGTTAAACACCTAGACACAAAGCTGCTGCTCTTCTCATGCTTCAGAAAAAAAAAAAAAAAAACATGATATATCCCCTGTTACAATGGTTATAGCAAAAAACTCATAAAACATGTTGCTACAGGCATATAGCTACAGAGTTATATATAAGTTGCTGCTACAACAGCTATAGCAAAATATAATATTGCAAAGTAAAAGAGATAGCACTCTGTCTCTTACATCCACAACACTCCGTTTTGATTCACCCAATCATTTTTATCAAAACAATCTGGTATGTCTATATAAAATAGAGCATACAATACCTATGCATATATCTAAAAACTGTTCTCGAGACTTTTTCTATCTACCACATTGCAAAGTCAAAAGGATAAGACACAAAATAAATTTTTACGGCTCTTAGGTACTAATCTATCACTGTTTTAGCTGCAGAGGAAGGACGAGGTGTGGGTGAGAGTAATGCAGGTATGGAGGTGTAATGATTGGTTGGTAGAGCTAGTTGGGATTAATTCCAACATCTTCCAAATAATCAAATCATTCATGAACCAGATCATACTTCCAATTAAGACAAACCAAATGCAAAGTCAAGCGTTGTAACTACAAATAAAATCTTAATAAAATAAGAAGCAATTAAAAAGCACCAATTATAGCTTTGGAAAACATCAAATCGGTAAATTTCCTATGAAAGTTTGTATAGCGGAACAAAATCAATATATTCAAACTTGTAAACCCTTAAATGTGAACCTTTAAAGCTTGGAGCATATAAATACGTATTTGATGTGGTACTCCTTGAAAATACGTTAGCTCTTTACTGGTGTCGAAATTCACTCTTTACAAATTTACTGCAAAGATCCCTTGACCAAAATCTTTGGTGGAATGAAAACCCTGGACTAAACGAAATGTTCATAAATATGAAATCTGTAGCTGCTTGTTACCTATTAATTATCTGCTCTTTACCTATTGATTATCTGCTAAATAAAACAAAATTGTCAATATATATATATATATATATATATATATATAGCATAATAATCTTAAAACAATCATGCTAAATAATCTAGTTTCTTATCATGCTACTCTGAACCTAATTTAAGCAATCGGGAAAAAAGAACTCAATTGATTAGAATTATGTGGTTTCAAGCTTATAAATCCAATCAAATTCAACATTTCTCAAACTTTATCAAAATGAATTCCTGTACATCTCATTCTACATTCAAATCAAATCAAATTATTGACATATCTCAAACCTTATCAAAATGAATTCCTGTGTTGATGTATTTGTAACTTCGGAAGATATTCACTTATATATTGTATGTATTACATTTGTAATTTATTGTATCCCTGACGGAGATGTCTTATTCCTCCGATCGGAAGTGTCATCATTTGTATTCTATTGTTGTACCTCCGACGGAGATGTTTGTTCCTCTAGATTGGAGAATTCATTATTGTAGTTGAGTAATGTAAAGTCATTGAGGTCCATCCTCCCATGTATCACAAGGCATTAGACCCCAGAGTAGTGTCGCAAGTTATGTTGTAAGTGTCATAACTTATATTTGATGGGTTATTACACCACCTTGGTGGGGTCGGCCATGTATGAGTCATGTGGGTTAAACAGTTTTCAGACCACCCTAGTGGGCTCGGCCCAATGACAAGTGGTAATGGTTTATTAGACTCTCCTAAGGGAGGTCGTCCCAGTTAGAGTTAAAGGCAGGTCAAGTCATTGTATAAATACAGAGTGTGACTCTCTCATTCTATTCATTCACGCACTCACTCACTTCGAATTAGTGAGAGAGAGGAGGAGTGCGCACAAGTGGAGGAGGAGTAGTTGCTGCAGACATTTATCTTTTGGGGATTCATCTCGGTGATCTTTGTATTGGTGCTCATTCTATCTCTAAGGAAGTTGCAGGGTTTTTCACCTTCTTTGTTTTTCCTGGTGAAATGCTTTGTGTCTCTTGTCTCTTGTCTCTTATGTTTGATATGTTGTACATGTTGTTCTTTCAATCACGATCCTAGATAATATTGAATTAAATGATAAAAAACTAACATGGTATCAGAGCTAGCCTGAAGGAAGGCATTGTATGGCATTTATGACATTTGTTGCACTTGCGAAAAATTGGAAGTTAGGGCTTGATATAGTAAAAACTAGTCATCATGGAACTTTCGCTATAAATAAGTTTTGGCGAAGGTTCGGGATCTGAAACTTTTACAGGTCGAATATGAAATGTTCATGTACCTTGTGTCTGGAGCTCAGCCTCATATTTGTTGTACATTCTGAGATATGATCTGTACAAGTTAGGGTTTCTGCCTCTTCCAGGTTGAAGCCCTAAACATGTGACCTAGGCACAAAGGTCATATCTTGGTATAGGAAGCTCCAAATGTAATTCCATAAAGAGTGCAGTTAGGGCACAAACTGTAGTTTCACAGGTCCGCTTTTCAGAGGCCGAAGTTGAAATAGTGGCACATGGCACTCTGTACAAGTTCACTGTGCTATTTCTTCCCATAAAAAGGTCATGTTGCGACATTTGGCATATATATCTAATGGAGAATCCATTTGAGGTCATATCTATGGGGTTGGAAGGATGACAGGGCATTCTACCACAGGCCGAAGTTTCAGAACCTGAGGATTTGAAATTTCATATTTGCATCAGAAACAATATGGAATATATTTCTGTCAAAACAAAATTGGATTCTGAGCACTTTCATTCTTGGCTTGTCACAGCTATGGAAATTAGTGATCCAGATGGATATCATTGGATACCCACCTATTCCACTGGCTCAGAACAATTTCTCATTTTGCCAATTTTTCTAGTAATTTTTCTATAGTTTTTCGAGTCCCAAACTTTCGGGGTCGTTTTGAGGCCCTAAACAACATTTTTTGGGAAATCTTGGTGCGAAAGAGCTTCTCTATTTATGGTCCTCGGCGTAGTCATCGAATACATCTTTCCAATGGGCTATTGAGTGCCCCAAACGGAGATCGTATGCAAAATTTTTGACCCCGGGAAGTTAACTGTTCAACTAACCACCTTGGGGCCACAAACTTTATGACGGTTCATCTTCTAAGGTTAGGTTTTTTTATGTTTGGGATTCTTTCCCTCATGCTTATGATAAATAGGCCTTTCGGACTCTCTTTGTATTCATCTTGGCACGAATGAGCATAGCGGCCACATCTCTTCTCAGAGATAGCTACTACCATTCTAGTTGTTGTATTTATAGTCTGTTCTATTTCCGATATTTAATAGAATATGTGTTTAATGTATCATTGTGTTTCTTGCCATATATATGTGTATGTGAATATATATCTCTATATATGATTCTGTATATGCTATCTTTTGTTTCGTTCCCACACAAATCCAGATCAATTAGGGTTTCTACAAAAGTTGGAATTTTTGGAATCTGAGACCATGGTTGGATGCTCCTCATCAAAATAGAAATTTAAAGACAAAGATGAAAGTTTTTGGTTGGGTAGAACCCCGGGTTCTATCAAACCCTAGTTCAGGTTTTTGACCAGAAAACCAGAATTTGACAGAAGCTACAGATCTGAAACTTTCAAAGTCTATTCTGAGGGCTCAAATTTTGGAGATTTCAAAATTGAAGTATACTAGCTTGATCAGCAAGGGACATTTTTTCATCGAATCAAAAGTTTGAAATTCAAACATTGAATTTTTAAGGTTTCTCTGACAAACCCTAATCCAAATCCAGATCCAACTTCACCAAATCAAAGTGGATTGGGTTAATCCTAGAAGAGAATGAATTGACACCTACATAAGTGAAGAAGTTCCAGTTCCAAAGAGAGATGAGGATAAGGCCTTACATAAGTAGACTACAAGCAATCCCGACAAGTATGACTTGAGGAGATACAAGTATGTTTTTAAATCTGTTCATGATTAAGTTTATAATATGTTTGTCTTCATATTATTGAGGTTAGTAACAATCTTGATTAATTCTAGACTTGTCTTATCACCCTAGTAAAAGTATGAATGCATGTGAATGATAGAAGACATTTATTGATTAGGGTTATGACACTTATGATTGTACTAATGCACTGTGGTGTTGTATGAGGATGATGTTGTCCGCTAACATAAAAGGTATATCAAGAAACACAAATCAAGTACTAGATCAAGAACATATGACCATGGTGACATGAAGACAAAGATTTATCCATAGTCATGGATCACCTGGAAGCTCTACTTACGAGGTATGTATAATTCGGTTCTACAGTGGTTAACTTATGAGATATGCAGGCTACTAGCACAAGTCATTGAAGAGAACAAGAAGACATTATGTGGGTATGTTAGACATAACTAGCAAGCATGATAATCTAGGTATGTTTTTCCTATATCAAGCTAGAATTCTACCTTGTGTTAGGATCTTATATAAGTATACTTGGTATGATTGATAATTCATGAAGTTATAAGTTTGGGCAATCATGGGTTTATGCATATTATCCTTCTTAGTTTGATTAATGATATGACAAACTAGAAGAGTCCTATGGTCAAATAAAAATATGCATGAGTAAAAGAAGTCCTCCCTAAAACATTGAATACTAACGCTTGTGTATGAAATGATCATGACCGTACATGATTATTTAGAATCATAATTTTTTGATAAATATTAAGATTATACTAATGCATGTATGATTATGTATGAGATATTGAGGATTACACAATGATGACACTAGTGCACACTTAAGCATGCATAGTGGTCCAGGATGGATAGAATTTCAAAGACATATAATGATGATGATATCATAAAGGTAGCAAAGATCAAGAGGGAGCACACTCCAGTTGTTCCTGCAAGGAAGCAAAGATCAAGAGGGAGCACACTCCAGTAGTTCCTACAAGGAAGCAAAGATTGAGAGGGAGTCTACCCAACAACCAAATAAATATAAGTATTTGAATTGTCATTTATTATATATTTGATTACTTAAATGATGTTGTCCAGTCATGTACCTGCTTATGTTCCTAGATTTAGGATGTATATTATGCATATTAGAAAAGTTGCATTAATGAACAAGATACTACTAATATGCAAGTAATGGGTAAGTGGCCTATGGTACTGTACAACATTCCATTGCTACTTGTCTAGAATGAAACCTATTTGCTGACATGTTGGGAGTTGTGCACACTCTTAACAAATGTTCTGGTAGAGATGGAAGGCATCTAGAAAGTTACGGGATATGGATAAATGTTGTATTGAAGAATTGACTAAGATAATTGCATGATTGTATGACATACATTCTTATGTGTAAGAATTTGTTTTTGAAAAAAACTATGAGAAGTTTCTAATCATGCAATTGAATTTGACTTGTAGAAAAGATCATGTACAATCACCTACAAAAGAAGGACAACAACATTTGTTCCAGCGACGGAGTTCAAGAAAACTACCTATTGAAGATATTGAATAATCTAAAGTTCCCAAGACCAAGAATGCAGTAATGGAAGGATGCCATGATCGAGGAATACTAATCGATCATGAAAAATGATGTTTGGGATGTGGTCCCAAGACTAGAAGGGAAGTCTGTTGTGACTTCCAAGTAAATCTCCAAGATCAAGCATGCCACGGATAGTATCATAGAGAAATAAAAGGCAAGTGATGAAGTGGAAGATACATGAGATGGATGTCAAGACAACTTTCTTGAATGGTGTAGTCAAAGAAGAAGTGGAGTAGCCACTCGGATTTGAGACACATGACAGGTAGTCACATGTGTGAAAATTGAAGAAAGCCTTGTACAATTTGAAACAAGAACCCAGGACATGGTATGATAGGATAGATAGCTTCCTGACTAGTTTGGACTTTACCAAGAGTAAAGCATATTCCAACCTTTACTACAAGGTTAAGGAAGGAAATCAAGTGATACTCCTACTATATGTAAATGACCTGTTTGTGACAGGTGAGATTGGGTTGATTACTGATACAAAGAGGAAGCTTGATGCCGAGCTCAAGATGAAGGACTTTGGTATGATGCATTACTTTCTAAGTATGGAGCTGTGGCGAAGTGCAGATGGAATATTCCTTGGACAAGGGAAGTATGCAGTAGAGATCCTGAAGCAGTTCGACATGATGGACTGCAAGGCCATGGCCACACCTATGGCATCAAACCTTAAGTTATTGAGTGATGCTTCATTAGAGTTGGTTGATGCCATGATCTATCATCAGATGATTGGGTCCTTGATGTACCTGACGAACATGAGACTAGATATTTTCTTTGCTGTGAACACCTTGAGCCAATTCCTGACGGATCCTAGACATGTTCACTTGATTGCTGTAAAGCATATTCTGATGTACATGAAGGGTATGATTGATATGGGCTCAAGTATGATGCAAATCAAAATTTTAACCTAGAGGGTTATGTTGATTCAGATTGGGCAGGTAGTGCTGCAGATAGGAAGAGCACTTTGGGGTGTTGCTTTAGTATGGGATTAGGTGTGACCTTTTGTTTTAGCAGGAGGCAATCCTACGTAGCACACTGTATAGCCGAAGCACAGTATGTCGCAGCTTGTTTGGCTAGTTGTGAGGCAGTATGGCTAAGGAAGCTACTGTCTGATTTATTTGATCTCTAGTTGGATGCTACTTGTATCTATTGTGACAACCAAAGTTGTGTGAAGTTGTTAGAGAACCCATTGTTCCATGACAAGTCGAAGCATATCGAGATCAAATATCACTATATCAGGGATATGGTGCAGAGAGGAGAATTGAAGCTCCTGTATGTTGCAACGGATGAGAAAATTGCAGATGTGTTGGACAAACCACTATCCAAAGTGAAGTTTGAGTACTTCAGAGAGAGGCTTGATGTACTTCAGATTGAGGTTCCTTCCAAGGAGAAGTGATGAGTCCAGAAGATGCAGATGCACATGGGATTTTCTTACATGGTTGTAGATGTGTTCTCCCATGTTCATGATGTAATTGCCAAGCTTTTCGGACATGGTTGCAGAAGTGTTCTCCCATGGTCGTTATGTAATTGCTGAGCCATTCTCACATGGTGGTAGATGTGTTCTCCCATGGTGAAGATGTAAGGGCTGGAGCCATTCTCACATGGTGGTAGATGTGTTCTCCCATGGTGAAGATGTAAGGGCTGGAGCCATTCTCATATGGTGGTAGATGTGTTCTCCCATGGTGTAGATGTAAGGGCTGAAGCCATTTTTCACATGGTGGTATATGTGTTCTCCCATGGTGAAAAAGTAAGGGCTAGAGCCATTCTCACATGGTGGTATATGTGTTCTCCCATGGTGTAGATGTAAGAGCTGAAGCCATTTTTCACATGGTGGTAGATGTGTTCTCCCATGGTGAAAACATAAGGGCTGGAGCCTTCCCCGAATGGTGGTAGATGTGTTCTCCCATGTCAGTTGTGTAAGTGTTGTATGATGTGCATCTGGGTTGTGCTCCGTGGACGATGAGATGATTTGAAGAGGATGATCATGTGATGATGATGTACATCAGGATGATGTACATCACGATGATGTACATCACGATGATGTACATCAGGATGATCTACTGTATGATGATGATCAATATGATCATGAGTATCAGGATGATACTCCGTGGCCGTGGACAGGTTGTGCAGGATCGCATGTAATCAGTCTTGGAGATCCGGACATGTTGTACTAGGCAGGTAAAAGATCCTGGGATGCTCTTTAGATCTCTTACAGGTTGCAATAAACTCTTTTAAGGTTTTGTGAGTTCAGATGTAATCAGTCCTGGAGATCTAGATAGGTTGTGCTAGGCAGGTAAAAGATCCTGGGATGCTCTTTAAAGATCTTGCAGGTTGCAAGACACTCTTTTAAGGTTTTGTGAAGGTCACATGTAAAAGATCTTGGGATATCCAATAGATAGAGCAGTAAGCTCGTAAAATTCCTGGGATTCTCTTTCAAGGTTTTGTTGACACATGTAATAAACCCTGAGGATTCCACAAGATGGGCAAATAGGATGAAGACCTACAGGAGGCTAGGCCTACAACCAACATGAAAAAGGGTTGGCTCTGTAGAACTTCCTATGACGAGAAGAATTGAGAGATAGCACTAGTGATCGAGATGACAAGTACAATAGTAGTGATGATGATGTTCTGTGATCCAGTGACGATGATCCAGCTCCAAAATTGAAGACTTGTACCTGTATTTATTGATGACATGTGTCAAGAGAATACCTTCCTAGTTAAGAGGGAGTGTTGATGTTTTTGTAACTCTGGACTTGATATTCACTTGTATATTGTATGTATTACATTTGTACTTTATTGTATCCCTAACGGAGATGTCTTATTCCTTCGATCAGAAGTGTCGTCATTTGTATTCTATTATTGTACCTCCGACGGAGCTGTTTGTTCCTCCGGGTTGGAGAAGTCATTATTGTACTTGAGTCATGTAAAGTCATTGAGGTCCATCCTCTCATGTATGACAGGGCATTAGACCCCAGAGTAGTGTTGCAAGTTATATTGTAAGTGTCGTAACTTATATTTGATGGGTTATTAGACCACCTTGGCGGGGTCGGCCCTGTATGAGTCATGTGGGTTAAAGGGTTATTAGACCACCCTACTAGGGTTGGGCCAGTGACAATTGGTAATGGGTTATTAGACTCTCCTAAGGGAGGTCAGCCTAGTTAGAGTTAAAGGCAGGTCAAGTCATTGTATAAATAGAGAGTGTGACTCACTCATTCTATTCATTCACTAGCTCACTCACTTCACATTAGTGAGAGAGAGGAGGAGTGCGCACAAGTGGAGGAGGAGTAGCTGCTGTAGACATTTATCCTGGAACTTCTGGCTCTATGTTTTGGCCATTTCTGTGTTGGACAAGAAACCCACTTTATACATATTTAAGTTGATTAGTGTTTATATTTTAGAATTCGGAGGTGGATTTCCATCTATGATTTTTCTATATTGTAGGAGGATGGGACAAATGTACTGTCCAAATTGATTCTATGAGCATCTTTCAAAATTTGAAATAAACAATTATAAAAATATAAAAAATAAATCAGTTTCCATGTACACTTAGTGATAGTTGGAGAAATCATGGTTAAGTGCACTTCATGGCAGTTGGAGAAATCTTGATAAAAGTAAAGGACACTAAGTTTTAGTGGAACTCATAATAAACTCCTCCATGGGGAAGAGTGTGCAAAAATAAGTCGAGCTAATGTGTAGTGAATCCATGCACGAAAAGGATTTTCCCAACAAACTCTCCATCTAACAGCTTGGGTAACAAGGAGTTTAGGTAATGTCCAATGAATCCATGCACAGTGCAGCATGGGAAATAATGAGTCGAGGAACATGGTCAGCTAGCTGTGGGTTTAATGCAATCTTTGAATAAGAAGGGGTGAAAATTGAGATTTCTATTCGATCAGTGTTTCGGTTCTGCCAAGAATTTATTTTCCGATCTATGTATTAGGATTTGATCCAATTGCCATTGAATGCTTTCCTTCGGCCGAGACAGGTATGCAGAGGCCCACAAGTCAGGCGAACTGATAGGCTAGGCGAACTGAGAGGGAAGCAGTCTTAGGCAACTATGCTTTGATTTTGTGCTTGCGCATTTTCTTTCCTCTGCCAGAATTTTGTTTCTGTTACACAAATTAGAGTTGAACGCAATCTTTGAATTTGATTTACAGTGTATTTTTTTCAACCTCCATGTTATGTTTTCGTATATTGGAATTTTCTAATTCCCATCTTGGAAAAATAATAAGAGGGCGTTCAACTGCCTATACAATAATTGAATCAAAAGAATGGTTGAGATCAATCTATTACTTATTGACTTGACTGGGCGGGCTGCTTCTATAAACGAGGATCACCAACGAAAACTCTCACGCACGAGTATTGAACCAGTCCATGCGAGGAAGTTCATTAATTTGGAGTTCCTTTGTAAGAATTTCACAGATCTTATTAAGGATTATACTATATTGTTATGTATTTTCGAAACCACTCCATTCCTCTTTTAATATTCTTCTTTCTATTAAGAAACTTGTTATCAATATATCATATATGGTCAGTTCTTCATTGATATGGTTTTATATACTTTTTTTATTAGTTATGCCTATGCGACCTGTCAGAGAAACCAGAATTTAAAAAAAATAAAAATTCATACAATTGTATTAATAGATTCATGAGTTTATTCTTTTGAATTCAAAAATACATTGCAACATACCCAAAAATTCATAACATCAAAACAAAATTAGATTTCATTTTTAACACACTCAAACGACCATTAATATGATATGAATCCATAATATGTTAGATTTGCAGGCTTATTTATATATTTAGTTACCAAAAAGTATTAAAATGCTTAACCTTTGAATTCATGTATAACAAGTTTGCAAGTACCCTATCCTTTGCAAAATAAGATATTCATTCATATTTGTTTATCTAATACAACTTTCTAAGGTCTTGGGACCTCTATAGGAGCCATGATTGTTAATGAAACAATTTAAAGTCTTGGGACCTCTTTAGGAGCCATGATTGTTAATGAAACAATTTAAACTCAAGACCTATATAAAAGCCATGATTGTTAATGAAACAATTTAAAGGAAAAGACTTGATAACAATATGATGCTCAACCATATTTTTAAACAAGCATGCATCTATAGTTATAATTCCAACGTTGAAATGGATAAAATATATCTTCCATGCATTAATATAATTCTAACATTTTTAAACACAAAAATAATTTTGATGCACCTTATCATCTGCTCATGCATATACTTAAGCCTTCTCAATTTATGTCAAGTAAATAAAACACAGAGTCTTATATATATTGAAAACTAAGATAAGATCTGAATCTATTATATATATTAACCCTTTTCAATATATGTATTCAATTTATATATATATATTTAACGTTTAATAAAACTAAAATAATTTCTGAATAAATTACCTAAACCGAAACTTTCAATATAATACAATATATGAATTAGAAAGCTTATAATCTACCCTACTTTTCAATGAAAAGAAATTGCATTCCTTTGCAATAAGAATAAAATATATATACTATACATCCCAATTCAATTCATTAACTCAATATACAATTAACTAGGTGCACATTAAATCATCATTTAAATAAACCTTATATATAAACCTTTTATATATATATATATATATATAGATATAAAATCCAGTCCTATTCGCTGAATACAATAATATTTTAACCAAATATATGACCATACTCCATTCATCCAATTAATATACTTCAAACTATAAGTCATCCATCTCCTTTCATTCAAGTTGGTAATATTACCAGGCTTCTCATTCAACTATAAATATTCCAGCTCATTTAAGGACTCAAACTAAATTGTTAGACTATTAAATTCTAACTTAATATCTGGAAATACATATAAGACAAACACGATATTTGAACTGACGGTTTGATGGAAGGCATGTTAAGTGGTATCGTGCAGACATCTAGGATTCCCACGACAGACAGACAAATAGAGAGGTTTAAGGGTGGGGATCCGTTAAAGTGAGGATGACTGCTCTTTAGTTAACAACTATACAAAGATGGTTCCCTCCCAAGTGATGTCGCTAGAGTTTGACGACCACTGTGAGAGGATCTATGGAGGAGCAGGGTGCGGAGAAGAGATTCCAAGCATGGAAACATTGGATTCGTTGGATTTGTACAGGATCAGCGCATATGTTATACCTTACAATACAATAGCTATAACTGGGTGTTCTTGGTACAAACTACATGGATCATCATGAATTCAACACACATTCTTCCTTTATACTCATCATTAAAAAATTTCAAAACATCAATCCATTGCGGTTGAAGGTGTTAAACCTTGACATAGTACATAAAATATTGTATATAATTCGATTGGCTACAGATTTTGGCATGAAGTCCTGACATGTAACAACGGATTTAACTACGATTTGATATCCAATAGCGTATTTGTTTTGTTTAAAGATTGGACAGTCACGGATAAAGCGTGAAGCCTTACCACTTCAATCAAGGATTTTACAAATCAACCGGTTACAGAGACTCAAATTTTCATGGACCATTTTATTATAGCTCACGCTTGAACCTTGACACCTCAACACAATGTTTATTCATTGACCATTTAGTTACAGATCATCAAATCATTAGCTGATCAATTCGTTATGGATCGGGTGTTAAGCCTTATCCTTCAACATAGGGCAAACCAACAAATAAACCAGTTACCATCAATTAATTGATACCTTAATCGATCCCATACCATAAACAAATAATTACATATCATCGATATATGAATCAAAACTAGCATTCATCGCTTTCTCTTAGAATTTGTATTAACTCTGTTATAAAAATTGTGTTAGCTCTATATGCAAAAAATAGAGCTGATTCATCAGTATCTCTAGGAATCGTATTACTCTGTCATATAGATTGTATTAGATATGTATGCAAATACAAAGAGCTGATTCATCGCTAACTCTAGGAATTGTATTACTCTATTATGTAGATTGTATTTATTCTGTATGCAATAACAGAGAGTCGTTTAATTGTTTATTACTTATAAATGAGCACACGATAACTTGGGTAAACAAATTTTTAAATCTAAAGCAATTAGAACAATTCATAAAAAGAGAAAAAATTATTTATTTATCAACTAAATCACCCATAGACAATGTATTTATAAAACAACTTACTCAATAATCATTGTGTATACTTAGTCCATATCGAAAAAAAAAGGGAATACTTAACCAATTCCACAATCCATATTAATTCAAATAACTAAACATAAATGAAATAAAAAAAACTTACTTGGAAAATAGAAGGGAAAATCACTTCGAGTTCCTAGTTCCTCCCAACCATAGAAGAGGAAATCCACACATACTTGTCCAACATCACCGTCGAGATCAACCACCGCCATAGACAAATGAACTCAACAATATCTAGATGCAACACTCTTCCCAAGAGTCTATAAAAGATCAAAATATGGACTTTCAAACAAAGAGAGTACTCAACAACTTTCCCTCAACATAGCAACAATTTCTCTCTATCCACCACACAACATCCCATGTCTTCTCAGTGCACGATTATATAATTTTTTCCCAAGTATTATGCCATATCAATAAAATCTCAAGCAAATATCTTGATCCCTATCATTTTGGTTATGGTTGGTTTGTTGCGCTTTTGATTTCAACTTGATTTATACCAAATATATTGCTTGATATCCATTTGTTCATTGTCTCATGACGGTGTCCTCTCTTTCAACCAGTTTCTCCCGCAAATGTCTATTTTTTTAATAATAAAATAATATTTCTTGTGCATAATATTCACCCACATGAGTGTGAGTATAGATTTGTATAAATCTATTACAAAATAATTGTTTGGAGAGTATTTCTCAAATAAAAAACATGAAATCAATAATTCAAAATTATTGGGGTTATTATATTTATCCGCCCCTTATTTTTAACACCATCCTTGGTTTTCTTTATTATGAGTCTTCTTACTCATTCCATAACATGGAAGGATATGTTGCTTGCATACGATCCTCCATTTCCCATTTTTCCTCCTCGGGGCTAAAGTGCATCCATTACAATTTTATTTGAGCCGTGGCTCAGTTCAGTAACATAAGCTTCTTCCCGTCTAGGATATGAAAAGGCCCTGTTTGGAACTCATCCTCGGATTATACCTGAATGACATCCCAATCGATGATATGAGGAGCATCATGTATATATATTTTCAATAACGAAACATGGAAAACATTATGAAATTTTATAGAAGGCGGAAGTGCAAACTGATAGGCTACCGTCCCTATCGTGGATAGCACTTCAAAGGGTTCGCAATAGCTGAGAGCTAACTTGGAACATATTCCCAAGCTTAAAGTACTTCCCTTTGGATTAACCTCTAAGTATACATGATCCTCGAGATTGAACTCTTTTGGAGTTCTCTTAATATATGCATAATTTTTTTGTAGATATTGAGAAAATTTTAAATTATGTTGTACTTGTTTAATAGTTTGTTCCATATCCTTCAACACAACACGTCCTAGAACAATCCTATCAACAGGGTTATCCCATGATATAGGATTTTGGCATTTAAGACCATATAACACTCCAAATGGAATCATATTAAGAGATTCTGGATAATGTTATAAGAAAACGCAACTAAGTGTAAATAATATTCCAATTTATTTGGATTGATAGTCACATACATACGCAACATGTCTTCAAGAATTTGCTTAGTTCTTTCAGTTTTCCCATCTATCTGAGGATGGTAAGTACTGCTAAAATATGACTGAGTGTCTAAACCTTTAAATAAATATTTCCAAAGGTTACCTGTAAACTTTGAATGCATGTTAGATATTACAACTCTAGGAATATAATTAAAATGAAAAATCTCTTTCATAAATATATTTGCTATATTTATTGCGTTAAAAGTATACTTTACTTGTATAAAATGTGCAAATTTACTAAATTTATCAATAATCACCATAATTGAATAATGTTGTTTAGCAGTTCCAGGAAACATCGTGATAAAATCCATGCTTATCACTTTCCATTTCCATTCCAGAATGGGTAAAGGTTGAAGTAAACTGGAGGGATGTTGATGTTTGGTTTTAACTTGTTGGCATTCAAGGCATCTAGGTAAATAATTAGCAGTATATTTTTTCATATTATGCCAATACTAATATTTTCTTAGCATTGTTACCATTTTCTAACATCGCTAATTTCTGGAATATGGTTTCTATTGTACATCATTTAGTATTAAGTGTTTGAATTCTTCGGATTTGGGTGCATATAACCAATTTTTATAAGTTATTAAGTATTTTGATCCCATAGAAAAAAGTTGTGGATTCACTTACATTTAGATTTTCTTTAAATTTTTCCATGACTTTTTTATACTCTTCATTTCTTTTAGATGTATGCTTGATTATATATCTTCTAGATTTTTTTTATAACTACTGATAACAACTGTAAAATTTGAATTGTATTCCTACTTAAGACATTTGACAACCTGTTTTCCTTACCCTTTATATGCTTGATCTCAAAGTCGTATTCGCTCAAGAAGGCTACATACCTTGCTTGGCGAGCATTCATATTTTGTTGATCAAACATATACTTTAGACTTATGTTATCAGACATTAGGGTGAATTTTTTTCCAATGAGATAGTGTCTCCACATTCGTAAAGCATGTATTATTGCACCCAATTCTAAGTCATACACTGGATAATTTCTTTCATGTTCCTTGAGTTTTCTTGATTAGTAACTTATTACATAATTATTTTTTCATAATACTCCACCTAGTCCTTCTAAGAAAGCATTCGTACATACGACACAGTCTTTGTATGGATCTGCTATCCTTAGAATAGGTTCTATTGTGAGTCACTAAATGTTTAAGTTTTTCAAAAATTTATGTTAGAA
Organism: Larix kaempferi; assembly: GCA_027924585.1. Taxonomy (NCBI): domain Eukaryota; kingdom Viridiplantae; phylum Streptophyta; class Pinopsida; order Pinales; family Pinaceae; genus Larix; species Larix kaempferi. The sequence goes on along the minus strand of BSBM01000991.1, from coordinate 5,782,272 downwards.
GAACATGATCACAAAGAAATAACAATAAACAAGATGCAAATATAAATCACATAAACACAATACAAGAGAGACTCCAATATAATGTGGTTCACCCAAGATGGGATACGTCCACACATAAATTGCTAGTCCTTATTATTATATCATCCAACAAATGAAGGGATACAAACTACAACACATCCGCTACAAATTCATCTTCACTCTGTCACAATCTCTCTCACACAATCATAGAGATCTTTACAATGCTACAATACATAGTCATATTACAATGCCTTCCTTTTTAAAAATTTATTACCTTGGGAAAATTAGTTTGATATGCTTTTTATTATGATAAAAGAACAAGCGATTAGTTTGTTTTCAAGTAATAATTAGAAGAAATCATATATAAGCAAGTTGTTACGAATAATATTTTATTTTGTTTGTGTTAAAAGAACAAGCCATTTCACAACTTGGGTATACTATTATGACTCAATGTTTAAACAATATTAGTTCCTTCATGTTTTAGAAAGTTTGAAAAACTTTGAAGGTCTTTCCTTTTAATCCAAATTTCAAAAAAGTTCTTAAATAGTGTGACATTGTGATTTTTTTTCTTGAATCGAGAGTAGCATGACGAGGTGATCTATAGCTCAACATGAATCAAGGAGATGATATAATGTTAAAAAATAAATTAAAAAATCATTTGGACTTATAAAAGTAATAATTAGAATAAAATAAATAATAATTTAAAACACTCAAATCACTTTCATAAAATTAAAAAAAATAAAACCAGTATAGATCCATCTTAAAGCTCGATCTATCAAGCACCAAGAGGGATCACGTTAAGAAATTGGATCACTTTCGATCCTTGAGAGATGCAGGTTTAAGATGGATCTATTCTAGTTTTATTTTATACCCTTTGGACAAATTATACGTCTGGATGGTCTCTCGAAAGTTTTTTTTCCATTCCATGTTCTAATAAATATAAAATAGAATAGAATAACAATAATTAACCCCTCCTATTTTTGTAATTCCAGAAATTGTCTAATAATCACCTCCCTAGAAATCATGTGGCCTTGCCTAAATTTTTTCATGAGAGATTAACTACCCACGATCTTTGATCAACAAACTACATCTCTTCACCTACACTTTAGATTACCATTGTTAGACTAGCAACTTGCTCAACGTAGTTTGCCTAACAAATATGCATATATGCCCATGCCCAACTATGGACTTAAAACATGTTAATGTTGTATTTTACATGTGCACTTTAATACTTATCCATATTCATTAAACGTATATGACATATGCCATGCAAAAATCGTAACACAATACATTAGAGATGTGAGCACCCAAGCTAGGTGTCTTAAGGTTTTATTACTGAAGATATAGAAATGTAGTGCAAATAGCCCGAAATTCTAACACATTGTTGCGGCTCTTGTACAAAGAAGGGTTCGTAACACTATCACAACCTTTTCATAGTAAAACAGACAAGCTTGGGAACAAAATACAGAGATAATTTTAAGGAGCCATGCTTATTTAAAAGTGTATAAACCTTGGCGAATCTTACCAATTCTTAAAATGTCAACTATAAAATATTTGGCGATATTTTTCTAAAATTATTTCAATTTCTAAGGATTTATATAGTTTATATAATAATTTGGCAAATTTTAGAGTGAAAAAAGTTTACCCCATCAAAATTGGGTGAAATGGGGCTTCAAAAAATGGAAATTGGCAAATCTTTTTTTGAAAAAAAACATGGAAAAATAGCCCATGGGTTATATTTCACCCCTAAAATTATCCTTGAAACAAATATCCATTTGTTACCTTTCCTTCCAACAAAACCCAGTCGCATCCCTTAAGTCTATCTCCTAGAGATCATGATACTTAATAATTTAAGGTTGTTGAAACAACCCCTTCAACCACAAAACTTTTAACCCTTGTGCATACCTTGTTGTTGTATATTTGACAACTATATTCGATCCCAGGCTTGCATGCATCTCTTGACCTCATCTCATGTTTCTTGGTCACATCCTCCTTTTATATAAGAGAGGCACCTAACCAAATTCACCAAAGTGGACATTATGTACCCTCTCCATCATCAATTGGACACCAATCAACAACTGAATAGTTTATTCTTGTAATGGTCCACAAATGTTCTCGATGAAGTCCACTTAACCGTCTTGTACAATTATTTTCCCCTCATAGAGGTGTCCTACCAATGAATTTGTGATATGTGATCTCATAGCCCCAATTATGTTCAACCATTATGTCATTCAATTGAACTCTTGAGTCACACCCAAGCTACTCTTTATCGTGTTGATGTGCCTCTTCCTGGCACCTTGTATTCATGAGTTGAGAAGCTTCCATGATGCCTCATGCAACTTCTATTTAAGTTTGTTACCCATCTATACTTAGCCTCTTTTTCTTTCATGTAAATATTCCAAGCCTCTTGAGACAAGGCACCAAGTACCCTTATTAATGTCGATCGACCTACTTTTGCAACTTTGTCAGTTTTGCTTGCACCCGACCCACCTTTTTCATGCTCGATGCTCCTTGGATGTTTCTTAGGATGCTTGATATTCCTAATTAATCATGATGATCGTGTAAGGTTGTCCCTAATGTGATGCACTTGATCCAACCAAAGATCTATGCAATTGGGCTTATGTATGTTGCCTTAACACTGGGTTGTTACATCATCCCTCCTGAACTCTAATGTGCATCATAAGACCTATTTATGTTATTCACTCAATGAAGCTAAGGATGATATTTGTTATCACTATAGAAATCAACAAATTCTCCATTTATTATTCAATTAAAAGCATGTGGAAAGGTGAGAAAGACTTATAAAAATAAAATAAAAATATTTTCAAAATAATTATAATAAATTAGTATAAATTTATTTTAATTTTAATATTTTAAATATTAAAAGTAATAAACTATAACTAAAGTTAAGTTAAAGTTATAAATTTTATGTTCATATTTTGATTGATTTAGATTCTATGAAATTTTATGGGTGTGTTTAAATATTTTTACCAAGTAAGACTTAGTAACAAAAATGTGGCAATGGTGTAGATTGTATCTATTTAAGTTGTGAAAATGTGAGGAACATTTATATAATAATATTAAGATATTATTACACAAGAGTTATAGGTTTCAATGTTCCTCGATGGTTGCTAAGAATTTTTTTTTGAAATTTGTAGACTATTCTTAAAACAAAGAAGTTGAATTAAGAATTGAAAGGAAAATAAACAATATATCAATGATATATGGAGTTGGGGTTATCAATATAGTTATATACTATATTCAATAAATAATGTATTAAAGTTTGTATATGTATAAGGAGAAGTTTGAGTTATGGAAAAATTTAAGGATCCATAATTTTCTTAAAGTATAGAAATCTTTGAGAAAGTTATTAATTATTAAATTTTGAACCATAAAATATTTAGAATTTATGAATACTTTTTTGAAAAAAAAAATCAAAATTATCCCATAAAATAAATTATCCCAATTCTTGTTTTCATCATGAAAAACAAAATTGATTAACACTACTCAACTATATCTCACATACCCCTTAACCACCTAATTAGCTATCTAATTATCATATTATTTGTATGTTAGCTCTAAATCCCTTCATTAATTATAGGGCATTTGTATGTAACTAATAACACAACACACAAAAACTAGAACGTACAGTATTCAACATACGATCGCCACTTTATTGGGATCTCTATTAGTTTCACTCACTACCCATCTAAATGTATGTGATAATTGGACAAAGTACCAGCATAGATCCATCTTAAACCCGTATCTATCAAGCACTAAGAGGGATCCAATTTCTTAAGGTGTATTTCTTTTTTTAAATTTAAACTCAAGAAATTTGATATCTCTTGAATTTGATCTTTCTTGATTGATAGATCGGGGTTTAAGTTTTAAGTTTTCATTTTATAAATGAATATCTATTTTTTAATTACTTTTCATAATATTTTATTTTATGAACCAACCTAGATTTTTTTAAATACTTTCCAAATACATTTTACATTTTATTAGATGATTATATGATTTTTTTAAATACTTTTTACGTTTTATTAGATGTAACGGTACATCACACATTAGAAGATATCCCCCATACTGGGCTATAGAGCACCTCGTTTCACTCAGTGCAAAAAGTAAAAATATAAAAGTAATATGATTTAGTAGCTATTTTTACTTTGAAAGGTGTCTTATTTCAACACAAACGGGAAGGAGGGTGGAAGAAATTTGAATTTCCAATAAATGAGTCATCATATTTGATTGATTCTAGCATATTCTTGTTCATGTGAATAAATAAAAGTTGTTGATTTAATCATAGTAGCATAGTTCAGCCGTATTGGCATTTCCAATATGAAAATTTGGAGCAACTAGAATTGGTCATATTCGGTATATAGATATGATACGAATATAAATTCTCACTAATGGAAAAAAATCTATATTTTAATTATTTAATAACTATAAAATATAAATAACATTCAAGTTATTACTATTTTATAAAAATAATTATTAGTGGTTATCTCTCAAGTGACCTTATTCCAGTTCATTGACATTTTATATTTTTGTTTTTAAATAGTAACTTTGGTTGTTTGTAAATAATATGTCTAAAATAAACTAATGGTTTTTAATGCACATTTATGCTATATTGGTTTATATATTTGATTAAAAGTATTATATAAGAAGTCTACTTCCATATTTTATTTATATTGGATTTTTTTATTATGTATTTTTTCTGTATCGAATTGTATATATTTTATGGTTACAAATTCAATATATTTTAAAAAATTGAACATTATTTAAATTTTGCTACTTACCTGTAACTATGGATGTAACTATTCCATATGGCTTAATACCTTTACCATGCTCCACTAACGCTACTGTTTCATCTCAAATACATCTACCTTTAACTTTTGAGGCTGATTGTTCAATTGCAAATATGGACACTTGGAAACCATAACACTCTCTCACATTCCCTACCTCAATTATTGTAATGTCCCTAATATAAAAATAAAATTTCGTTACTGTAATAACTAGTTAGGAAATGGTAATTGTAAATTAACTTCAGCACTATTAATAGAATACTATACCGATACTTCTTTAGCGACACTTTGATGAGTCTTAGTTTTATAAGAAACATGGTCTTATTGGTTTTGTGAATCCTACAGCTTTGTGGAAGCATTGTAATGAATATAAGTGTAAATCTATCACCATTGTACAATGTGTAGAGGATAATAATGCAAATATCCACTTTATAGTTTAAGAGTTTGTATGCATGTTCATTAAAGTCTATCAAATAATTCAGGTGGGATGGACCCCTATTGGTGATGGTTGAGGCCCATGGTGAGATGCTTGGTCTTTTCAAGGGCAGAGTACCTTGGCAGGGCTGCCGCCGATAGGTAGGGTGTAAGAAATGGAGACTGTTGACTTACTTAGCGAGTTTCGCTAATGCATTCAATTTATATCTATTTGCAGGTGTACTTATAGCGGCATTCACCTAGGGTGCTTACTACATGGTTCCCATAAATTTTGAAACCCAAAGTATGTGAAGGTTAAAGTTCGGCACCTTTAAAAGCCTCAGAGTTCGTTTGTGAAACTTGTTGAACTTATAATAATTGTTGATTTGGAAGTATATTGTTGGTACAAGGCAATGCTTATGGTCTTTGCAATACTTGTGTATTTATAAAACTTGTTGATCAAGTGTGACTCTACCACTATAGTGTCTTGGGTCCAAATCGAGATCTTTGGGGTTTGTTGGTAGCATTGAATGCACTTCTGTGATGGTACATGGCCAACGCTGGTAGCTATGATGAGGGTCTCTCCCTTGGTTTCTACAGTAACAAAGGTTCCACTTCGTGGTTCATTTCACTAGTTTTACTGTATGTGTTGAGGGTTTCATGTACTAACCTGAGCTTGGCTCAGGGTCAACACACCATATGAGCGTTTCGTATGCAGAGACGACGACTGACCCAGAAGGTAACTTTTTCCCTATCATAAATACTACGTCTTCCTGTTATTTCGACTTGATATATTTTGATCCTAATTTTTAGGATTTTGACTTCATATGGTTTACTCATTTGGCAGGTATTCGTGTGGCATCCTCGTTCTACTTGGCTACCAGTTGATGGCCAGTACCTCAACTTTGATTGTGTTACGAATGGTAAGTCAGATTTCCCCATTTCTTAACTTCCCCTCTCGCCTCTGTGGAGTGTACTGTTAGTGTTTGCTATGCAGAACTTCGTAAGCCTAGTTTGGGTTTACTGCAACAATTTTGAGTTCCATGAGGTCGTCTTTGGCTGGACCATACTGAAATGTATCTTCTGGTTATTCTTAATGGACCTGGGGATAGTGTAGGGTTTTGGCCATTCGGTTCAATGTTGATCTTTGCGGAAGTTGTAATACTAATTACCCAATATAAGACTGGGGTTTATATGTCTGCTTATTTTGTTTATAAATGAATCCTTGTACCTGCGAAATGGAGGAAATGGCTTACTGTATAATCAATTGGCACACTGTCTAATTTCTATGTGTTCTTATGGTAAGAGTAGTTTGATTTTTTGGGTTTGCTTGTTGGTTGCTTTTGATCTGAAGGTTGTCGTTTGAGAAATTTATCATAGGAATCGTGATTTTTTCATACCCACGTCTATTAAGAGCTATGTTTGACTCTGTATACTATTTAGAAGAAGAGTAGGGAAGGTGTCGACCTCTGCATGTTCTATTAGTCTGTATACCTGATTTAAAGAACGATGCCTTTACTAGTATCCTCGTTTTCTTTGCATGAAGTAATGGTTATAAGTATGGATTCCCTATGTGGTTGTCTGTATAAATAGATTTTCAATTCTTATTTTATGAAATCGCTACCAGTCACAATGTGTTGGTGGGAAGAACTAAACCCTGGTTTGGTTTCCTTACATGCCTACGGGGATTCGCTTTGGTTCTTCATTGTGTGTGTTTTCTTGTAGTTGCTTTTACATGGACGCATAGAGGGATTCGATCCTTGACCTTGCATTTTATGTTGAAAAGATTGGTTGTATGTGTTTGTTAAATGGTAATGAAAACGCTTGTTTTGGATGTATAACTACTTCTGTGTAAAACAATACGTTATTGGGTTGCCTGGACTATAGCTTGGTCTTCCTGGACTCGATCTCGTGACCTTTATTTCAATGGTTAAAAGTATTATAGTTTAAAGTTGTGGAATTAACCTATTGGTAGTGGGATTCATTTCATAAGAAAAGTCTGCTATTACTTTCAATTTAACGTTTGACTATTTAAATGAAAATGTAGAGACAATGGAATGGAATGATACCATGGTTGGAAAGGCAGAAATTAATAATCATTGCTACTGTGAATTCTTTGTTTTGATGTGTAAGTAACTAAGAGAAATCGCTACTGTTAATACTCTGTTTGATCTGTAAAATAGCTAAGAGAAATTGCTACTGTTAATACTCTGTTTGATTTGGTTCTATTGTCATTACTTAAGCACAAAGAGAATAACCATAAAATAATTAAAAGATAAACAAAATTAATCCCCGCACTACTAATTAGCAGAATGATTCAGATCAAACACATTATTATTGAGAAATATAGTAATAAATCTAAGTTTGTTGATGGGGTGTTGTCTAGCACAGGATAGCTTGGTGAAACCTGCTAGACCCTCCACTGGTTTCTGGGTGAAACCTCTAAGTGTTGATAATGTTTATAATGAGAACACTACTGAAGAATTAATTCTAATTTAAATGCCTACATCTACTATAACTGGGAAATGGAAACAATTAACACCACATACCTGGTTGCTTGGGCACTCGATCCTTTCTTGTAGAAACCTGCACACTCAAACAATAATTAGTGCAGAGCCTATTGTGATTAGCTAACTTGTTAGGGTGATTTTCCTTAGCTGGATAAATTTGGGGCTGATGTGTTCCTCCTAACCACGATCCTACAACTTTCTTGGTTCTGTATGGATCCCCTCGAGCCGGATTCCAATATGCAAAAGAGATAGAGGACCTAGGGTTACTGCTGGTTCAGTTTCTTGGAGCATAAAAACTTCTCTCTGATTACCATAAGAGAATGATAATGAAAAGATAGATGATCCCCTAAAACTTGGGATCTACCCTCTTTAAGTAGGTGAGTCTTGATTTATTACTGTTGGCATAATTAGTTTCTTTAAATTAAGTAAATAATATTTAAAAGATATTATTTAATAAATATCTAGTCTTTTGCACTAAGACTTTTTCAAGCTCTTCATAATAATTATGATAACAATAATTATAATAATAATATTTCTAACCTAGGTATTACCACATTAGTAATACTATTTATAAATGTGGCTTCCCACTAAATATTAATACTTTATTAATACTATTAAATAATGTGGCATTCCACTATGCATAAACTATATGCAATAATGTCTTTTATAAATAATTAATTACATCATTATCTATTCAATATTCTTAATAATAATATTAAATCTTGTTTCTTTGCATGATACTTAGTTTTAAAAACTTAAGGGTAAGGTCCACTTCTTTGGACGTTCTTTCGGTAAGCTAGGATAGGCACCTCTAGTCTCTCTCTTTGCATGTCGGATTCCCTTGTTTAACATGGTAGTTCCCGCAGTATTTGATGATAGATAAAAGATGAATCATTTATTCAAATTAAATAAATGTGATGAAAGTAAAAGTGTTATTCAAAGTCTTTTCCGACTCAACACTTTGAGATCCAGTAACCCTGAGTGCTCTTCAGATCCTTTTAACTCAACACTCTCACATGGGCATTGTGCTAGTGCAATTCGAGAGCCTCTGCTCAACACTAGTGCTAGAATGTGGTTGTGAGGCACATCTAGAATATTTAAGTTGCCTCGGATCTGATATTCGTTTATCAAGCTTGGAGTGCTCCAGGGCTTAGACCCACACTCAATGTACCTCAGGGCTTACTCCCAGTACATAAACATTCTTCTAGGTACATTGGGGCGTATGCCCAGTACGTAGGTTACATGTGTGTTTCTAAGTCCATGCTCAACACACTCATAAGTAAAATCATGTAAAATCATAGCTCTGCACAGTAAGTAACAAAAGATCATCTGAGTATGTTAGGGTTTGTACCCATATCAAAGCTAAAGAACATCATTAAAACATTGGGGCCTTCTCGCCCAGTATACACTCAAATAAAGAAGTCAGTCAGGGTCCATGCATGATATGTCAATATATATAAGAGAATAAATCATAGGTGCTAGGGCTCAATCCCAATACTCAAAATAAAACATAGTTTCTAGGGTCGTGGCCCAATATAACAACAAAAATAGTTAGTCCAAAATTCAGGATATTACATCCCTCCCCGCTTAGAAACAACACCGTCCTGCTGTTTCTAGGGACTAGGAATGAGGTCATGAAATAAGGCGAGCTATGCCTCTTTCATGGTGGTCTCATTCTCCCGAGTAGCCTCATCTGGTCCAAAGTGCCTCCATTGCACTTTTAGATGAGTAATGGTCCTTCTCCTAAGCTACACCTCTCTCTTGTCTAGAATGTGGAGTGGTTCTGGCGTGCAGTCCCCTTCGGGCTCCACCTGTAATAAGGACCAAACAATAACCTGTTTAGTATCGTATACATATTTCTTTAATAATGAAGCATGAAATACATTATGGACTTTTATATGCGCTGGTAAGGCTAACTCATAAGCCACTGGGCCCTTCTTGGCTAGTATTTCAAAAGGCCCACAAAATCTTGGGGCTAGTTTCCTGCAATGTCCTAAGCTCAACGAGCTTCATTTTTCCTTTATTTTTAGAAACACATGTTCACCGACTTTGTAGTCCTTGTATTTTATTTTCTTGTCCGCATAACTCTTTTGGCGGTCTTGTGCTTCTTTCAAGTTCATTTGTACCTTGGAGACTAGCTGTTCCAAGTCTTTTAGTAGGTCGGGCCCTTACATCAGTTTGTCTACTAGACTGTCCCAAGTCACGGGTGTCCGACATTTCCTGCTGTAGATACCTCGAAAGGACTCATTTTGGTCGAGGTTTGATAATCGTTGTTGTATGCAAACTCTGCGAGGTGCACGTAATCTTCCCACAGTCTTGGTGGGGTTGTTCATGACATACATCCTCAACATGTCCTCGAGGATTTGGTTTACTCGTTCTGTTTGTCCGTCGGTCTAGGGATGGTACGCAATACTGAATTGTAACTGGGTTTCCAAACCGGAGAACAATGCTCTCCAGAAGTTGCTAGTGAACTTCATGTCTCGATTGGAAATGATGGGCTTGGGTATCCTGTGCAATCGAAATATCTCCTTTAAGAATATTTCCACGATGTGAATTGCCTTGTAGGTAGATTTTACCGGTATGAAGTGAGCTGATTTAGACATCTTTTCTACCACTACAAAGATGGAGTCGTTCAGTTTCTTACTCTTGGGTAAGCCTATAATGAATTCCATGATTATTACCTCCCATTTCCATTCCGGAATGGGTAAAGGTTGAAGTAATCCGGAGGGGTGTTGGTGTTCTGCTTTGACTAGTTGGCACTCCTGACATTTCGTGATGAACATGGCAATGTCAGCTTTAAACTTAGGCCAAAAGTAATGTTTCTTGGCTGCCGATATCATCTTTTGATATCCGGGATACCCTGAATAGGGTTTCTGGTGAAAATCGGTGGGAATGTTTGATCTAATGTGTCCACTCTCCGGGACGTAGAGTCTTTCTTTCGACCACAGTAGTACTGACTCATCTATCTTATATTCCTTTTGTTGCTGGAATATTCTATCTTCCTAGATCTTTGCAAGGATTTTCGTGTAGTAACAGTCACTCTTACATGTCGTTCAAATCTTATGGTGTAAGTCTAAATCGGTTTGACTCACCATGAGTTCGTAAAGCATATGCGCCCGACAGCTCAAGGCATCCTCAATCTAGTTTTCCTTTCCTTTTATATGTTTTAGTTGGAAATGGTATTCACTAAGGAAGCCGAACCACCTGGCCTGCCTGGCATTTAGGTCGGGTTGGTAGAAAAGGTATTTCAAACTCATGTTATCAGTCATTAATAGGAATTTCTTTCCCATGAGATAATGTTGCCACATCTTCAGAGCATGGATGATGGCGGCTAGTTTGAGTTCATGCGTAGGGTAGTTCTACTCATGCTCTTTTAATTTCCTCGATTCGTAGCATATGGGAAAATTGTCTTGCATAAGGACTCCCCCAAGTCCTTACTTTCTTGCATCCGTGCAAACGACGAAGTCCCCATTGGGATCTGCAATACGCAGAATCAGTGCACTAATCAGTAGTTGTTTCATTTTGAAAGCTTTTTTCGCACTTATCCGTCCACATAAACTTGTTTGCCTTTTTCTGCAAGGTGGTTATGGGACATGCAATACGTGAAAAGTTATCAATGAACTTTCGGTAGTAGCCGACTAATCCTAAGAATGATCTTATATCGAATACGCATGTAGGTGTGGTCCATTCTTCGATAGATATGACTTTTTCAGGGTCGACGGCTATTCCCTTATTGGAAATGATATGACCTAAGTATTGAATCTAGGATTTGTAGAAATCACACTTACTAAACTTGGCGTAAAGCTAGTGTTCCCTCAGTATTCACAAAACAATTTGGAGGTTCTCCTCATGTTCTACTTCGTCCTTGGAGTAGATCAAAATGTCGTCAATGAAGACAAAAACAAACTTATCAAGGTATTTACTAAAGATGTTGTTCATCATGCACATAAAGTTCGTCGGTGCATTCGTCAACCCAAAGGGAATCACTACGAACTCATAGTGGCCGTAACGGGTTTGAAATGCAGTTTTGTTGATATCCTCATCATAGATTCTCACATGATGGTATCCAAATCGTAAGTCGATCTTTGAGAAGATCTTCGCCCCACTGACTTGGTCAAACAAGTCGTCGATTCTAGGTAGTGGGTAGCAGTTCTTAATGTGTTGATGTATATGTAACTTCGGAATGTCTTTCACATATATGTATATTGTATTCCTATAGAGATGTTATTATTCTTCTATACAGAAGTGGTTGTATTCCTATAGAGATGTTATTATTCCTCTATACGGAAGTGTCATCATTTATATTGTAAGTGTTGTAACTTATACTTGATGGGTTATTAGACCACCTTGTTGGGGTCGGCCCTGTATAAGTCATGTGGGTCAAAGGGTTATTAGACCACCCTATTGGGGGTCGGGCATGTGGGTCAAATGGTTATTAGACCACCCTAGTGGGCGTTGGCCCAGTCAGCATTATGTTAAGTGGTTAAGTTGAGGCCGACCTAATTGAGTAAAGGTCAAGTCAAGTTAGTGTATAAATAGAGAGTGTGTCTTTCTCATTTTACACATTCTATTCTCTCACTCACACTTTGGAGAGTGGCGCACATGTGAAGGAGGAGGCTCTGATGCTAGGAGAAGACTATCTCTTGTATTCTAGTTGTATCATTGCTCTATCTATCTCTGAGGAAGTTATTGGGGTTTTTCACCTTTATGGTTTTCCCCAAGTAAACTATGTGTCTCTTGTGTGCTTGCATTATTGTGTCCATGATTGATATGATGTACATGTTGTTCTCTCAGTTAATATCCTAAATCAGATTGAAGTAAATTCTGAAAATTTAACATGGTATCAGAGCTAGCCTGAAAGAAGGCATAATATGGCATGTATGACACTTGTTGCAGTTACGATGCTAGGGCTTGATATAGCAAAAACCCGTCATCGTAGCACTTTCGCTATAAATCCATTTTGGCGAAGTTTTCGGATTTGAAACTTTTACAGGTCGAATATAGGATCCCCATGTACCCTGTGTCCAAAGGACAAACTCTAATGCGTTATACTTTGTGATTTATGATCTGTACAATACAGGGTTTCTGCCTCTTCCAGATCTGAGTCAAAATCAGGTAACCTTGGGAAAAAAGTCATAACTTGGGCTAGGAAGCTCCCAATGAAATTTAGTAAAAGGTGATAGGTAGTACATAGACTGTACTATCTCAATAAAATTTTTCAGAGGCCGATGTTTAACCAGTGAAACGTGGCACGTCGTACAAGTTCGCTCTCCGGTATTATCCCATAAACAGTTCATGTTGCAACACTTGGCATAAATCTCTCTCAAAGAATCCAATTGAGGTTAGACCTATTGGGATGGAAACATAACAGGTCGGGCTATTTCAAGAAACATCTCCAGACCCTGTGGATCAAAAATCTCATAGTTACACCAGAAACAATCAGGTACATATTTCTGTCAAAACAGAATTATTTTTTAGTACCTTCATTCATGGCTTCTGGAATTTAGGGCTTCGGAGAAAGTTGTAATTTTTGTAATCGGAGACCACGGCTGGATGATACTCATCAAAATCGAAATTTAGAGACCAATATCATATTTTTTGGTTGGGCAGAATGTCGGGCTTGATCAAACCCCAGTTCGAGACTTTCATCGGAAAGATGGAAAATTAGGGCTTGTGCAAAAATTGGAATTTTGGAAATCTGTGACCACGGCTGGAAGATCCTCAGAAAATTCGAAGCTTAGAGTTTTTAATCAAATACTTTGGTTGGGTGAAGCTCCGGGAAACTCAAAGCCTAAATCAGGTTCCTCTCTAGTGAATCCGGAAATCTAAAAGGCAATTTCGAGGGGTGAAACATTGCAGTTTTCAAATTCTGAATATACCAGCTTGATTAGCTCATCAAGGCGCATATTTCTATCCTTTCGGAAGTTTGAAATTCAAAGTTTGAATTTTGAGGGTTTCTCTAACAAACCCTATTACAACTCCAGATCCAGTTCCTGCAAATCAAGTGGATTGGGTTAATCCTAGAAGATGATGGATTGGTCACCTGCATAAGTGAAGAAGTTCCTGTTTCAGAGGGAGATGAGGCTAAGGCATTCCATAAGAAGATTAAAAGCAATCTTGACAGGTATGGCTTACAGGTATGTTTCGAATTCTGTTCATGGTTAAGTTTATGATATGTTTGTCTTCATATTATTATAGTACAATCTTGAGTAATTACTAGACTTGTTGTATTACCTTAATAGAAGATATTCATTGATTAAGGTTTTGACACTTATGATTGTACTAATGCATTGTGATGTTGTATGAGGTTTATGTTGTTCGCTAACATAAAAGGTACAACAAGAAAGACAAATCATGTTCTACTTCAAGAACATATGATCATGGTGACATGAAGACAAAGATTCATCCATTATCATGGATCACATACAAGATCTACCTACGACGTATGTATAACTTGGTTCTACAATGGTTAACTTATGAGACATGCAGGTTACTAGCTCAAGTCACTGAAGAGAACCAGAAGACATTATGTAGGTATCTTAGACATAACTAGCTAGCATGCTAATCCAGGTATGTTTTCCTATATCAAGCTAGAATCCTACCTTGTGTTAGGATCTTATACAGTTGTGTTGTTGATAATGATTATTCATGAAGTCATAGGTTTGGATAGTCATGGTTGTATGCATATTATGTTTCTTACCATAATTGATGATATGACTAACCAGAAGAATCATGAAGGTATAGGTTTAAGTAATCACGGGATTATGCATTGATGATTTAACTAATCAGAAGAGTCCTATGATCAAATAAGAATATGCATGAGTAAAAGAAGACTTCCCTGAAACCTTGAATACTAATGTTTATTATCTGTGAATGATCATGACTATACATGTTTAATATTATTGTGTATTATACTAATAAATGTGTGATTATGTATGAGAGCTCAAGGATAACACAATGATGATACTAGTAAGCATGCGTAGTGATTAAGGATGGATGTAAGTTCAAGGATAGGTAATCCAGGAAGAAAAGATCAAGAGGGAGCACACTCCAGTTGTTCCTACAAGAAAGCAAAGGAGCACACTTCAGTAGTTTCTACAAGGATGCAGATATTCAAAGAGAGTTGACCACTTCTCACAATCCACGTAAGAATGGAGTTGCAGAAAAGAAGCAAAGACTGAGAGGGAGTCAACCCAACAAACAAACAAAGATAAGTATTTGAATTGTCATTACTTGCATATTTTATTGTTTAAATAATACTGTTCAATAATGCATATACTGATGTTCCTAGAATTAGGTTGTGTATTATGCATATTAGAATAGTTGCATTGATGAACAATATACTACTAACATGCATGGGTAAGTGGCCTATGGCACTGTACAACATTCCATTGCTACTTATCTAGAACGAAACCTCTTTGCTGACATGTTGGGAGTTGTGCACACTCTTAACAATGTTCTGGTAGAGATTGGAAGGCATCTAGAAAGTTACGAGATATGGATAAATGTTGTATTGAAGCATTGGCTAAGATAATTGCATGACTGTATGACATATTTCTTTATGTGTAAGAATTTGTTCTGAAAACTATGAGATGTTTTCTAATCATGCAATTTAACTTGTTGTGTAGGAAAGATCGTATGCCATCACCTACAAAAGAAGAACTACAACATTTGTTCAGCAACAAAATTATCTATTGAAGATATTGAAGTTCCTAGGATATGGGAAGAATGCCATGATCCGTCGATCATGAAGAATGATGTTTGGGATGTAGTCCGAAGACCTGAAAGGAAGTTTGTTATGACTCCCATATGGATCTATCAAGATCAAGCATGCTGCAGATGGCAGCATAGAGAAATATAAAAGTGATGAAATAGAAGATACACCAGATGGATTTCAAGACAACTTTCTTGAATGGTGTAGTTGAAGAAGAAGTGTATGTGGAGCAGCCACTTGGTTCTGAGACACATGACAAGAAATCATATATGTGCATAATTTGGTGTGGTAGGATAGGAAGCTTTCTATCCAGTTTGGTCTTTACCAAGAGTAAAGCGGGTTCCAACCTTTACTACAAGGTTGAGGTAGGAAATCCAGGGATACTCTTATTGTATGTGGATGACCTATTTGTAGCAAGAGATGATAGATTGATTGCCGACACACAGTGGAATCTTGCAGCTGAGTTCGAGATGAAGGACTTGGGGATGATGCACTATTTTCTTGGTATGGAGGTGTGGTAGAGTATAGATGGAATCTTCCTTGGACAAAGGGAAGAATGCAGTAGAGATTCTAAAGAGGTTCGGGATGATGGACTGCAAGTCTATGGCCACACCTATGGCATCAAACCTAAAGCTTCTGTGTGATGCTTCATCTGATACAGTCGATGTCATGATGTATCGTCAGATGATTGGGTCCTCTATGTACCTAACGAACATGAGACCAGATATTTGCTTTGTGGTGAACACATTGAGCCAGTTCCTGATAGATCCGAGGAGTGTTCACCTGGTTGTTGTAAAGCATATTATGAGGTACCTGAAGGGTATAGTTCATTATGGGCTCAAATATGATGCGAATCAAAAGTTTGACCTACAAGGTTATGTTGATTCAGATTGGGCAGGTAGTGCTGCAGATAGGAAGAGCACTTCTGGGTGCTGCCTCAGTATGGGATCAGGTGTGATCTCTTGGTTTAGCAGGAAGCAGTCCTGCGTAGCACTGAGTACAACCAAAGCAGAGTATGTTGCGACAGATGAGCAGGTTGCAGATGTATTGACCAAGCCATTGGCCAGAGTGCAGTTTGAGTACTTCAAAGATAGGCTTGGTGCACTTCAGATCGAGGTTCATTCCAAAGGGAAGTGATGAGTCCGGAAGATGCAGATGCACATGAGCTTTTCTGACATGGTTGATGTGTTCTCTCTTGGTCATGATATAATTGCTGAGCCATTTTTCACATGGTGGTAGATGTGTTCTCCCATGGTGAAAAAGTAAGGGCTGGAGCCTTCCCCAAATGGTGGTAGATGTGTTCTCCCATTTCGGTGGTGTAAGTACTGGATGATGTGCATCTGGGCTATGCTTAGTGGACGATGAGATGATCTAAAGAGGACGATGATATGATGATCAGGAGGATCATGGATGATGAGAATCAGGACGATGCTCCAGTTACTACTCTGTATATGCATCAGGATGATGTTGGATATGATCAGTTGGATCATTTATATGTATATGTATGTACGCATCATGTAGGATGCTAGATATGATCAGTTGGATCATTTGTATGTATTTTGTATATGCATCATGTTTGATGGTTGGACCATGTATCTGTATATGTATCAGGTGGATACATTGTATTATTAGTAGATCATGTATGTTGATATGTATTAGATATGATCAGGTGGATCATGTATTTGTATTTGTATCAGGTGGATACACTATATGATCAGGTGGATCATGTATGATGATATGTATCAGGTAGATACTTGGTATGCATCAGGTGGATACATTGTATGATTAGTATTATCATGATGATGAGCTTCAGGATGTTGCTCAAGATGATATGTATCAGGATGGTATAGTGATGATGATTAGTGTGATCATGAGCATCAGCATGATGCTTTGTGCGATGATGATCCGTGGGATCATGAGTATCAGGTTGATACTTGGAGGTAAGAGATGATATGTGGCAGGTTGTGCAAATAGCGTGTAATCAGTCCTGGGAGATCTTGTCGATTGTGCTGCAGCACATAAATGTTCCTAGGATACTCTTTTCGGTATTGCTATGTAGTATGTAATCAGTCCTCAGATATCCGATAGGTTGAGCTGTGTGCTCATAATCAGTCCTAGGATGAGGTATTACTACGTAGACATGTAATCAGTCCTGGAGATCCGAGAGGTTGAGCTATGTGCTCGTAATTAGTACTGGGATGCTCTTTAGATATCTTGTCAGTCGTGCTACAGCACATAAATGTTCCTGGGATGCTCTTTAAAGGTTTTGTCTATCACATGTAATCAGTCCTGGAGATCCGAGAGGTTGAGCTGTGTGCTCGTAATAAGTCTTAGGATGCTCTTTAGAGATCTTGTCGGTCGTGCTATGGCACATAAATGTTCCTGGGATGCTCTTTAAAGGTATTGTGGAGGAGATGCATGTAATCAGTCCTAGGATATCTTTCCGGTCGTGCTTAGGCACATAAATGTTCTTGGGATACTCGTTCCGGTATTGCATCCGCACATAAAATTAGTCCTGAGAGGCCACCTCTATCAGACCATTCGCACAGATGATGAATACCTGCAGGTGGTGGGCCTACATCTAGTATGAAAAAGGACTAGCTCTGTAGAACTTCCTATGACGAGTAGATTTAGAGATTGATTGAGATAGTAGCAGCAATGACGATGAAGATGACTTGTGCTAGAAGACATGTGTCGAAAAATACCTTCCTAGTTAAGAGGGAGTGTTGATGTATATGTAACTTCGGAATGTATTTCACATATATGTATATTATATTCCTATAGAGATGTTATTATTCCTCTATACGGAAGTGGCTGTATTCCTATAGAGATGTTATTATTCTTCTATACGGAAGTGTCATCATTTATATTATAAGTGTCGTAACTTATACTTGATGGGTTATTAGACCACCTTGTTGGGGTCGGCCCTGTATAAGTCATGTAGGTCAAAGGGTTATTAGACCACCCTATTGGGGGTCGGCCATGAGGGTCAAAGGGTTATTAGACCACCCTAGTGGGTGTCAGCCCAGTCAGCATTATGTTAAGTGGTTAAGTTGAGGCCGACCTAATTGAGTAAAGGTCAAGTCAAGTTAGTATATAAATAGAGAGTGTGTCTCTCTCATTTTACACATTCTATTCTCTCACTCACACTTTGGAGAGTGGTGCACTTGTGGAGGAGGAGGCTCTGCTGCTAGGAGAAGACTATCTCTTGTATTCTGGTTGTATCATTGCTCTATCTATCTCTGAGGAAGTTATTGGGGTTTTTCACCTTGATGGTTTTCCCCAAGTAAACTCAGTGTCTCTTGTGTGCTTGCATTATTGTGTCCATGATTGATATGCTGTACATGTTGTTCTCTCAGTTAAGATCCTAGATCAGATTGAAGTAAATTTTAAAAATTTAACATAATGGTCATCTTGTAGAGTTGGCAGTAATCAATGCACATCTGCATCATTCCATCTTTCTTCCTGATGCAGAGTATCGGTGCACCCCAAGGGGACACACTTGGTGGAATGTACCCTTTTTCTATTAACTCTTGTAACTGTAGCTTGAGCTCTACCAGTTCTAGTGTGCTCATGCGGTACGGGGCTTTGGAAGCTGAAACTGAACCAGGTGTTAGTTCGATGGAAAAGTCTAAGTCTCGTTTGGGTGGTAACCCCGGTATTTCTTAGTGAAATACATCTTTGAACTCTACAAGAATTGGAAAGCCTTCAATCTTCTTTTCCCTATCAGTTTCTATGTTTTGGATATTGACGGCAAAGAGTTGCAACATTTTATGATACATTTCTTTGCTTGTAAGGTGGAGATCTGTCAGACTGACACTTTCTTAGGGTTACCCTAAACTGTCTTCTGATCCCCTTGGTCATCCCTGCTGAGTAAGGATCTGTTTAAGCAGTCCAGTAGGACATGGTGTTCCTCTAACCAGTCCATGCCGATAAGTACATCATACGACCCTAGGGGTAGAATGTTTAATTCTAGCCTAGTTTGGAAACCTTTTAAGTCTATCTCACAGGTTTTAACTAACTCTGAGACCTTTCGTTTGGTACCGGTGGCTAGTCATACTAGCCACGGTCTCTCATGATGCTCTTGGTTCAACTTACAAGTGTCCACTATCTTAGGGGAGATGTAATTTCAGCATGCACCGGGATCTATTAAAACTGAAACAGTTGTGTTAGAGATCTTACCCTCAATTTCAACCATGGTGGCTTGGTGATCTTCCTGTCGGACATCAAGAGTGAAATAAATTTTGGGTGTCTTTGCCATGTCTCGAATGGTAGGTTCTACTTGGATGTTGTGTAAAATGCCATTGGTTTTGCTGGGGCAGTCTCTATAGTAGTGGGGCCCTTGGCATTTCCAACAAGAAATGGTTGGTGTGACAACTTTTGCCCCTTTGTTGAAAACTGGCCTGTTAATAGGTGGTGGGGGTGCACTGGGTCTTGCAGGAGGTCAGTTGAACCCTCTATTGGGCGAAAAACTATTGTTATGTTTTCGGTAAGGTGGAGGTAGAAAACCTAGTCTGTGGTTGTCTGTGAAGGTTCTAAACCTATCTCTGTTTCTGTTGAGGATGTCATTCCTTGGCTATCCCTGTTCATAACACAGTCTTGCGTTATGTAAGGTCACATCAAGGGTTTTGGGCATGTCAAACTATATCTTTTCTCTAAAGTTTTTTGGCATCCCTTCTAAGAACTGTTGTATTTTGACCTTCTCGTCTTTAATGTATGGCACATAGTGTAGCAAGTTTAAGAATCAGTTTATGAATGCCTCCATAGTTAGGGAGCCCATTTTAAACTCATGAAATTCTTTAATTTTCTTGTCAAAGAATCTTTCGGACATATATTTGTCTTGAAATATTCTGTTGAAAGTCTCCCATGTTATGTCTCTCAATTATTGTCCTTTGGTGTGTTTCAAGTCCCTCCACCATCTTTCTACCTTACCATTCAAGTTGTATATGGCTAATCGGGGTTGCATTTCACTGGAGTAATTATGAACTTTGAAGTACTTATTCATTCCTAGTAGCTCTTCATCCTTCTCACCGAAGTTAATCTCTTCGTCATACGTTGGGGATTTTATCTTTCTGAATTCTCGTTGTAAGCTCTCGTCACCTTTCCTCCTTTTCTTGCAAGGAGGTGGTGAACCTTTATCATTGGAAGAGTTCTTATAGTCCTCTTCCATTGATTCCGGTATGTGTTCTCCCTATTCTTATCCCTTAGGGTTGGAAGTCCTTTTTGTGTGACTGTTTCCCTTTTTAAAAAGGTTGACTGAGAGTGTGGGATGCTTGTGAGGTTTCGCCCTTGTTAAAGTTTGAAGGAGTGCTTCATTTATGGCTTGTTGCTCTCTTCTTTCCTACATGTTTTCATCTCAGAAACTTTGGAACTCTGCCTGCAGATTTTGCATAGACTTCATCAAACCTGAGTTTAGTTCCACCACCACCTCTCACTCTCGGGGTGGTGAGTTCAGACTTCCGTGTATGCTGCTGCCCTGTTCTGCATTCATTTTTAGATAGTGTCTGTACTTGAAATGTTATATAAGTATAAGAGTAGAAAAATGTGTTAGTTTATTTTCACATAAAACAAAAATAAAATTTAAACGTATGTTTTTTGTTAACTGAGTAACGACAGTGGATGTTCTGTTTGCAATGAGCCCAATAGGTCACTTAGTTTTTGTAACTAAGCTCTGATACCACTTGTAATATCCCTAAAATAAATAAAAATTTTCGTTACTGTAATAACTAGTTAGGAAATGGTAATTGTAAATTAACTTCAGGACTGTTAAGAGAATACTATACCGATACTTCTTTTGCGACACTTTGATGAGTCTTAGTTTTATAAGAAACATGGTCTTACTGGTTTTGTGAATCCTACAGTTTTGTGGAAGCATTGTAATGGATAGAAGTGTAAATATATCACCATTGTACAATGTGTAGAGGATAATAATGCAAATCTCCTCTTTATAGTTTTAAGAGTTTGTATGCATGTTCATTAAAGTCTATCGAATAATTAAGGTGGGATGGATCCCTATTGGTGACGGTTGAGGCCCATGCTGAGATGCTTGGTATTTTCAAGGGCAGAGTACCCCGGTAGGGCTGCCGAGAGGTAGGGTGTAAGAAATGGAGATTGTTGACTTACTTAGCGAGTTTCGCTAATGCATTCAATTTGTATCTATTTGCAGGTGTACTTATAGTGGCATTCACCTAGGGTGCTTACTACATGGTTCCCATAAATTTCGAAACCCAAAGTATGTGAAGGTTAAAGTTCGGCACCTTTAAAATCCTTGGAGGTCGTTTGTGAAACTTGTTGAACTTATTATAGTTGTTGATTTGGAAATGTATTGTTGGTACTAGGCAATGCTTATGGTCTTTGCAATACTTGTGTATTTATAAAACTTGTTGATCAAGTGTGACTCTACCACTATAGTGTTTTGGGTCCAAATCAAGATCTTTCAAGTTTGGTGATAGCATTGAATGCTCTTCTACGATGGCACATGGCCAATGCTGCTAGCTATTATGAGGGTCTCTCCCTTGGTTTCTACACTAACGAAGGTTCCACTTACTGGTTCATTTCACTGGCTTTCTTGTATGCATTGAGGGTTTCGTGTACTGACCTGAGCTTGGCTCATGGTCAGCACACCATATGAGGGTTTTGTATGCAGAGATGGCGACTGACCCAAAAGGTAACTTCTTCCCTGGCATAAATACTACGTCTTCCTATTATTTCAACTTGATAGATTTTGATGCTAATTCTCAGGGTTTTGACTTCATATGGTTTACTCATTTGGAAAATGGTCATGTGGCATCCTCCTTCTACTTGGCTACCAGTTGATGGCCAGTACCTCGACTTTGATTATGTTGCGAATGATAAGTCAGATTTCCCCATTTCTTAACTCCCCCTCTTGCCTCTATGGAGTGTACTGTTAGTGTTTGCTATGCGGAACTTCGTAAGCTTGGTTTAGGTTTACTGCAACAGTTTTGAGTTCCTTGAGGTCGTCGTTGGATGGACCATAGTGAAATGTATCTTCTGGTTATTCTTAATGGACCTGGGGATAGTGTAGGGTTTTGGCAATTCGACTCAATGTTGATCTTTGTGGAAGTTGTAATACTAATTAGCCAATATAAGACTGGGGTTTATATCTCTGTGTATTTTGTTTATAAACGAATCCTTGTACCTGCAAAATGGAGGAAATGGCTTACTGTATAATCAATTGGCACACTGTCTAGTTTCTATGTGTTCTTATGGTAAGAGGAGTTCGATTTTCTAGGTTTGCTTGTTGGTTGCTTTTGATCTGCAGGTTCTCGTCTTAGAAATTTATCATAGGAATCGTGATTTTGTCATACCCGCGTCTGTTAAGAGCTTAGTTTGACTCTATATACTGTTTAGAAGAATAGTAGGGAAGTTGTTGGCCTCTGCGTGTTCTATTAGTCTGTATACTTGATTTAAAGAAAGATGCCTTTATTGGTCTCTTTGTTTTCTTTGCATGAAGTAATGGTTATAAGTATGGATTCCCTATGTGGTTGTTTGTATAAATGGATTTTCAATTCTTTGTTTATGAAATCGCTACCAGTCACGATGTGTTGGTGGGAAAAACGAAACCCTGGTTTAGTTTCCTTACATGCCTATGGGGATTTGCTTTGGTTCTTCTTTGTGTGCATTTTCTGGTAGTTGCTTTTACATGGAAGCATAGAGGGATTCTATCCCTAACCTTGTGTTTTATGTTGAAAAGATTGGCTATATCTGTTTGCTAAATGGTAATGAAAATGCTTGTTTTGGATGTATAACTGCTTATGTGTAAGACAATACGCTATTGGGTTGCCTGTACTATAGCTTGGTCTTCCTGGAAAAGTCAATGAGACTTTATCTCGTGACCTTTATTTCAATGGTTAAAAGTA
Source organism: Larix kaempferi (assembly GCA_027924585.1). NCBI lineage: Eukaryota > Viridiplantae > Streptophyta > Pinopsida > Pinales > Pinaceae > Larix > Larix kaempferi. Next base: position 5,758,931 of record BSBM01000991.1, on the reverse strand, counting down.
CTATAGTTTAAAGTTGTGGAATGCACTTGTTGGTAGTGGGATTCATTTCATGAGAAAAGTCTGTTGTAACTTTCGATTTAATGTTTGACTGTTTAAATGAAAGCGTAGATATAGTGGAATGGAATGATACCATGGTTGGGAAGGTAGAAAGTAATAATCATTGTTACTATTAATTCTTTGTTTTGATGTGTAAGTAACTAAGAGAAATCACTACTGTTAATACTCTGTTTGATGTGCAAAATAATTAAGAGAAATCACTACTGTTAATACTCTGTTTGATTTGGTGCTATTGTCATTACTTAAGCACAAAGAGAATAAACATAAAAGAATTAAAAGAGAAACAAAATTAATCCGACACTACGAATTAGCAAAATGATTCAGATCGAAGACATCATTATTGAGAAATATAGTAATAAATCTAAGTTTGCTGATGGGGTGTTGTCTAGCACAGGCTAGCTTGGCTAGACCTGCTATACCCTCCACTGGTTTCTGGGTGAAACCTCTAAATGTTGATAATGTTTATAATGAGAACACTGCTGAAGAATTAATTCTTATTTAAATGCCTACATCTACTATAACTGGGAAATGGAAACAATTAATACCACATACCTAATTGCTTGGGCACTCGATCCTTGGGAATCAAATGTGAGTGGATACAATTTAATGATTTAACATATGGGATATGGTAAAAAGATAGCAAATTTAAAAATAAATGTTTAAATAGTGCAAATACATATGTATCTATATGCATCTATGATAATTATATAGATACTATCAACATGTGGAAAAATATCTACATAATACATAATATTATATATAAATATATTTGTTAAGTTAGGTCATATGGGATATCGTAAAAAGATAATAAATTTAAAAATAAAATGTTTAAATAGTGCACATACATATGTATTTATATGCATCTATGATAAGTATATAGATAATATCAATATGTGGAAAAATATCTACATAATATATGATATTATATATGAATATATTTGTTAAGTTAGGTTGGGAAGGACAATGCATCAAATGGGGTAGCTAGTGAAACTTTGAGCAAATGTAGTTACATATTTTAATCTAATTGATCTTAACAAATGAAAAACTTTGATCACACGTAATTGTTTATTTCAAGATATTTTTACTTAATATTAAGGAAGACTTGGAACTCATGTTAATGGTTAATTAAATATATAGTTTTCATAAATCATAAAGGCGCTGGTGGAATGGGATAAATACAAGAGCCTTGGACAATGAGAAAAGACAAAATGATTTATTTTGGAGGAAGGTTGGAAGAGTTTGGGAGAACTCTTGGTATTACAGATACAAAATCACTATTCTTCAGTGTGGATCAATGTTCTATGAGCCCGGGCACGGAGGGTAGGAAGCCATGCTTTCTAAGTTTCATTTAGATGACTTTCTGGCTAAGGGAGCCGGCTAGGTTTTTTAGTTGGCTGTGAGAAAAACTGTGTTTTCAATTTTGGGTAAGTGTCTTCAAGTTGAAACTATTACCAAGTGTAAGAAGTGAAAAACAAAAAGATAAGGATTCTAGATAAACTCACTCTGAATGGATGAGGTATTTTACTGGAGAACAAAAGGATAAGGATTCTAGAAGAGAAGGATTATGGAAAAACTCAAGCTGGTTGAGGAGAAGGATTATGGAAAAACTCAAGCTGGTTGAGGCATTTTTTCGGTTAGTAAAATAAATTTGATGATTAGCCTAGAAAATCTTGCTAGTTTTAGCAGACTGGCTGCTACCATCCAAAACATCTGAACCCAAACATCAGAACTAAGATTTTGTTTCCTTAACAATTACTGTCCCAACATCGCGGACCCTGTATAATTTACCCATTCCTGTACATTTTGTTGCAGTGCAGCTGACACGGTGGACCATTTATTTGTTAATTGCTCGATTTCCATTAAATCTAGGATGAAGTTACTTCCAGATTTCAGGGGGTGGGTTATTGAGCTGCAAATACCCTGGAAGAGAACCTAACCTATTTCAGTGGAACAGACTTTACAGTAAAAGTATATACTTTCCAGCACTTTTCATTGGGGCGTTGTGGAGGTGTAGGTCCTCTATCATATTTGGTGATACAGTTTTCTTATTCATGTGTGCAGTAAAGTATGTGATGTCGTTTACAAGTGGTGCCTCAGTTGTTGGGAAGGAACCTAAAACAGTCGGGTTTGTGGGTAATTTTATTTGATGGTGCAGAACAAGGTGGTTTATGTGGAGCAGGGTTTTACTTACCGTCACTTCATGGAGTTCACTTTGAATTGAGTTTGGGTTGTGGTACTGGTACAAATACTAGGGCAGAATTGCTGGCTTGTTGGGGAGCCCTTGAGTTGGGCAAGAAAAAAAATATTCTTTCACTTCAGCTAACCGATGACTCTTTTGCTATTATTAATTGGCTCAAGGGATTACATACACTCCAAACCCCCCACCTTCTTCATTGGAAATGCCATATCCCGGAATCGATTGACAAATTTGAGGAGCTGCATTTTGTTCACATTACTCGGATTTACAATATGAAAGCAGATACACTCTCCAAAGTTGGGCTGAAGCTTTCTGAAGGATGGGCCCATTTCCGTGGTTTTAAAGACAATGTTTTAATTGAAGACTGTAGGTGGCGACTATACTGAGGATGTATTTTAGTTTTTATTGGCTAGTATATCGATAAAGGATGTGGGAATTATGAGGCTGAAAGTTCCTACTGGTTTATCCCACTTATCAGAATGATTGTAACTTCTTTGATTCAGAATTGAATAGCAAGAAGTTTTTTTTCAATTGAAAAAAAAATAAAAATATTTGCCCATTTCTGGTCCCTTGTTTCACTTATCAGAATGATTGTAACTTCTTTGATTCAGAATTGAATAGCAAGAAGTTTTTTTTCAATTGAAAAAAAAAAAAAAAATTGCCCATTTCTGGTCCCTTGTTTCAGGAAACATCTTTTTAACAAGATTTCCGTGCTATGGCCGCTTGCTACCCGATGTCTGACTTCCTCGGCATTGCTGGATCAAACAATTCCATAATCATTGGAAATTTTGCCGCCGGAGCAACCAAAACCATTTTCCAACTATTTTGGGATAAAAACCTGTTAAAATTTTTGCTGGAAATTGCTATTTTCTCAAAATTGGGATTGTATTGTTCTAGACTAATTGCCCAATTTTAAAACTACACATATGACCAAAATTGAGATCTAAACACTCCAAATTGTGATTTTAACAAAAATTGCTCTACCAAATTCCAGCTAATTTGAAGTGTTTTAACTAAACCTTATACAGGTGCATGTTTACCCCTGTTTTGCATTTAATTCTCATGGTAGTTTTAACTTGTGTTATAAATATAACACGTACAGTACTTTTTCGAAACTAGTTTTCAGTTTTACCTTCTGAACACCCTGCGTGAGAATTTGAGTTTTTAATGGCTAGTTGTTCTGTAGCTTTTAACCAGTAAGTTTTGTTGTTTTTATGGCTGATTTTTGTTTTAATTTAAAATTATTACTCATTATAGGCGATTTTTGCATATTTCCATCATTAGAATTGCTCGAAGAACTAGATTCAATGCCGCAATTGCCACAAAGATCCAATGCTGCAATTGCCACAAAGGATAAAGACTCAAACTTTGGGATATTTTTGGACACTGATTATAGAAATGGAGACTCCCAATGCATGAGTTGGGCAACCATCAAGAGCTTATTTGACAATGATGATTTTTCATTGTATGGCGATGACGCTAAGGTATCTCAGAAAATTCAAAGTTCGAACCTACATAACACTGTTGCACGTCTTGCCAGCATGCCACACGCAGAACTAGTAAAGTGGTTGATTGCATTTCCAAACCTGCCCACCTGCACATTTGGGACGTAAACTAGCCAATCATCACATTTTTCTTGATTTAATGGAAAATGATATGGGAAATCTGAACAGAGAAGAGTTGTGTTGGAAAAAGAAAATAGCAATTGGAAAAGATTGATTGTACAGAGCAGATTTGAGGAAAAAGAAAATAGCAATGTGCAGAGATTGATTCAATTAAGGACAATGGTATCATGGTATATCAAAGCCTTATTTACAGCTGTGCTCTTTACAACTTTTGTTGATGGTCATAGAATTATTGAATTGTGTTTTCCATAATACAAATTTTAAATACAATAGAACACCTTTTGTTGATGGTCATAGAATTATTGAATTGTGTTTTCCATAATACAATTTTTAAATACAATTTTTTTGTTATTGATGTTTATAGAATTATTGAATCAATTCGTACAGTACATTGTCTTATCATTATGCAATTTTGCCATTTAAAAACAACATAAATACTAGTTCATCCCAAATTTTAAAATACAAACATATCACAGCCTTATATTCAAGCTGTATTGGCAGAATTTATAAAACAACCTATACAGGTATTGTTGATGACTTATCAGTAACATACACGATTGATCAAACTTGTGGCGATGTCAATTCCATCTGTGTTATATCGATTCCATTATCATGTCCAGCTCAATATTTGCGCCTGTGCAATCCTTCTTTGTCAGAACAGAAGTTATGTATTCAAAAGCCACTCTCTAACAGGGAATAGTGAGTCCCATCTGTTGATGAAATCCATACTCTTCCCTGGCCTTCTCCAGCAGCGATTTGAAGAGATGATGATTCAAATAAGATGTAGGAACTATAAACCGACAGCGATTTGAATTTTTTTTTTCCCCGAGAAAAATACTATTGATATTCAATATTGAATCAAATAGTACATGATAAGATCAAAATAAAGCTATATGTCCAAGATATTCCCATAGAACTAGTATTGAGTAATTATCCCCCAAAACAAAAAAAGCAAATCTAGAAAATACATATTGCTTGAATCTAAGTGATTTTCCAAATACTCATCCCACAACAAGTAGCCAACTTCTCCATCCAACGATGCTTTTGACAACAGATCAGCCTATGAGTTATGTTCTCGAAATATATGATCCAAAGACACTGAGATAAAAGTACTGAGTTCAAAATTAATTCCATTGCACCAATAAACCAAGTTCAATACTTTTAGGTCAAATTCTCCCCTAGCCCATTTGATAGTGACTCTTGAGTCACAAAAAATCTTCACCTTCCCAAGTCCAAAGAGGTTTGCCACTCGAGTAATACACCACAATGCCAAAAGTTCTACCTTCATATTGGTGCTTCTTCCACAATTCAGGCGGAGAGTAAAATAGTGATCCAAACTAATAAAGATAACCCCGCCAGCACCACAAACTCCCATATTAGCCGCACCATCAAAGAATAGAACATGATCATCGACAATAAGTTGGAAGCTCGCAATATTGCGCAAGACAGGAGCTTTTTGATCATTCTGAAATTTCGAGTACTAACACAATACAGAGTTATAAGCATTATCCAGACTAGGAGGGATATCCTCAAATGCTGCCTTATTTCTTGTCCACCAAACAGTCCAACAAACAAAGATAGGTAATGTTGAGTGTAATTTGTATCCTTTATCCATAATTTCAAAGAACTATCCACATTGCATCCACCCCAACATCCAGTAATACCAAAAATAGGATAAAATTTCTCCCACAAACTTCGTGCGAAGGAACATTCCACGAAGAGATGTAATGTAGATTCAGAACAACATTTGCACATAATACATTGGCTAGGACCCATACATCCAAAATAGCAACGTTATCCCAAGTTTTCAACCTGTCTTGAAGCACAAACCAAATAAAACAATTGAGTTTAAGTGGAATAAACCATTTCCATATTACCTTATACCACCACTAACTGGGGAAAATACATCTGCGTTTGATGATACATTTCTAAGTTGTACTCGCCGTCACCTGACCCATGGTCTCGTTTCCTACCCAGACCAACTTGTCCCTATCAAGGCTGATACGGACCCCAGCGTTATTAAGAGCCCGAAGATAAGAATCTCATTCAGTGGCTACTCCACGTGGCAGTTGTAGATCCACAGAATTATGCCAATATCCCAGCAAACTATATTTAACAATTGAATTCAACGTAATCAACCCAGCACTCTTCAACTCGTGTAATAATTTAGCAGATAAAATATATGCACCATTCAATCCCATGATGGGATCGATACCAATAGCCACTTCACACCCATTTCTGACTTTCCAACACAACACCATAGCAAGCCAACATTAAACTTTCAAAAAGCCGTTCCATATCAGAGAGACTCCCCAAACCAATTTTTGAGGCTTCCTCAGCCAATGGGAAGTCTTAGACTTAATGTATTTTAGATGTATAACCTTGGACAAAAGTGAATTACCAGTAATAGCCTGCTAGAAGCTCTTCAGCCGAAGTGCTTCACTAAAAACAGTAAAATCCAGCATCCCCCAGCCACTAGAAATATATGGTAATGAAATATTTTCCCAACCTACCATAGATAAGCACGATTTCTTCAAGCCACCAGTCCATAAGAAATTGAAAATTAATCTTCTTAAAGAGTTAATAATAGAACAAGGCACGAAAGTAAATAAAACCAGTAAACAAGAGTACCAACAAGGACAAATTTTGCCAATGTGAGTTTACCTCCAATAGAAGTAGCCGATATGTCCAATGTGTGATCCTCGCTTCAAATTTCTTTATTAACCACTGCCAATCTTGTATAAGATAGCCATTTGGCTTGAGATGAAAGCTAAGATAAGTAAAGCCCTCATTGACCTTGTAACACTGAAATGGCAATAAAGCTTGAATGTCCAGCATCCGGTTCTCCTCAACAAGATTTTAAAAAAGGCACGACTTACGCAAACTTACCCGCATACCAGAGGCTTTGCAAAATTGATCAATGATACCCTTATAAACCCTCCAGTCCACCACCGAATCACTACCAGCAATCAGAACATCATCCACAAAAGGTACATGAGTAAGATATAAGTCCTTTGTAATTTTCAAGCCCTTTATCTTGCCTTCCAAATGTGCCTGAGTAATCAATCTGCTAAGCCCTTCGATCACCAAAAGAAATAGGAGCAAAGACATAGAACAACCCTGTCTAATACCCCTAGAATAGCTGAAAAAAGATGTGGGTGCACCATTTACAAGGACAGCTATACTCATAGTATTCAAAGAAGCCATGATCCAGTTGATAGCAAGTGTTGGTACATCAATCTGTATCAAAACAATTCGAAGAAAATCCCAACTAGCACGATCATATGCCTTCTCTAAATCCATCTGGAGCAAGATAGATTTATTTTTCTTGCATTTAATAGAATGAAGAATTTCTTGTGTTATACCAACGGCATCATGGATTTGACGATCTTGTAAAAATCCAAACTGTTCTGGTGAGATAAATTTAGAAAAAACAGGCTTGAGACGACCAACTATTATCTTAGAACCAATCTTATATGCCAGATTACAAAGTGCAATAGGTCTGAAGTCCCCAAATGTCTTAGGGTCACTGACTTTAGGAATAAGTGTGATGAAGGTGGAATTTAATGCACCTGAAGCAAAGGTGTGAAAAAATCTAGTATTCTTGTCTCCATAATTCACCCATAGTGCCCGACGCTTCAGTCGCCACTCTTTCTCCTCTTTCAAGTAAAAACTCTCCTTATCAGCTTCTAGTTTCTTGAGTAGCTCAAAACCCTAATAGTCTAATGGATTCTCCAATTCTGAGAATATAGCACCTGTAACTATGATTCCACCTCCATTAATGTCAACTTATCAAGCTGTTTCCTCTGGTGGATCCACTTGGATACATTCTTTTTCAACACCTTTACTTCCAATAGAATAGATCCACATGATTATAATTATGTGTATTGTTACAGTTCAACCAAACATCCTTAATGAATTTATCAAATTCTTCATAGGACAACCACGAACAGTCAAATTTAAAAGGATAATTGCGCTGCAGAATAGTGTCCTCCAATTGCAGAAATACCGGCTAGTGATCTGAGATCTTCGACTCACCAACCCATGATCGATACCGAATACACACATCCAACAAGGAAGCTTTTACCATAAATTTGTCTAATCTTTTGTGGATGCCTTCGTGACCACCTCTCCCATTGGACCAAGTGGACGTAAGGACACCTGTGCATACATCAATCAGTTCATTATTAATAAGGAGCTCCGAAAATAAATTAGCCAAAACATCCATCTGGTCTTTATGACCCCAAATTTCTTGAGCAAGTCTTGTGAAGTTTAAGTCTCCTGCCATAATTATATTATCTAGGTCTAGAATACCAGATGATTGTAAACCAAGCCAGAACTTTTCCCTATCCCTATAGGGAGCATAAAAGTTAAATATAGACAATTGATAATCAACAAATCGACTAACACCTTTCATCAGGATGTCCCAAGAGGTCTGAAACACAAAAAATGAATAGAATCTAGGATCCCAAGCCACCAAAAGACCACACGACAAGCCATCTGAACAGATAGTCGAAACATCCCAGCCACTAAGAATGCTAACAATTTTAGAAATTGTAGGAACATCCCCACACTTACTCTCCTGCAAAAGTAGAATACCTGGGCGAGTAGTAGAAATTAGGTTGGAAAAGGCCCTAACTTGCGCAACTCTTCCCAAACCTCGAATGTTAAGAGAGCAAATGGACATTAGGGAGCCCTAGTATGGGGGGTAGCTGCTCTAAGGCCCCCAGTATTATTAGAAGTATCCAAACCCTCCACCCTTAAATCAATCCTCTCAGAAATAGAGATGGGATCCTGTCGCTCACCATCAGAAGTTTCCAAAGCCTTATGACCATTCTTTCTATTTTTTTGGAGAGTCACATTTCGAAATCTGACAAAGTTTACAGATTGTATCAAAGGATTTGTAGACGGGTTCTTGGAGAGTACTGGGAACGGGGTGATAATACCCTTACTATCAGAATGTTTGTAACCTACTTCCCTCAAAATCAACGAATCCTCTGTGGGGTAATTTCCACACTCTAAATCATTCTGAAGGATACCAGTCCCCCCAGAAGATGTATCCCCCAATGTAACAACAATATGACCCTCGAAAAACAGACCAAGACAAGAAGAATTCCCAATCACTGGATAAGAAACCTCCCCAAAATATCCCTACAGGCTTTCGACTTGTCAGAAGGATTATCACTCCTTAGACCAGGAAAAATCCCCTTGGGTGTATTCAATGCCTGACCTAAATCCCCAACAGTAATCCTCTTATCTAAATTAGCTCCCGCATCCCACATTCCTTCAAACTCAACATCTGAGATATCCTGAGATAAGGGAATATTAGGAGTATGTAACTTACTAGGACAAGGACGTCGCTCCACCAGACCCAAAGATTTATCCAACGCACTAGTAACATAAGTATCCAAAGGAGAAGGAAACGGTGTTGAAGGTGTAGGTGACACGAACTGCGAACAATGTGAACGAATGTGTCCCGTCTGCTGGAAAACATAACACTGGAAAGGAACCTTAAAATAATCCAGCCTCTGTAACCACACTCGAGTCCCCATACCAGCTCAACCTCACTAGGGAGCCTCGTGACTTTTCGAATTCCACCATGACTTTAGTAGCTCTAGGATCAAAACCAAAGAGTGAACAGTTATCAAGTCTCACGAACCGCCCAATAGAGTTGGCAATGCCAATCAAGCTATTTTCCGACCATAACTCAATCGGTAGACCCAGAATAAGGAGCTATAAATGTCGAAAACTCTGTTTTTCCTTCAAGGGGTCGACAACCAAGTTCCATTGTTTCAGACAAAAAGAACCATCCTTAAAGCACCAAAATCTTTTCAGTATAACCCCAACATGTTCAGGCTTAGAAAAAATGAACATCATCCACCCATTTAGGTGTTGTATGACCTGCGACATATCCCCAACCCATATCATCCAATGTTTCCTTACCCATTCCACCAAATCCTTCTGATCTCCATTAGTAAATACCAATCTTCCCACAACAGCTCTGGTCGACAACATTTCAATGCGCATGAAAATTGTCTCCTGTGGAATGTGAAAGCTGTCCAAACCCTCCCTTACCTTGATAGATTTAGCCAATCTATGTTTACGGGCCTTAACCACCCTGAACCGTTTAGACCAAGCAACATTAGGTTTAGTACAGTGTTCCGTAAGTGGTAACTCGCTAGAGGAAGAAGGTTTATTCCCCCCCGTTCCACAGAAGAATAGGGTAAGCAACCACCCAAACTAACATAAGGGGAATCTAAGCTTGAGTTCTCAGTAAGGTGTCCCATCAAAAGCCTAATCAATGGCAGTTGTCAGTAAGGTCCAAAATGGGAAGATGTGTTGAGAATAAGGCCCGAATAACCGAGAGAGACAAAGATGTGATGATGGCTAAAACACAAGTAAACCCCAGTCTGCAGAACTGTCACATCTAACAGCCATCTGGAACCCACCCCAAAATAGCAAAGGCCAGATACAAGAAATAATAAAAGGAGTAAGTACTAGAAGTAATCCAAACCCAATGAGATAGGACTGAAAACCACGCAGTAAATAGAGCCAAATATAATGTAGCACACATATGCTCGTACTTCCCCCTTATTTTTATACTTGGATGGTACTAGGTTGGTTAAAAATGAACCAACTTGACTCCAAGTAAGTGCTACAGAATATGCTCATATTCAACCAGTGTTTACAGTCCAAACCTGCAAAAACCGTGGGAAAACTCCCCCAAAACCCTAACCAGAGCCATCACCATTACCAAACAAAATGAGTTATCTCTTAGAAGGAAAATATGTTTTGTATAAATCCATTTTAAACACAGATCTATCATGCACCAAGAGAGATCCAATTTCATTAATTATACCTCCCTTGCTTCATGATAAATCTGTGTTTAAAATGGATTTATACAAAACATGTGTTCCTTCTAAGAGATAGATGTTCAATTCTGAAGAGAAATATCTTGTCATATATATATATATATATATATATATATATATATGTATATGTATAATTGTATTTATTTATATATAGTATATACTCAAACATGTTTGCATATGTGTATATGTATAATTAATATCCAAATTAGGGTACTATCAAAGGCATTTTTCATGTTATGTGGCATATATATATATATATATATATATATATGGGCCTTTGCACGAAGTTGAGGGACCCTTTAGATGCAATTGTGCATTTGAAAAACGTGCGAGTATTGAGTAAAACCAAAACGCGCGAGCATTTTGTAGAACTAAGCATGGGCGGGCTCCGATCTTGCCATGTCAGTTAACATGTAGGATAGGATTCCATAACGCATGCGCGTTATGGATCACTAAAACATGCGCACGTTATAGTGATCCATAACACATGCGTGTTTTAGTGATCCATAACGTGCGCGCATTATTTTAATCATCAAAAACTTATTCAATAGTTTATTTAATAGTTTCTATGAGTTAGGAAGTTAAATAGGGATTTGGTGTTAGGGGCTTAGGGATTAGATATGGTGGGTGGTTAGTGGTAGGGGAAGGGGGATTAGGAGAGAGAGAGAGAGAGAGAGAGA
>BSBM01000991.1:5512500-5742500 GCA_027924585.1 Larix kaempferi | reverse complement strand
GATGACTTAATCCTCAACCGTGCATTTAGGACCTACGTCCAAGGATGACTTAATCCTCAACCATGCATTTAGGACCTATGTCCAAGGATGACTTAATCCCTCACCGTCCACCAAGGACTTCATTCTCGAAGACTTATGTCTACGGCTCTTCTTTAGGACTGAAGTCCAGGAATGATCCAATCCCTTCACATGTTCACCAAGAACTTCATTTTCGAAGACATACATCTATGGCTCTTCTTTAGGACTGAAGTCCAGGAATGATCCAATCCCTTCATATGTTCATCAAGAACTTCATTTTCGAAGACATACGTCTATGACTCTTCTTTAGGACTGAAGTCCAGGAATGATCCAATCCCTTCACAACATGTATAATAAAACATGTATCCTCATCATCAAAACATGTATAACCACAACATGTGTCATCGTCATCAAAACATGTATAACCACAACATGTGTCATCGTCATCAAAACATGTATAACCACAACATGTGTCATCGTCATCAAAACATGTACAACCACAACATGTGTCATCATCATCAAAACATGTATAACCACAACATGTGTCATCATCATCAAAACATGTATACATCACATCATCAAAAGAAATAATATAAGAGTCCTAAATCTAAATAATTCTAAGTAACTAGGTGCAGTAAATAGGTAACCTCATCATTGATGAGACAGACTTGTTATCAAATACTATGCTACTCCCCCTTTCGAGGAGAGTTCTTTTGAACTATACCAAGCTTGTCTCGAAAGTATTCAAACTTCACTCGAGACAAAGGTTTAGTCAAGATATCAACAATCTGATCCTCAGTGCTTATATATACGAGCTTGATAGCTCCTCTTTGCACCATATCTCGTATATAGAAGTATCGGATCTCTATGTGTTTTGACTTATCGTGGAACACAGGATTTTCAGTCATCTTAATGCAGCTTTGAATGTCACACATAATCACAGTGGGATCCATTTCTAAGTCAAACACTCCATATAAAAGCTTCTGAAGCCACACTGCTTCTCAGCTGGCAGAGCAGACAGCTATATATTCTGCTTCAGTAGTACTGAGAGCCACACTAGATTGTTTCTTGCTAAACCATGAGATCATGGTAGAATCAAGACTATAACATCCACCTGATGTACTCTTTCTATCTGAGACACTTCCTGCCCAATCAGAATTTGAGTAACCATGTAATTGGAGTTCATGACCTCCAAGATAATATAGACCAAAATCTAATGTACCTTTTAGGTACCTCACTACATGCTTTGTAGCTATTAAGTGAACCTTTCTAGGTTCTACTAGATACTGACTTAGGGTATTTACAACAAAGCATATATCTGGCCTAGTATTTGTTAAATACATCATTGGACCAATGATTTGTCTATATAGGGTTAGGTCCACTAAATCCGATGAGTCATTAACTAATAACCTCAAGTTGGAGTCCATGGGAGTGGTCATGGCTTTACACTCCAACATATCAAATCTTTTTAGAAACTTCACATCATACTTACCTTGATTTAAAAGATTCCTTTTGGATCTTGCCATATTTCTAGACCTAAGAAGTAGTGCATTAATCCGAGATCTTTCATTTTTATTTATGCAGCCATTTTCATGATCTGTTTCTCATTCCTTGTCAGAAAGAGATCATCGTCACACAATAATGGTATGATAGGTTCATCATCCACAACCTTAAGGTAAAGGTTAGGATCAGCTTTACTTCTGGTAAAGCCCAAGCTTTGTCATGAAGCTGTCAATTGTCCATTATTCACACTCTGCATTGAGTGATCTTCTGCATATCTATCTGTGCCATCTCTCGTCAGATGGGTCTACTAATATGAGCCTCAAAGTCATTCGAACTCTATGGTGAGTTCCTTCCTGCATCCATGTCATATGTGTATAGAAGCCATATTCAACCTTTTAGCAAGGGTTGAGATCCACATCACCCATGATGATCATTAAGCTCATCAATTTACTACCGATCCTAGGAACCCATACAAAACCTAGTCCCTTGGAGCAAAACATCTCATCATGATTCTCTTCCTCTTTCTAAGAGAATCTTCTAGCCACGAGCCTTCTATATTTTGTTTGATTTGTAAAACTTCTTGTTTGAACATCCATCACTTGTACGGTGTCCATCATTCTTCATGACCTTTCCTACAAATCAAAATTAAGTACATGATTAGTAATACTTCATAATCATCAAATTATATTGACATGATAACCTATTATGCATACAGATATCATTTACATAGTTATGCAACTAACTTGACCAATACTTTGGCACAACACTTTCCCATATCCTGTATGCATACAGTGGCTATCTAGATGCCTTCCATCTCTACCAGAACATACTATCGAGAGTGTGCACAACTCTCAGCATGTCAGCAAAGAGGTTTCATTCTAGACAAGCAACAATGGAATGTTTGTCCAACTTACCAATCATATGCATATTAGTAGTATACTGTTCAATGTTCTATGAATATTTACACTTAGCATGATATATTATAGGAATACAAATATGCATACAACCTATTACAGGCAATATCATTTACTATTTCAAATAACAACTCAAATACTTATCTTTTATGTTTGTGTGGTTGCCTCCCGCTTGATCTTCTGTATGTCTTTTCAACTTCTATTCATTATGTACCACTGTGCATGTTCAAGTGTCATCCTCATGATCTCATACACAAACATACACCCATTAGTATGTTCTAAATGTTATCAAAACATTATAGTTCTAAATAATATTGAGAATGTATAGTCATGATTATAGTTAATAAACATTAGTATTCAAGATTTCAGGGAAGTCTTCTTTTACTCATGCATATCATCAATCAAGATAAAAGACATAATATGCATAATCCCTTGATTACTAACTTTATGAATAAGCATAACCAATCATACCAAGTATACTTATATAAGGGATCCTAACACAAGGTAAGATTCATGGGAAACATACCTGGATTAGTATACCTACTTAGTTATGTACAACATACCTAAACAATCTCTTCAATGATTTAGAGATCCTGAGCTAGAACCTGCATGTCTCATTGGTTAAGCATAATATAACAAAGTCATACATACCTCGTAAGTAGAACAAAGATTATGGATGAGTCTTTGTCTTCATGTTTTCATGGTCATGGAACCTGATTTGTCTTTTGTGATGTACCTGAGCCTTGTTAGCAGACAACATCAACCTCACACAACATCATAATGCATTAGTACAATCATATAGCCCTAATCAATGAATGTCTTTGATCATTCACATGCATTCATACTGTTACTAGGGTGATAAGACAATTCTAACATTAATCAAGATTGTACTAATAAATAATATGAAGACAAACACATCATGAACTTAATCAAGAATTAGATTTCAAGACATACCTGAGCCTCCTTAAGTCATACCTGTTGAGACTTCTTGTAGTCTTCTTATGTAAGGCCTTAGCCTCAACTCCCCCTGAAACTTGATCTGGAGCTTGATTAGGGTTTTCTAGAGAAACCCTAAAAATTCAATCTTTGACTTTCACACTTCTAAATGGATGAAAGAATATGTCTTGCTGAGCTGATCAAACTAGCATACTTCAATTTTGGAATTTCCAAAATTTGACCCCTCAAAATTGCCTTTGAAACTTCTGGATCTTCTCGACAGGATCCCGAACTAGGGTTTGATGAAGCCCACCCTTCTGCCCAAACAAAAGGTTTGATCCAAAGCTCTAAACTCTTATTTTTCTTAGGAGCTTCCAGCCGTGGTTACAGACTTCAAAAATTCCCATTTTTTACAGAAGCCCTAATTTTCCACTTTTCTGATCAAAGTCCCGAACTAGGGTTTGATCAAGCCCGGCCTTCTGCCCAACCAAAAAATCTGATCTTGGTCTCTAAATTTCTATTTTGATGAGTAGAATTCAGCCGTGGTCTCCGTTTACAAAAATTCCAACTTTCTTCAAAGCCCTAAATTCCGGAAGCCATGAATGAAGGTACTCAAAAATAATTCTGTTTTGACAGAAATATGTAGCTGATTGTTTCTGGTGTAACTCCAAACTTTTCAATCCACAGGGACTGAAAACATTTTCTGAGATAGCCTGACCTGTTATCTTTCCATCCTGATAGGTCTGACCTCAATTGGATTCTCTGAGAGAGAGTTATGTCAAATGTCGCAACGTGACCGTTTTTGGGATAAAACAGAATAGCGAACTTGTACGGCGTGCCACGTGTCACTGTTTAAACTTCGGCCTCTAAAAGACTTTCCCAAGATAGCTCGGCCTGTTATCTTTCCAGCCTGACAGGTCTGACCTCAATTGGACTCTCTGAGAGAGAGTTATGCCAAGTGTTGCAACATGACCTGTTTATGGGATAATACAGGAGATCGAACTTGTACGGAGTGCCACGTGTCACCGATTCAACTTCGGCCTCTGAAAACGTTTTCTGAGATAGTACAGACTGTGTACTACCTGTCACGTTTTACTAAATTTCATTTGGAGCTTCCTAGCCCAAGATATGACCTTTTTCCCAAGGTCACCTGATTTTGACTCAGATCTGGAAGAGGAAGAAACCCTATATTGTACAGATCATAAATCACAAAGTACAACGAATTAGAGGTTGTCCTTTGGACACAAGGTACCTGGAGATTTAATCTTCGTCCTGTAACAATTTCATATCCGAAAACTTCTCCAAAACGGATTTATAGCGAAAGTGCTATGATGACTGGTTTTTGCTATGTAAAACCCTATCCTTCAAATTGTCGTAAGTAAAGCAAGTGTCGTTAGTGCCATACCTTGTCTTCCTTCAGGTTAGCTCTGATACCATGTTAAAATTCAATATGCTAAGACAGAAAATAGCATCATTACATTCCATTTCACAATAATAGCATATACAGGATCACTGAAGAAACAACAAGCACAGCATAAACACAAGAGACAGAGATTTATCCTGGGAAACCCTCATGGGGTAGAAAACCCAACAAAGCTTCCTCAATATAGATGACCAGCAATATACAAAGATGAAACCCTAAGACATGATCTCCTCCTCCACAATAGCAGACCTCTCCTCCACAAGTGCGCTGTCCTCAAGTGAGTGAGTGTGTCAAATGAGGAACACACCTCCTCTATTTATACACTACACTGACATATCTTTTACACAAGTACACGTAGGCTCGTATTTAACCAATGGGTTAAATACCCCACTACCATTGACTGGGATGACCCCCACATGGTGGGTCTAATAACCCTAGTTACCACAACCAACTTGGAGGAATAAACATCTCCGGATTTATAGTATAATCACATCGGAGGTATGGAACATCTCCAGAATAAATAATATACAAATATAATATTCTTTGAAGTTACAATATTTCAACAGTAAGGGATAGGGAGAGGAGGGGAGAGAGATAGAGAGAAGGGGTTTTTGGGCTAGGGGGAGTAGCAGAGAGATAGAAGGAGTTGGATGGTTAGGGATGGGGGAGAGGTTATGGAGAGGGAGAGGGGGTTGTGTGTGTGTGTGTGTGAGGGAGAGGGAGAGAGAGAGAGAGAGAGAGAGAGAGAGAGAGAGGACGCGTAGAAGGAGGGAAGAGAGAGTGAGAGAGGGGGGGTTAGTTAGGGGTAAGAGGCTAGGAGGGGGGTTAGCAAGGTGGATATTGACAGAGGGGGTTAGTAATGATTGGGGGGAGAGGAGGGAGAGAGAGAGAGAGAGAGAGAGAGAGAGAGAGAGAGAGAGGAGAGGTTTTTAGTTCTAGGGAGTGTGTTACACCGTAATCTTCCACCCTGTGAGCATCAGCATTCTTTGGCCCGTAGGATCCATTTCACTGACTCAGATTCATTTTATATCCTTCAGACCTATTTTTCCCTATTTCTATTCCTACCCGCATGTTGCATCACTATAGCCTGCGGGTATCAAGTAAAATGGTAAAAGTCACTAGTTTATTACTTTTTACTCCTAAAAAGCGGTCATTGGGTGACCTTTGGCTCTCCATCTGTCCAAGTAATGTATTGATTTGTTCTTTCACTTACCTTTGAGAGGACTATATATTGAGCACATATGGCTTATGGATGGGAGGAGAAAGAAGAGCAAGAGAACTCTAGTGGATTTTTTCCCTATCTTGAGTCTACACTCATTGATACTTGTAGTTGTGAACCCTTTATGTTCACCTTCCAAACTCCTATCTAGTTTGAGTTTGCCATTCATGGAGGATTGAAGTGGTGGAGGCACAAGTGGATTGATCTAGATCTTGGTTGAGATTGGTTGCCAACAAGAGGTCATATCACTTTGTACTTCTTCTTGTTTATTAATAGAAATACTCATATTCTCGTCCATTAATGTTGTAAATGTTGTTTATCTTACATTGGGTTGCATTTACTTTTTATATCATGGGCCATTGCTACTGATGATGTTAATGATGTTTATATGTTATATGTACTTGTTGTATATTGGCTGTCAATACTAGTTTGTAGATTCGAGTGCATGGATTGAAAAGCGCCAACGGGGATCTACATCAAACGTTTGGATCGAGGTTGGTTATCTTCTTCCTTATCTTAGCATTGTCATTTATATAGCATAGTTCTGAGAATTGAGTTGATTTTTGTTAGTCATCTATCTATTGTGGTACACCCCAAGCCATAGTGATTTTTCTCCAACAAAGAAATGGCGACTCCGCTGGAGAAAACATCCATCTTGGGGATTTTTTGAGCATTATTCCATAATTAGAGTTGTTGTTTGTAAAAGCTCTGTGTCACTTATCTGCCGTTGAGATACACTATTGAAAACTTGCTTTTTTTGAGCCATTGGACTCTCTGTTTTCCATTTTACCTTTCCTCACCCGCGGGCTAGCTTAGCTCTGCCCGCGTACACCCGCCTCTGTTTACTCTACTACTTGCGGGTACCTGCAGGTATTCCTTCGACAGTAGCGTAAAACTCCAGCTTTTGTTGGTTTATGACCTTTTGTTGTTGTTGGGCTGGTTTTGGTTGATCCTGAGTCTTTGTTAGCATGTTTCTTGACTGTTCCATGCCTTGGTTGTGACCAGAACTCTTCGTTTCTCTTGGTTGAGCCTTGTTGGTTTTTTTCTTTTGAGTTCATTTCTTGAGCTGAGTCTTATTGTTTGGTATCTGCCTGGTTGTCTTAGTGATCTCCTTGGCATATCAGTGACTATATAGTAGGATTTTGCTTGCATTTTTCATTTCCATATTTTGAAAAATACAAAAATATATACATAGTTTTTGCATTTTCCTTTCGTTTATAAGAGAAAATACAAAAAAAAAATTGCTTTTATGTGTTGCATCTTGCATTGAGTGCTTTCTGCCTTCATTTAGATTCTGATTGTGCATTGAAAGAAATATAAAAGGATTGCATATTTATTTCAGAATCATTGGTTTGATTGTGCATATTAGGGGCATTGTTTTCATTGGATAGTTGAGTCTAGGATTTGACGATTTTGCATACAATTGAGACTTACACATCACTAGTTTCACAATCATATCCCTTGAGTAATCACAACCATTAAAATTAATGCTTAATCTTAAAATTGATTAGACTAATTTTATTTATAGGGTACACAAACTAGCATAGGTTTAGAATCTTGGAATAGATCATTGTGAGTTAACAATCCAAGACTACTAGATGAAACATTAGGTGTCTGACCAGGGAGTGGAGGAATCCATGGTATAGATCGGTGTTCTCACAAATCTCTTCTCAAGCCAGAGTTAAGGACAAGGTCATGGGAGGTTGGTTGAAGGGATATCCCTCTGATACCGGTTGAACATGGGAGATATTTCCAGGAGTTGTTCATATCTGCGGGTACCGGAGGTTCGTCCTCTTGTGCTTCAGGCTTAGCTACCTTGCCCATACGACGGATCCCACTTGCGTCTGTCTCCCTGAGCATTGGTTATATTGTGGTGACCATAGTTTCCTTACCTAGGTATCGCACAGGGTACTTGCAGTGGTTATACTGTTTGTGTCCTAAGTCAGATAGGGATTGGACATCACAGTTGTGTTTGTGCAGTGGACTTGATCCTGTACATGCAGTGAAGCCTGGGTGTCTCTATAACTGATTCTGTTACCTCCAGGTATAGTTTGGGAGTCTCAAGCCTCTCCAAGACAAGACATACCGGCTCTAGTGTCAGGAGCTCATTTAGCCACTCTGTTTGTATGCTTTTGGCTGTAGTTTCTTTAGGTGTGTGCTTTTGATTTACTATTTTTTGA
Source organism: Larix kaempferi (assembly GCA_027924585.1). Lineage (NCBI taxonomy): Eukaryota > Viridiplantae > Streptophyta > Pinopsida > Pinales > Pinaceae > Larix > Larix kaempferi. Next base: position 5,734,307 of record BSBM01000991.1, on the reverse strand, counting down.
TCGATAGTTAGCCTTTAGGGGACATTTTTTTATATATTCTCTCAGGAGATATCATGGCACAGAGCCCTACTCTCCGCCGGTCCCGTCGATTGGCTAGTTCAAAGCCGGTCGAGCTTTCACATCGTGTTGTTAGAGGACACCGGAGGGTTCCCTCTGAGTCTTCGGATTCTTACGAGACTTATGTCGAAGACATCGTGACTGCTACACATTTCGATACTGAGGTAAAAACTTTGACTCCATCGGGTAGAGTTGACAACACTTCCAATCCCCATACTCCTCATGAGGAGTGGGGAGGTGATCCACCTGAGACTCAACCTGGTTCTATTTGGCCTAATCCACTTCAATGAGATCCGTTCGATCCTTCGAATCCGGAAAATTATCTTTACGAAATGCAAACCTTACCCGAGGACGAAGAATAGGACGACACGTTCATTCCTTTGTTTCCATGCAGTTATAGACACAGGATGCCAGAGTTACATGATGACACTGGCCCTATGATCAATCCGACAACACTCTCTTTTGGTATGCCTAGTCATAGTACCATCGAACCTTCCACTATGGTTGGTAGTCACGCTGGCACTAGTCATAGTGTTAGCCATACTATACTCACTGGGGGCACTACCCTCACTGGGGGCACTACGTTGTCCACCCACACACATAGTATGGGGACTGGTCATGTTCCTCCTAACAATGCTAATTTTGGGAGACGACCACCTCTTAGGATTTCCCAACCTACTAGTTATGAAGAGGCGGTTCATAAGAAAGAGTGCGTAGAAGCAATGACGGACGAGTACCAGTCAATAATGAAGATTGATGTTTGGGATATAGTTCCCAAACCAAAGGACAAGAGTGTGGTATCCTCCAAATGGATATACAAGATAAAGCATGCTGCAAATGGAAGTATTGAAAAGTATAAGGCAAGGTTTGTAGCTAGAGGATTCTCTCAGAAAGAGGGAATTGACTATGAAGAGACATTTGCACCAGTTGCAACGTACACTTCCATTAGAACCATCATGGCACTTGCATCCATGATGAAGTGGAAATTACACCAGATGGATGTGAAGACAACCTTCTTGAATGGTGTAATTGAAGAAGAAGTGTACATAGAACAACCACAATTATTTGAGGTGGAAGATAGAAGAGCCCATGTATGCAAACTAAAGAAGGCTTTGTATGGGTTGAAACAAGCTCCCAGAGCTTGGTATGGAAGGATTGATAGTTTCTTAACTAGCTTGGGATTTACCAAGAGTAAAGCTTATCCTAATCTTTATCTCAAGGTTATGGATAATGAACCTGTCATATTGTTGTTGTATGTGGATGAGCTATTTCTGACTGGAAATGAGAAACAGATTGTTGAGTGCAAGAAGAAGCTATCTGCAGAATTTGAGATGAAAGATCTTGGATTGATGCATTACTTCCTAGGTCTAGAAGTATGGCAAGGCCCAGAAGGAATCTTTCTCATTCAGGGAAAGTATGTTGTAGAAATCTTGAAAAGATTTGATATGTTAGAATGTAAAGCCATGGCCACTCCCATGGATTCCAACTTGAAGTTGTTAACGGATGACTCATCAGAGTTAGTGGATGTAACTATGTACAGACAGATTATTGGGTCATTAATGTATCTAACGAACAATAGGACAGATATTTGCTTTGCTGTGAACACCTTGAGTCAGTATCTAGTGGAACCTAGATGTGTTCACATGATAGCTACAAAGCATGTGATGAGGTACCTAAAGGGTACAATAGATTTTGGTCTACATTAGCTTGGAGATCATGACTTCAGATTGTATGGCTACACAGATGTTGATTTGGCAGGAAGTGTATCAGATAGGAAGAGTACATCGGGAGGATGTTATTGTATGGGATGTGCCATGATCTCGTGGTATAGCAGGAAGTAGTCTAGCGTGGCTCTCAGTAGAGCTGAAGTTGAATATATAGCTACTTGCTCTGCTAGTTGTGAAGCAGTATGGATTCAAAAGTTATTATCATGACTGTTTGACTTAGAGATGGACCCCACTGTGATCATGTTCCATAACCAGAGTTGTATCAAGATGACAGAGAATCCAGTGTTCCATGATAAGTCAAAGCTCATAGAGATCCGATATTTTTATATATGGGATATGGTGCAGAAAGGAGCTATCAAGTTCGAGTATGTGAGCACTGATGAACAAGTTGCGGATGTATTGACCAAACCTCTGTTTTGAGTAAAGTTTGAACATTTTCGAGATAAGCTTGGTGTAGTTCAGAAGGACCCTCCTCGAAAAGGGGAGTGATATGATCGATGATGATATGTGGATACTAGTATTGATATGGATACCTGTATCGATGATGAGATTTCCTATTTCGACAGTAAGGTCGATAATAAGGATACCTGTATTGATAAGGATATTGTATCGATGATGTGATATCTGTATTGATGAGGATACATGATGAGGTTACCTATTCCAACGAGGAGGTCAAGAAGTGGTCCCTAGTGGATGAGAGGGGATTGTATCATCCCTGGACTTCAGTCCTAAATGGATCCGCAGACAGATGTCTCCTAGAGGTAGTCCTTAGACTTTGTCTAAGTTGACGAGAGGATTGTATCATCCCTAGACTTCAGCCCTAAATGGATCCATAGACAAATGTCTCCGATAGGTGGTCCTTAGAATTTGTCTAAGTTGACGAGAGGATTGTATCATCCCTGGACTTCAGTCCTAAATGGATCCACAGACAGATGTCTCCGAGAGGTGGTCCTTAGACTTTGTCTAAGTTGACGAGTGGACTGCATCGTCCTTAGACCTAATAGGGTGTCTTAAATAGATAATGTGTGTTGCAGGGTATGCTGCTATTGTGTTGTTGATCGAGAGGATCTAGTTGATGATATTGTGTTGTTAATCGAGAGGATCCAGTTGATGCTATTGTGCTGTTGATCGAGAGGATCCAGTTGATGCTATTGTGTTGTTGATCAAGAGGATCTAGTTGATGCTATTGTGATGACGATGATGTTGATCGTGTGATGACGATGATGATGATTGTGTGATGACGATGATGTTCATCGTGTGATGATGATGATGATGCTCATGTGATGACAATTCTATTGATCAGGAGGATCTTGATATTGATGTTCCAGTAACTACTTGAGTTACTGATAATGTGTAAAGAAAGCTTCCAATGATTTATAGATGAATCATGTATTATGTAGTTGATTACTCCTTGCTCCTGCAGATGTTGTTATAATATCCTTCTCATTAAGGGGGAGTGTTGAAATATTGTAACTTCTAAGAATATTATATTTGTATCCTATTACTCCAGAGATGTTACATTCCTCTGAAGGGACATTATCATGTATCCAGAGATGTTTATTCGTTCGATAGATTGTGGTAACTGGGGTTATTAGATCTCCCATGTGGGGTCGGCCCTGAGTTAGTTTATTAGGGGTTATTAGAGTCTCTTAGGAGAGGTCAGCCCCACTAGTGTGAAAAGTCAGTTTGGAGATGAGTATAAGTACATGAGGCTTGTTCCTCACTTATCTCATTCATTGACTCACTTGTGATTGACGCATAGGAGAGAGAGAGTTCTGCATAGGAGGAGAAGGATCTCTTGCTTGAGTCCTACATATTGTATTGGTTGATTATCTATATTGAGGAAAGCTTTGCTGGGTTTTCTACCCCATGAGGGTTTCCCAGGGTAAATCTTTGTCTATCTTGTGATTTTGTTTCTTTCAACGATCTTGCTAGTAAATTTATGTCAAAACTTAACATTGCATACAGACGAGCATAGCCATCGTGTCCATTGCATAGCCCACATCCATAGGCGCTGTGGCCATTGCATAGCCCACGAGCTATGCAATGGGCCGCCCAAACGAGCACCCATTGCATAGCCTGCGGGCTATGCAATAGGTGTCTTAGGCGACCATTGCATAGCCCGAGGGCTATACAAATGGCCCATGGTGATTGCATATCCCATGAGCTATGTATTGGGAAGCCAAAGGACGCCGGGGGGGGTAATAGGATCTCCTTCCCGCTACCAAAGGAGTAGGTTTTGACTCGCCCCTTTGGAAGCGGGGAGGACCTCCTCTCCTCCCCCTAGGCGCTCTTTGGGTGCCCACAACGTCTGATAGGAGGGCGTTGTGGGTTCCCAAAGGAGATCAGGGGGGGGATCAGAGGTCCACCCTCGGACGCACTTTAGGCGCCCACTAATCCTGACAAAGAGGCATTGCTGGTTCCCAAAGGGGGCTGGCGGGGCAGAGATCCATCTCTGGGTTCCCACAGTGCTCATGCTATCGGGATGCATGACTGGGAATCAAGCCTCCTGCTAAGGTGGGTGTTGTGGGTTCCCAAAGGGGGCCTGCAGGAGCTCCGCACCCTCCCGACCCCCTTTGGGCGCCCAAACATCGAGCAGCGTGATTCTCTGAATTGCCCCACCCGACAGGTGGGAAATGTGGGCACCCAAAGGGCACCTGGGGCGAGGATATCCACTCCTCCCCTTTTCCAATGGGGTGGGTCAAAACTTCCCCTTTGGTAGCGGGGAGGAGCTTCACTCCTTTCCCCGGGCGCCCTTTGGTCTCCCAATGCACAGGCTATGCAATGGGATCCATTTGGACGACCCATGCGATAGCCATGGGCTATTCCATTGCCCATGGCTATTGTATGTGCCACCCAAAGGGAACCCATTGCATAGCCCATGGGTATGCAATAGCCCACGGGCTAAGCAATGGGTTCCCGTAGCATAGCCCGTAGGCAATGAAATAGTCTGTGGCTATAGCCATGATCCATTGCAAAGCCTATGAGCTATGCAATGGTGCACCTATTGCATATCCCTTGGGCTATGCTACGAGGGAGCACGTAGCATATCCCAAGGGATATGCACTGGCCATGGGGATCCCATGCATAGCCCTTGGGCTATGCTAAGCCAACAAATTCCGAGCCCTTGGGCTATGGTACAGATGTTATGGGTTCCTGTAGCAGAGCGAAAGGGATATGTATTTATAGAAAAAAATTTGTCGAGCTCCCTCTACATTTAAAAAAATGTTATGTTTTTTATAACTATATATTAACAATTTTTTTTAAGTGCAAACAATTTTTTTAAACATATACTAATTTTTTTTTAATGGTTATAGGGAAAATGACATCAACAAAGCTATCTGTAAACATATCTGGAGCGAGATCGTCGATGAAGTCATCGAAAAACATAATTGAGCCACTTGACAATGTTGCGTGTGATGAAGTTGTACCCAGTGACGATTTAAAAGACAAGAATGCTAGAGAATGGAAACATGCACCAGCTGAAGGGAAACTTGACTATTCTTGGCTTTTGAAAGAGGAATATCAAGGAAACTTAGAGAGTATTCACTTATATTGTGTTGGATTTGCATATCTTCAAAATGATTATCACTCATGTGGATTGTTGCGAGATATTTGTTTGGTGCCGGGTAAAGACATTGTTTATGCACTAGTGAAACAAGCTAAAACCTTTGTCAAAATCGGATATTCTTTGAAGGTTTCAAACTATAAGATCGATGAATTTTTCACAGAATTTTGTGTAGGAGTCGTGTACGATATTGAGTGCAATACTGTAAGTTTCTATATTTTTATATCTTTCTGAATTTCTTATACTTTGAATTATATGACCATGTAATATATTTAATACAATAATGTTTTATTTCGTAGGATTTTGCTATGACACTTTCCCATATTCTAAATGGAATTTATTCTATAGAATGAAATACGATGGATGTCACTAATGCCCCTCTTCATAAGGGATAAACACCAAAAAAGGGAGAAAAACCAAAGCAAAACGAGTGCAAAATGTTCATAAAGAAGTACAAGCACAGAAAGGAAAATGCATCCAACAATCAAATGAATTACCTAGGAAGGTTACATTCAAAAGGATATCTCACCCAGCTGAACATGATCGACGAATTGTCAGTGATGACAATGTTACTTATGCTAGTAAGATAAATAGACACTCTTCTAAAATACCTATGGATGAGGATGTTTCCATTCCTGATCAACAAGTTGTTATTTTAGATGCAACTGCTTCAAGACATAAAAGGAGGAGAGAAGATGTTCAATCCAATGTTGAAAATCATAGTGAGAACTCGGGGATAGTTTTGAAATCATTACTCTAGGTGGTGATCTACATGATGGTGTTTTTAAGACAATAGAAAATTCTATTCGAGATCGATTTTCGAGGGATAAGTTGGTTCACAATGGGAATACATTTGATCTAAATGTAAATCTACTTTATAGACACACAGAAGGCCAAGAGAAGTACCAAATTAGGAAACCACATCACTTGCATGTTCATAACTTGAAAGCATTTGTGAGGGGCAATCCCTATGCACATGTGGTTGACTACCTTATTCTTGTTGACCCAGAAGATGTTTTGGTTAGAGATGCATTTGAAGAATCAAAATGTTTTGATTACAACTACTATGTTTTGGGGGGCGATCATTTTGTGGAGGCTATAAGAGAATTGATGCAAGAGTTTCCAAAAAACCATATTTTTCAAATAGTGAAATGTATCATTTACGTTGGCTTAACATATGTGGACGAAAAACTATTGGCATGGGATCACGACACAGATTGTGAATATAGGATGTCCATGACATTCGTACAAAGAGTTATATTGATACACAATGAATTTGAACAAATATGTGGTGGGGATAGATCCAAAGTTGATGCAAATTTCTGAAAACAATGTTTTATGGAAATAGGTATCCCTATTTAGCATGTGGGAGAATATTGGCATAAAAAATTAGAAGGTAAAACAAAACAAATAGTTGCATGGAGCAGTGGAGGCCCTGATGTCAAGAATTTTTTAGAATATATGATTTTATCACCTTGGAGATCATTGCAAGGTATAAAAGATGAAACACTTATATATACAATACTATCACGTGTAAATTCAGGTGAATTATCCATAGAAGAAATGTGCAATGATTTCAAAAAGTAAGTTTATAGGTTGTTTTTTTTTTTTTTAAGTTTATTTTTTGAGTTTAAGATTTTTTATTAAATAAGCATTGTGTTATTATTAGGTGTGATTGTTAACGCCATTTAGTTTTACATCATGTAGTCATAAGGTTTACATGACAATATAAGAGGATATGGTTATAATGTTGGGTGAGAAGAGTTGGGATGACGTCAGATTCAACTATCCAGATTCAAGCTCCATGGAAAACTTAAAAGATTTTTTTGTTGCATACAAAAAGGTATGATGATTTATGATATTTTCAGTTTTATTTATTTCTGAGTGAACTCATTTCTACTTTATTACTTATAGATATAATTTTATTTTCAAATATGTCAGAGAAGAATACAGTACCATAGTCTTTCAAAATTCATATTCAGAGAGCCAAAATAGAATGACAAAGAAGACAAACGTCTTGCAAGAATTGAACTCGATGACACCCTTGATCATAACGTTTGGAATGGGCTAGACACTGTGCAATATAAAGTGATTTTGGGTGATTGTGAAAACATTCCAAATCTTGTTCCCAAAAAGGAGTACTCCCTAGTTATTTCAAATATCCCTCTTGGATACAATATCAAAAACATTACTTATGATTGTGAGCCTTATACATACCAGTCATTCAATAAAGTGGTTTCGAGATTTATGGACATCACAACATCACCCCTATGGATATTTATTGTTTTCCATTGAGATGTACAAGGAGGAGTAGTTCTAACAACCTTCAATGATAAAGCAAACTCAAGGAAACAATTGTATTGGTAAGATATTTGCAGTATATTATTAAACATTTGAATTTAGAAACTGGAATTATTTTTCTATAAGTTAATTAAATTCTTATCTATTTATGTTACAGGAATAAGCCTAACATTCGTAGCTCCAACACTTATCCATTTATGATTGACTCTGAAAAAATACATCTTGCATGTTGGACAAAAGAAAAGGCCTATGAATCTCTTAAAATCAATTAAAAGAGTGAAGGAAAATATAGTCAAATATTGTCTTATAATGTCGTGGTTAACAAGTTCACATATGAAGAAACAGATTTGAAAGGTGAAACTATAAACATCTGCCAGAAGCCACAAGCATTGATTAATTATCTTGTAGATACTTTTTCAAGAGAAGGAGATTGGGTTTTATATTTTTCTCGAGATCAAGTAATATTTATGATATTACATATAAACTAGTGTCGTAATCTAAATTCAGTAATATACATTTGTTAAATTTATGCTTCATTATGTTATTTAAATTTTTTTGTTTTATATGTGGTGATTAGGTACAACAATAGCATGTTCATTACAAAAAGGAAGAAATTGCATATCCATTGAGAATGATCTACTACAGTGCAATTATATCTAGCAAAGAATTAATGCTATGAAAGTTCTTCTAGGTGAAATGCAAGAAGTTGGTTTGAAGAAAGGAGAATTTAGTGAGTCACTTGTGGCAAAGATGTCAAAAGAGCCTCACCCTCCTTTAAAAGGGATGTTCAGAAAATATCACTTTGGGTATTTTGCAGAAGTAGAGGAACCAATGGAAGAACACATTGAGGTCCAGGAAGGGAGCCAACGAACAAAAAATTCCAATTTCGATGAGTATTTTGGGATGCATGATATTGTTCATTAGTTTCATATCGCTGAGGAAAATGCCAATGTTGACAATTTTTTTATGAGATAATTGATAATGTTTTGAATTGAAGATTTTATTTTGAGAAAAACTCTTATGTTTTCAATATGTTATTTAAAAATATATGGTATACATTTTGTTGAGTTTATGTGAATCGTCACTTTATGGAAAATAACATAAAAGAGTAAGATTTTTATATATCAAATAACAGAAAATATGTTGAAAAATGGTTTGAAGTGTATTTTTTTCTCATTTTGTTTAGAAAATTTCCCAAAAATGATTTATTTAAGATTAAATTTTAATGAAAAAACTTTGAAAATGCATATAACTTCCGTTCTAATTAGCTTATAAATCTTGCAAAAATTCAAAAATGTGTGTAATTTTTTACTATAACTAGCTATTAAATGTAGATTTATTTGTAAAGTTTGGAAAATGGCCCTTGTAAATAAAAGCTATAGTTTTCTTAAGACCAAGAAGTTCCAAATCACAAAAAATAGCTCAAAATGAAAAATGGTGCTACCAGTATACACACTTTTTGAAACGGAGGTAAAAACAACTACTAAAATGGACCCCTAAAAAAACAAGAACAATGTTAGGTTCTCGTCAAGTTGTATAACTTATTGAATGTAAAGTTAATGAATTTGAATTTTTTGTGATTCCACACCCTAAACCTTATTTTCCTCCCATTCATTTTTTCTTAGGCTTGATGGTTGTTCATTCTCTTCACCTAGAAGTGGAGAGACCTTACCCGTTCCCTTATGATGTTATTCCTAGTTACCCATGTTAGTTGTTTCTAATTTCCATGCTTTTTGTTTCTTCTCCTCGTAAGAGAATCATACCTATTGACATTATTGGTTTCTAATAGAGAGATTGGGATCTAGTGCAAATGTATCCTTCTATCCATATGCTATCATTAGTTGGTAATTTAATTACCTATTGTCACATGCCATTTTCTTTGTCTCGTTGTAGGAGTCTTTGGATGCTCTAATGGTTTCCTACCTAGGGATGAGAGAAATGGTTTTTTATTTATATGAGTTTTGGAATTCATTGCACCTAGATAGGTACTTTGTGTGTTTTATTTTTTTGATATGGAATTAGCCTTTTTTTATTGCATTTCTACTTTTTAATCACATTTCTAACTAGGGTAATTCTTATGTGGTTGTTGCGGTAGGGAAGTGTTGGAGGGTTTGGTCGTGGAGCTACAAAGTGAGCCGGGTTTGAGAAATTCTTTGTATTATGCAGTAGGATTTAAATATTACTAGCCTATAATTCTCTATGTGTTTATCAACACGTTAAAATTTCCATGGAAATATGCCAAACACTTATGTATTTGTTTCTTTTTATGGTGGTTATGTTTTTTTTGTGGGTAATTTTAATTAGTTTACATACTAGTAATATGTGGGTTTGATTCCTTGTTTGATTGGTACAATCTTCTTTTTTATTACAACCTTCATTCAAGGGTAATACTTGGTAGGTTTTACTTTTGATATGGTTAATGTATCATATTTTTTTGGGTTTAATGGTAGGATTGATGGGTTATCTTTTCTAGGGTTTACTTTCGTGTTAATGGATTCCTTCATTTGTCTCACACCTTTTTACCATATTTGATATGGGATAAGTTATTTTTATTTGAAATAGACATGTTTTAACTTTACCCCAAGGCAACATAATAAACCTTAAAATTATTATTAGAATTTGATTATGCATTGAAATGTTTACTTACAACACCTAAATTTAATCATATATGCACACACCAACAACCACCCAACACACCATATTTTCTTCCCAATATCCAAAAATTTGTAAATTATCTTCTTTTCAAATGGCCTTTATTTATTCCACCTCTATGTTAATCGTAAATTTTATGTGGTCCTCTATTTCCATGGGAAAAGAGTATACTTCACTACAACAAAACCATGGAACTAACCATGTAACTAGGTCCCTTTTTAGTTCCCCTTTTGACGTCTAGTCACCGTTTTAGTGTATTTTTCTTCATTCTCTAGGAAAAGGTGGTGTTATTTAATGAGATGGCACTTTTATTGGAATGTTTAGTGCCTTGTTTCAAAAGTTAGCTCCAAATAGCATCACCTTTAGTGCTTAGTTTAAATCCCTCTTTAGTGCCATGTCTAGCACCTAGAATAACACATATTTAATCTCCCTCTTTATTGCCAAGATTAGTTCCAGGAATATCTCCTAGTTTTGATTCCTCTTTAGTGCCAATATTAGCACTAGGTATAGCGACCAATTTTTCTCCCCTATGAGTGTCAACTTCAATGCCTAATTTAGCTCCGTATTTAGCAATATGTTTAGTTTTTTTTTTCATCCACAATATGTTATAGTTTAGAATCTACTTTTTCTCCCAAATAAGTTCCTCATTTTCTCCTAGTATTGCACCTAATTTGTCTCTTGAAATTGGACCCAAAATAATGCCTAGCATTTCTCCCATAATTGTTCCTAGTGCAACATATGAATTAGTTAGTATATTGGTTAGAAGATATAAGTTGTAGAGGATAGGGGTATTAGTAGTTGAGGATTACATTTGCAAGGATTAGATAAGCTATAGGTTATTTAATTTACAATTTAATAGTTGGGGATTAGGTTCTATATGAATCATAAAGCTAGAGATGATAAATGTGTTGGGTTAAAGGATTTAAGCATTTGGTGTTAGAGGTTAAGGGTGGTAAGGATTTCTTAATAATAGATAAAGTGCCTAGGTGTCATATCGAATATTTGGATTATGGTTATAGTTATTAGGAATTAAGGATTAAGGGTTATAGGTTTAAGGGATAATGGGGATTAAACATTGAACCCTACAAGATGAATATGACTATGATGAAGACAATTACTTAAGACCCATCCATAGTGCTTAAGGAATGCTAATGATGCCCACATTTCTACTCAATGGCCAAAACTCTATGAAATTCATGTAAGGTAGTTGGATGCATTTTTCATCATCAAAATGATGATGACAATGATGATGGAAATGTCTATGTTGATATATGATGATGACAATGGTGATGATAATGATGATAACATTTATTTATATAATGATGACAATGATGACGATGATGATGATAACATTGATGTCTATGATGATGATAATGATGATGATGATGGAAATGTCGATGACAATGATGAAGCTGATGATGATTATGCTGCCTATTATAGCACTTTTTGAAATTCAATGATCTTAATGGAAACTAAGTGACTTGAAAAGAATTTGAGTGACCCTAACATCACCTAATTAACCCTAATGGAATATAAGTGTCCCTGTCAACATCCCTGTGACCCTAATTGAATGCAAGTGTCCCTAACAACATCCCCGTGAACCTAATGGAAGCCAAGTGTTCCTAATGAAATTTATGTGACCCTAACGGAATACGAGTGTTTGTAACAACATCCAAATGTACCTAATGACACTCCAACATGCCCCTAATGTAATATGGATGACATCACCACCACTCCATCTCCTTTTTCCTCTGAAAAAGAAAAAAAATCCATGTACACACACCTTCTATGCTATACAAGGTGTACACATCCAGCTTTCCCTTCTGCAGGGTGCCATGTGTACCTTGAAATTAGTGAAAAAAATATAATATACAAGGATTGCACTCCCTTAAGAAGTTTCTAGGTTGGTTTCTTTTGTTTAACCTCGGAATTGTCTCAACCATTTATCATATGTAGAGAGGACGACACTCATGGAAGAGTTGGGTCTCGATTTTGACCGATTTTTTAATTAACCAAGTCATAATTTTTTATCTAATACCATCTACTTTTTCTACCAATTTCCTTCCTTTTGCATATTTTTCCTACATTTTATATGATCCAAGAAGTATCATACCATATGAGGTAACTATTCCCAAATTTTCATGATTTTATATGTTTAGCACTCATTTCAAGTTGAATATGCTCAATCTAATTATCTCAGGGCATTTCAACATTCTCTATGTTTTTGGAGTTATACGCACTCTCATACTACTAAAAACACAAGAATACCATATGCTACAAGAATACAAAAGGATATATGCTATCAGAATCCTAGGAGCCTATTCGCTACATGAATCACAATAAATATCAATCACTATGGGAATTATAGGAAATAACACCAGAATGTGTTTGGGATTACTGGAACTGCAGATCAATTATGTCCCAAGAAGAATGCTATAGGAATTCCGGTAATTCCTTAACACTATTATCATACGCTCCAGATATCGGGGCTGCATGAGTACATCATTTATTGGTCAAACCATTTTTGGATGCTTGGATCCTAATATGGAATCAATGCTAAATATCATGCATACTATTTGGCTCTCCTTTTGGTTGCATTCAAAATCAAGATTTTCAGCACTTCTCTCTGGTTGAATCCATGGATAGATCTTGGTGGCACTATAATTCGATCTGAGTTTTTTACCACAATTTCTTCTTGGGAAATCATGAAATCGTTAATGTTGTGTCATGATGTCCTCAATCTTTCTATGTATGTCTTCATAATATGAGGATCGTATATCGTAAGTTGTATGAGATCCATATTATTTGGATCTACTATTGTAATCAGTTGTATGAGAATTATTGTATAATATGAAACATACTATAGAGAATGTTCACTTAATTAATCTTAGTTGGAGACTGAGAGAGAGTAAGGGGTTCAGTAACCAAGTACTTAGTCTTTCCAATGTTTCTATGTACATTTTTTTCCATTAATGAAACTACTTTGTTATTGATAAGACCCAGAGTTATTTATCCTATGGTGCACCTAGTCAAGAGGGCCCCCTAAACTAGGATGTAGTTGCAGAGATTAGCTAGTAGATTTTATAATTAATTGCAGGTGTGGGTTTATGTAATTTTCATTATTGTAAATTTCATTTCATTTTGTGTTTATTGTTAGTTGCCTAATCATTTATTCTCATATTTAGTTGGTTACGTTAATTGTTCCTCTGATGCAAGTGTGATGCTTTGGATTGAAAGGGGTTCTCGGTGTGATCAGAGCTATTGGATAGTTAACCTTGTGAATACAAGAAGTGGTTAAGAAGCCACAAGGTTCGGACAAAAAACTCTAGGATCTCTTGATATTTAGATTTTGGCTTTGTATGATTTAGTTAAGCATATTTCATTTCTTTCCTCTAAGTAAGCTACAAGAACTGTTAAGTTAATTGAATGTATTTATGATGTTGAAGTTTGAATTATTTAATGCATATAGATGAAAGTGTGAACACTTTACATGGAAAAGATAAATTTAAGAATATAACTTGGTTCCTGGAAGTGTTTACTCAGAAAACTGTTTGAGAGAGATTAGTCTAGGTTACCTTAGCATTAATAAAACATGGTTTTAAATATACTTTGCCTAATACCTCAATAGTTTACAAACCATGGTCGATAATATAATGAATAGTAAATTAAGCAATTAATTTACTCGACATTTTTGGTGCCATTTTCGAGTAGTTGTCAAAAGAACTAGGTCTTTAGTTTGTATGCTTGTGTGTGCTTAGGGGTGTTAAAATCGTAAAACACAGTGAGATAGTAGCGATACGACAAGAGGTAAGAACTTGCGCATCCACTTTAGTGGGTTTACTATCTCACTAGATTGAGAAGATGATAGAATCAAGTAGATCAATATAGGAATAAGAGAGATTGGTTTGTTTTATTTTTAGCAATACCAACATCCTAAAACATCATGAGTTGGTAGCAATAAGACAAGAGGTAAGAACCTGCACATCTGCTTTAGTGGGTTCACTACCTCACTAGATTTAAATGATGTTAGCATTGTATGAATTGAGATAGATATAACAAGGGTATATTTCTTAAAAATAGGGATAAAGTAGATCCCATTGTTGCATTTGAAAAGACCTTGACAAAACCCCCATATCGACTAACTCCTTGGAAGGAAAGAACTCTGAAGGACCTATAAGGAAGGCTTCAGTGATTAGAATTGAACATGCACCTACATAACATAGCCATACAACATCTACAAAGGTAGATCCTTTGGAATTTTTAGTAGTACCTATAGGAGAAGCAATTGTTGCTAATGGTACAAAAATCTAGATAGAAGAGGTAATTATTGGGCTAGATTCATCGCATCTTGAAACAACAAGTCATATAACTTGACAAGAAGCTAACATTGTTCTCATTTTTTGGGGAGGTAATTTTAGTAGTTCTTTTTACCTTCGTTTCATAAAGTTTGTATACCAGTAGCACCATTTTTCATTTTGAGCCCCTTTCTTGCTATTTTGAGACTCCCTAGTCATAAAAAAATTTAATTCTTATTTCCAATGCATTTTTAAAAAATTTCCAAAAAAAATACATTTAGTAGCTAGTTATCATATATATATATATATATTTTAAAAGCAAGTTAAAATTATATATGTGTCTGTGTGTGGATATTTATTATTTAATATTTTTTCAATAGGCTATTCTTATGACTAAATTTGCAAAAAAAATTTGAGAAAATAAAACAAAATAAACTTAAAATTTAAAAAAAAAAAAAATCAACAAATTTAAATTTCAAAAATGTTAAAAAAAAGACGAAATAGCCTTCATTTCCTAGCTTGAAGTTAGTATACCAACGACGAGCTAAGGAAATAGAGTAACTTTGTGAATTAGTAGATAAAATACCATGGAAGCCTCGTCAATCAGGAATACCTTTTGATCCTATCATTTCGAATTCTTCACATTTTTTAGGGAAACATTATTCCTAGGATCATACAAACCCTTGGTAGGCATGGCCCCAACAACCCACTAAGACTCACCCTTGGAAGCAAGGATGGAGAGGGTTTGGCTACAAGACTAAGTCTTCATATGCTTACTGTTAGCACCATTTTTGGGCTCAGCTTGACCCCACCACCAAGAACTTTACATGTCAAATTTATACACCTGCTATATCAACATTCAAGTCATGTTAATAAGAAAACAAACTTCCAAAGTCCAACGAAATTTTATGTGAAGGGCATGTTGGTTTTTTAGTGAAAATCATTGTTTTAGTCCTCGAGTTCAAACAGCTTTCTACACCAAACCAGGATGATTTTTGAGAAACCGAGAGAGGTTATTCTTTAGCATGGGCCCATCTACAATAAACTCTCTCATTTTTTACACAAGTGTCACGTTTTGGGAGAATTGAAGAAATCTTTACAGGGTATTTTCCAGAATTTCAATTTACTGTTTGAGTCATCCACTTCCGAAGCAAATCCCGATGACCTGGAGGAGAATCTGAGCAAATGAAGACATGGGTTTTGTCATGGACATGCCAAATTACAAAAACCTCTCTCAGAATTTAGACAGCTATCACCATTTGGGATATACAGTCTGGGATTCAGAGCCTATTTTTCAACAGTCCGCATCCGGAAATGAGGAGCTCGGTTGCAACAAACTCCGTGAAAGCAGGAAATCTGTTGGCCAGATGTCATCATGTCTGTAACAAAATTATGTTTCTAGATGCTAGGTTAGAAGAATTCGAGCTTGCAAGCCGAGGATAGCCTCTTCTATATATTCATATGTAATAGGCAAAGCTAGGGGTTCAATTTTCATTTGGGGGATTTTCAAGAGCAGAGAGGTTCTTCATTATAAATGATTTTCATTTTCAGTATATGAATAAAGTTGAAGAGATGGAATGTTGAGAGGTCTTCCATGGCTGAGATTCTTGTGCCACCATTTTCTTCAGTAAGTGATCTTCTATGTGATTTTTTTTCCCAGTTTAACACTCCATTTTTTTTTGCTTTCATGTTTGAACGACATTGTTATGGACTAGAATTCAGCTTGCATGCTCTAGATCCATTGTTCAAGCATTTTTAAACATTTTCTTCTAAAGTCTTGCAGAACTCACCCAAGCTAGGTTCTCTGCTTGATGGTCTGCCTTCATTGTCGTCTAACCAACCTGGAAAAACCTCCAAACTGAAGAATTGGTGTCTAACCTGCCTCTGTCCATGATCCATTCAAGGCCCTACCTATAGCAACCTAAATCAGACCTAATTATTGACTCCATTGCCCAATGGTCTCCTTCATGATTGTCTTACCAAAAAATTTAAAAATAAATTGTCCTATCAAAAATCTGATATTCTGAATATTATTGATTGAATATTTTGAGCTAGATAGCTTTGTAAATAGTGATAGACCCCTCTCTTATTGTATTAGATCAGAAATACAGTCTGAAGTGGTTTTGTGGTTACCCTGAAGTGTCCTTCTCCCACAACCTTGAGGGTCATTTTGGGTGCTAACAAATCAGCACCGCTGCCGGGGAGTAAAAGTTGCATTGTCCCTGGGCAGAACGACAAAGTTTTAGATCTGATTACTGATGGTGAACGATAGTCAATTATTGAGAAGGTTGTGTACCATTCTCCTGGCAACTCTACTCATCAAGATTTTAGTACGAAGGTGACTCCACTGAGAGGATTGGTAATTCCATGTCAAAGTTAAGGTGTTGAAGTTTTCATGGCGACTCCAAATTGAAGAAATCCAGTGTTCCATTGTTTCACAGGCTAGTGCACTCAGTATTCAATTAGAATTTGTAGCTCCATTGTTTCAAGATGGCTTCATTGTCAAAAAGATATGCTCCCATGAATAGGGCTCACATCCCTAGTTTTCCAAATCCTATTCCTAAAGTAGATTGGTAGACCTGTTTACCTAAATTTAAAGATCAGAAAGTAGATGTTGTTGCTAATCATTTGGTTAGATTTCATATGCATATACATAAGCTTGGAATTGGATTGCATGAGGATTGTTTGATGAAAATGTTTATGGCAACATTGGAAGAGAAAGAAAAGGGTTTGGTATGAAGGTTTACCACCTGATAGTGTATATTCCCTTCATGATTTTTATTCAGCCTTTTGTGAACAATATAAGTACAGTTATCCCTCTTTAGAATTGGTTGAAATCTTTTCTAAAAATCTTGATGCCCTTTTTCAACTTATGGATATTGATGTTTTTGATAAAGATGTGCTAGATAGTGAGTTGAGAGAAGTCATGTGGGAGTTGTATACTCATAAGAATGAAGAAATAGAAAGTAAGTACTTTGATGGACAATAGACCATGACTTCTTCTCTGATTGATAGTGGTTTGGACCTAGATCCTTATGAAAGGAGTCATGTTTTTCTTCTTCAGACCGATGAAACTGATGAAAAATCTAAACATTCCATTCAGTTGCTTGATGTGCATGATCAAATTGATTGTATAGATAGTGTTCTTGAGAACCGACCAAAAATGTTGTAGCAAAACAACTTGTATTTCAGCCATCTATGGAGAAAAATCCAACTACAGCTCATGATTTCATCAATGCAAACCAGAAAGACAGTGAATCTAATGAAGATAATAACTTGCAACAGTCTTCTCAATCTATGCGTGATCAAGAAGAAGAGTAGGTTAGTCAATCAAGTTTTTCCTCATATCATTCATTCTCTGAACGTTTTCTTCAAGAAAGAGGTGGTCAGTTGAAAATTTTTGAAGTTCTAGACATAGAGACTTTAAGATGTAAATCAGAAAATGACATAGAGTTCTAGGAAAAGGACAAAACAAAGTATAACATTCTTCAATAAAAAATATAGCAAGACAATCAGAATCATATTTTTGTTGCTGTTAAAAAACATATAAAACATTTTCCTGATATATTTGGTAAAACAGATGGATAGGTTACCTGTCGTCATGTTGAAAATAATATTGCGTTGGATGAAATAGAAGAAGGAATATCAGTTAACAGTAAGAGGAATGCTTGTCTTTTTGTTAATCATCAAGTACAGGTAGTCTTTCATGATTTCTATGACCCTTTTTCCAGCTTGTTGTAGTCATTAGAACAGGGGAATGTTGTTGTATTAATATATCATGAAGAGGTTTTCAACAAGAAGTTTGAGTTGCCATTTTCTGAGTTCTTCTTTCTATTTGGAAGAGCTAAATACATGCTTCGGTCAAGGAACCATTTGTTGGATTGGCTTTGTTGGGATTTCTATATTACTTGATTGAACATAAGTTTTTGGCAAAGTAGAGTAGGAATACTGGTTAAATAAGTTCACAATTGAGAATCTTTTTCAGCATGTACAGTTCAGTTTTGGTTTGTTTCCAGATAATTTTAGTTTTCAAATGTAACATACTTTCAGCATTTTAGTTTCAGTATGGATTTCAGTCTCTAGCTTGAGGTTTCAGTTCGGATTTGCAGGTGGTTTAGTTGGTGGTTAAAAATCAGGGCAGTGTGAAGGATTTGCACGCTTGGTAATGCATGAATTTTTGCAGCATTTCGACAAGCAAAAAGGGAGTAAAAGAAGCTTTGAGAGAAAGGAAAAGAGTCTTCATAATTGGCAAAAATGGATTTTATAAACTTATGTTGGCTTTATATATTTGAGGTAAGCTTTTAATTTTTTTATGAGAAATGAAAACAAAGGTTATAATTTTTATGAAAGTAAACCAAAAATGACATTGGGATAAGCCCAAGCTCAACACCGAGAGCTTCTGTACCAATGTCTAAATCAAAGTGCAAGCATGAGATTATGGAGAAGATACTCGAAAAACCAACTCGACCAGACTTTGCAATTGCCTTTGTTGGCCAGAATTTTAGCTCGTCCAGGATATCCAGCCTTCTGGAGAAGAATTTAGGTTCAAAAATCCCCACTATTGCATGTTTTTCTCCAGGTATAGTTGGTCCAGATGCCATCACCAAGGAGCAAAAGAAGGTGAACTGGCGGCAACCAGTTTTTGAGACAAGCAAAACTGCTTGTCGCAGGATTATTGCTGAGTAACATGGTCTTGTTGTCACCATTGGACATTCCCCTGGTCCACATGTAGAGGCAGTTCCTTTACACAATTCCTTTGTGATGGAGGAGGTCAATTCCTTTGTGGCTAGTTTGGTGGATTATGCATCATCATTGTCAAATGATAGACATCCGTTGGCGATGATATTAGTAGCAGCGAGGGCCTATGTGGGAATGCTGTCATAGTAGGAGGGATGGCTGCAGAGCATGAGGGAGCTTGTCTTTCCTTGAATAGTCGAGAAAATCCAAAATGCCCAGACTTTAAAAACAAGTCAACTTTGATTTTCTTCTTCTACGAGACTGCTTTCTTCTGCCGAACAAATTTTGACCACTCTAGTTGGCCTTTGTGATATTATATCGGTTCTGGGAGAATGAATATATCTAAATTGCATTTAAAAATTCATCCATATGCCCAACCGTTTGCGGAGCTGTCCAAGCGAATGCGCAGGTCTCGAGAGAGTTCATCTTGTAGTAGCTCTACGCAACATCTATCATACTTCACACGATGATCTGTCAAAGACTATTGAAAAGGTTTTCGTCTATCTATTGAAGCTGGCGGTGTAATTAGAGTAAATGTATGGCATGGCTGCAACTGCTTCTGACATAAGCTGAAAAAAGTGGAGACACATACTTCCAGATCATTTTATGTCGCCATCGATGGTGAATCCAGGTGTAAAATGGTTACTAATTATTCTTCTTTAGAGATCATTTGAACTGATTCAGAATGCTGACTCCACCCTTCCTCCTATAATCAACGCTTATGAGTATTACGGGATAGTTCAGTCGGACATGGCAATAGATTACGGGATAGTTCAGTCGGAAGATGGGACCATGCCTCTCGACGGCTAAAATCAGAGGATGAGGGGATCCACGGTCCAGATAGATTTTGCAGATTGAACTTCCATGGAAAGCGAGCCTTTTTAAAATCTGCGAAGACTGAGTAGTGGCATCAGTTTTCAACGGTTGCGATTTCGCAAGAGATGGACCCACGCTGGAGAGGAACTTCGCAGTTCAACATGTACGGGAAATCAAAATTCTCAGATTTGCGAAAGGTGGAAAGGCTGCACCTTTCAACGATCCAGATCAAAGTATGGTCGAGATCAACGACTAAAAAATCACTTCACTGTCAGAAATGGAGTGGGATTAATGGTCAAGGAGGAAAAACAATCACAGACCCGTCGTTGCCTTCTGAGCAGAAACATCGATTGCCAGCTCAGTCTTTTGGATGGCGCCCAATTATAAGAAACATCGATTGCCAGCTCAGGTTTATAAGAATGCATGATACCTGCTACCATGAAATCCAAAGGCTTGGAAGACATGCTTTCGTGACAAATCGAGCTCCATTCATGGTATACATAATACACACAATTGCTGCCTCATTTTCAAAAGCATTGTCAAAGTAAATAAATCAAAACAAAGGGTGATCTTCCTCCATGCAATGAATGCCATCGTAATTGCTCCACCTACCAATGTAAGGGTTTGCAAAATAATGGATGGACAGTTATGGTTTCCAATTTGGTCTCGATTTATGAAAATAGATTAAGCACCAAACTACTATGAGAGAAACCTAATTACGCGCTGATCTAGATGGTAGATGGTTTACAGGCAGAGATGGCTATCAATTTTTGAAAGGTCCAAGATCAAGACTACTTTAGGGAGCGTTGGATCATATGCAAAAGAAATTGTGTTAGTAGATTGATAAAGTTCGGGGAAATGGAGGTCATTAATAAATTTCCCGACAGTCTTCAAAGGAATGATCATAGATTGTTGAGAATAAAAAAATCAAGATTGAAAGCGTGTACTTGGAACTTATATTTGTAGAAGAGGGATGGTGTATTGAGAAAATGATTCCTCTCTATCTGAAGAAAATTGTTTTTGCACATGGTGTGGATGAAGATAATGTTTCATTTTAATTGTCAAATGACTATGGTGCTACATAATGAAGGGATCCGGGGGATGTTTGCATACTTCCATGTGCACTTCAGGTTAGTCCCACATTAGTCCTCAAATGACATGCATCTCAGACTTCCAAGAGATAGTTGTGTATGGAACAAAGAAATCCCAGTTGCATGATTAGAAAGGGGCTACAGGTCATAGGGCACAAGTTAGTTGCAGTTTTCAGTTTGAAGTTGGGAGCTGCCCAATGAATAAGGCACTAGTCTACAGGGTTCTTTGCTACCTCACAGGGAGGATAGCATCCCCAATAGGATTCAGTTGTTAGCACCATTTTTGGGCTAAGCTCTAGCCCACCGCCAAGAAATTTACATGTCAAATTTATACACCTGCCATATCAACATTCAAGTCAATTTAATAAGAAAACAAACTTCCAAAGTCCGGCGAAATTTTATGTGAAGGGCATGTTGGTTTTTTAGTGAAAATGATTGCTTTAGTCCTCGAGTTCAAGCAGTTGTCCTTGCCAAAGTAGGATGAGTTTTGAGGAGCCGAGAGAGGTTTTTCTTTAGCACAGGATTGTCTACAATAACCTCTCTCAGTTTTTACACAGGTGTCACAGTTTGGGAGAATCAAAGAGATTTACAGGTCATTTTTCTAGAATTTCAATTTACTGTCGGAGTCATCCACTTCTGAAGCAGATCCCGATGAGCTGGAGGAGAATCTGAGCAAATGAAGACATGGGTTTTGTCAGGGACATGCCCAATTATGAAATCCTCTCTTGGAATTTACATAGCTGTCACCATTTGGGATATACATTCGGGGCTTCAGAGCCTAGTTTTCAACAGTCCGCATCCAGAAATGAAGAGCTCGGTTGCAACAAACTCCGTGAAAGCAGGAAATCTGTTGGCCAGATGTCATCACGCCTGTAACAAACTTCTATTTCTAGATGCTAGGTTAAAAGAATTCGAGCTTGCAAGCTGAGGATAGCCTCTCCTATATATTCATATGTAATAGGCAGAGCTAGGGGTTCAATTTTCATTTGGGGGATTTTCAAGAGCAGAGAGGCTCTTCATTGTAAATGATTTTCATTTTCAGTATATGAATAAAATTGCAGAGATGGAATGCTGAGAGGTCTTCCATGGCTGATATTCTTGTGCCATCATTTTTTTCAGTAAGGGATCTTCTATGTGATTGTTTTTCCCAGTTTAACACTCCATTTTGTTCTGCTTTCATGTTTGAACAGCAGTGTTATGGACTAGAATTCATCTTGCATGCTCTAGATCCATTGTTCAAGCATTTTTAAACATTTTCTTCTAAATTCTTGTAGAACTCACCTAAGCTACGTGCTCTGCTTGATGGGCTATCTTCCTTTTCCTCTAACCAACCTGCAAAAGCCTCCAGACTAAAGAATTGGTGTCTGCCCTGCCTCTGTCCATGATCCATTCAAGCCCCTACCTCTAGCAACCTAACTCATGCCTGATTATTGACTCCATTGCCCAATGGTCTCCTTCACGATTGCCTTACCAAAAATTTAAAAACAAATTGTCCTATCAGAAATCTGATCTTTTGAATGTTATTGATTGAATATTTTGAGCTAGATAGCTTTGTAAATAGTGAGAGATCCCTCTCTGATTGTATTAGATCAGAAATACAGTCTAAAATGATTTTTTTGTTACCCCGAAGTGTCCTTCTCCCACATCCTTGAGGTTCATTTTGGGTGCTAACACTTAACATATGCAAACCCATCCTCCTATGCAACCTCAACAATTTTCACCATTTCCGTAGTCATCCCAAAAGTACTCATCCCATCCTTATTTATAGATCCAGTGATTCAACATCACCAACTATTTATTCCACCTAAACAACTATAGGTTCCCCCTACACACCCTCCTAGGAAAAATCAGCTTCCTATCAAACTCATTACTAACCCGAATAATAACTCATCTCATCCTACTCTCCAAGCTAAGATGCAACCCTTCCCAACTTATGTGATTTCCTATGTTGAATTACAAAAAATTCATTTAATATCAGGGAGGGTGCTTCAAAATCAACAATACATCATTGTTGAAGAAGAATTTGAGGAGGTAACTCCTAATCCAACAAACAACAATGATGTTTCTACTAGAATAACACAAAAAATCACTCAGTTGGAACATCCTCCCTCAAGAGATACACCTTATCTTGAAAGGTTGAGCCTAAGTAAGCCAAGAAGTTCTCCTAAAAATGACTTAATTATCGAGCTTAAAAATGTTAGTATCAGAATTCCTCTGCATCAGGGTCTTAGGGATATACCAATTTATGCCAATGGAGTTATGGAATTATGTTTGAAGAACTGAGGATGAACAATAAGAATCCTCCCACCATCCATTTTGTAGGAGAACCTATTGATTTAATTTCTAGAAAATGGTTAAATCCATATCATACTTTTTAATTTTTTTTTTAATCCATTGATAAAAACCCATACTCGAATCCAAGAAACACCTTGTAGAAAATTACCTAGATTCTAGTAACCTTGTTGTTTCTTGCAGTGAACATATCCGTTCACTAAGTTAATAGTCGAATCTGACTCTCATATTAAATAATAAATAAGAATAATATATTTGATAATAGGATAAAAGATGATATGTTACAATGATGGCCCTGCCTTAAATATGGCTCGGGCATTTGATGTTGAGGAGACGCCTCATTGCATAACCTAACTTTAGTTAACCTAATTATTAATTATTTAATTATTATCTTATTTTATGTTCATAGCATTGCCACTCTCTTAGAAAGGATTTGTCCTCAAAGCCTTATAATGTTTCTGCATTATTTTATGTCGTGTCGTAGATGACGAAACATGTCGATACGAATTGCTCAGAGTCGAACATAACTTCTGATATGTTGATGGATCAATCCATCCCAAATTGATTTGTCGTGGACTGATGGGATTCCCTATTGATGTGTCGTGAGGAGATTTGATCACATTAGTACCATTATCTTTCGACATTTCCCACTTTTTCAAATATCGGTTTTTATGGTTGGGGTGTCGATAGGGAACTTTCACGATGTCATTTTCGTTTACGAATGTCACCTTTAGAGCATTGATCTGAATTGGAAGTTGTATTTTCGTCTCTTGAGAATTTAAGTTTTTGTTATGTATCTTTTCCAACTTGTTTTCTAACTTCCTATTATCATTTTGAAACTTCTTAATCAATTTGACTTGCAATTTTCTGTCATCTTTAGATGTCTTAAGTTGTTCCTTAAGATCTTCATTATGACTTTTGATACAACTATTTTCTTCCTGCTTGTCTAGAAGTTTCCCTTCAATGTCGTCCATAGATTGTTCTATCTTTCGGCTATTTTTCAACTTCTTAATTTTTGTGACTAGTATCTTGTTATGATTTCTTAGTCTAAAAATTTCTTCAGCATTGTTAGATAATGCTTTATTACTCTTCGCAATCTCTGACTTATGTGTCTTTTTAGAGTCGTCATTTTGTTGTTGAAGAACTTTTATCTGTTGTCGACACTGGGCAACCTCTGATTCTTGACGTTCTAATTTATGTCGTAACTGCATTAGTTCTTCATCTTTGTCACTAACGATTTTCTTCAAACATATTATTTCTGCTTCGTAATTATTTATTTCCTTCTTTATATCTTGATTTCCTAACCTCTGATTGAATTTATTTTCGGCTTTTAATTCATCAATTTGCGCATACAATTTTTCTATACACCTTTCCTGGTCAGAGATTTTTATTTCATTGTACCTTTCTTGTAATTTAATTCTTATTTCTGAACTGTTATTTATGTCGCGCAATTCTTCATTGTCTTTTCGATAACCTTTTAACATGGCTTCTAATTTTTCTCGCAAATCGTCTTCCATGGTCTTTGATTTCCTCGATAGTGGAATGATATTTTTTTATTTCTTTGATGAGTCTTTCTAAAACTTGGTCATCTTTCTTTGACTTGACTTATCCAACGATGCATAGTCTCTGCTAGATCTTCACTTCTTGTTTAATTTTCTTCGATTTGTCTTCTTTGTTTATTTCTCGATTTTGTCTTCTTTAATACTTCTTATCTCTTTTTTTTTCACAAATAATTATTATTTTAATAAAATAATAATAACTATTATATATATATATATATATATATATATATATATATTTGTTCGCTTTCTTATAATTGTAATAATTTACAATTATTGAGAAAAAAATCTTATTATCAAAGTAATAATAAATATTATTATTATTATGGAGATGATTTTAAGAATTTGAAATAGGATAATAATAAAATATTATTATCAGATTTATTTTGAAATGGAGTCAATTTAGACTTTTAAGATATAATAATAATTATGGGTTATTATTATTATAAATTTGGATACAAAATTTTAATAAAACCATATTATATAATAATAGTAGTAATATTATTATAATAATATTTTTTTGTTTGATAAAAATTCGTTTTGTTTGTAGGGTTTCACGTGGACGGAGGTAGGAGACGGCGGAAGGGTGACCGGGGGAGACATTGGAGGGCGTGGTCGGTGGAAGGCGGAGGTGTACGCAGGAGGTGGACGTCGCAGCGGTGGGGGGGGGCAGGACGCAGGGGGAGAGAGCGAGCCGATGGGAGCTGGGCGTGGAGAGTTGTGAGATGGTGGTGTGGATGGTGGAGGAAGAGGAAACGTGCGGGGGTAGCACGTGCAGGAAGGGCGTGCGCAGAACGTGAATGGGAGGAGGAGCTGGAACGCGGGCTGGATGGAGATGGCGAGAGAGAGAGGAGTGAGGGAACAAGGTTGGGTGAGGCTGAGAGTGGAGAAATAGAGGGCCAACGGGGGATGATGGGGAGGTCGTGGTGCAGATACAGCAAGTCGTGGTGGATTGAGTGGACGCGAGCAATGGAACGGTGGAGTGCCGGAGCTGAGGAGTCAATCCGTGAGGATAGGTGAGCTGAAACCGAGCTCAATGGTAGGAGCCGAATCCGAGCTCAAGTTGAAGGAGCCGAAACCGAGCTCTGATACCAAATGCAGTGAACGTATCCGTTCACTAAGTTAATAGTCGAATCCGACTCTCATATTGAATAATAAATAAGAATAATATATTTGATAATAGGATAAAATATGATATGTTACAATGATGGCCCTACCTTAAATATGGCTCGGGCATTTGATGTTGAGGAGACGCCTCATTTCATAACCTAACTTTAGTTAACCTAATTATTAATTATTTAATTATTATCTTATTTTATGTTCATAGCATTTCTGTGCACATCAATGAAGTCTTCATGCCAAATACTTTGACTAACCTTGGAGAAGCTATCAATATCATGACCCTGCAAACTATGAGGCCATTGAACTTACTAGGTCATCGCCCAACCCCCACTATTCTTGAGTTGGTTGATCGGTCTAACATTAAACTAGAAGTGGTATTGGATGATGTGGTAGTGTCTTTGGATTCTTGGGAGTTTCCTATTGATTTTTTATTCTTACCACCTAAATCCATGTTGGGAGGGCATCCCATAATCCTTGGATGAACTTCTCTGGAAACAACAAATGATTTCATAGGGTGCAAATTTGGTAATATATATGTTCATCACTCATGCATATGCAGTCAAGTAGGTAATATTGTATCCACTAGAAAAATACCTTATAGAAATGGGATACATTCCATGGTTGGATAATGCATCCATTTAAAAATAAGTAACACAATATATTTGTACAATAGACTAGGTAATAAATTTTTAAGAGTACACAATAGAAAACCAGGTTAGATATTTCCTATATGATTCTAACATTTCTCAAGTTTCTGATTCATCTACTCTGCCATTAGAATAAATTTTGAAATGTATAGAAAATAGACAAGCAATCTCACAACCTTTTCTTCATTTTGTAGCATTGGAACAACTACTCCACAGGATGCTAAAAACTACAACATGATTGTCAAGATTAGTCCTAGTAAGTTTCTGCATATTAGTGTCCATCCCACTTCATCACAGAAAGAAAACCATATTCAAGATTTGCAAAAATAGTCAAAATCCTTTGCTTGGGATTACCCACATGAAGGGAATCGACCCTAAGGTTTTTTCTCATCATATTTACACTTAGAATGACTTTTTAGGCATCCGCAGATTCAAATGAGCCCAACACTTAAATAGGTAGTCAAGGAAGAATTGCAAAAAATTCTTGATGTTGAATTCATCTTCCCAATATCTGATAGTAAATGGGTTTCTCCCTTAGTAATAGTCCCTAAGAAGAATGGGAAATGGTGTATCTCTATAGACAATCAAGAACTAAATAAATCCACCATGAAGGACTACTTCCCTATTCCTTTTAATGACCAAGTCTTAGATACCCTAGCTGGAAAGAAGTATTTTTCATTCTTGGATGGGTTTAGTGGGTATAAGCAAATCTAGATAGCACTATAGGATCAGGATAATACCATGTTCACATGCCATTGGGGGACCTTTTCTTACCAAGTGTTTCCATTTGGATTTTGTAATTCCCCAGCTACCTTCCAAAGAGTTGTACGAAGGATCTTTTCAGACCTCGTCCATGATTGTGTAGAGGTGTACATGAACGAATTTATTGTCTATGGGGACATGTTAGAGGAAGCCTTTAAAAATATTAAGAAAGTATTAATACGATGCTAACAAGCCAATCTGTCCCCGAGCCATGAAAAGTGTCTTATGTTGTTAATTAGGGGGTAGTTCTTGGATAGATCATCTTAGCCACAGGGATTGAAGTGGATCCAACTAAAATAGAGGTATTATCAAATATTCCAATTCCCAAGACTCCAATAGAGGTGAGGAGTTTCCTTGGCCTTGCTGGTTACTATAGGCGATTTATCGAAAATTTTATCAAATTTGTTACACCCTTTTCTAAACTTCTATAAAAATATGTTAATTTTTTCTATGCTGATTGCTATCAGTTTTCTTTTGAAGATCTCAAAGGAAAAATTCCTGCTACTCCGATATTAAGGAGGGATAACTGGGCCCCTTCTAATTTCCATGGATTTCTCGTACACAATTCTTGGGGTTCTCCTTGGGCATAAAGAGAAGCAAATTTATTATGCCATTTATTATATTAATAAAAATATTACACATGCTGAGTTGAACTATACCATGACAAAAAATGAATTGTTGGAAGTTGTAAATTCTATAAATAAGTTCAGGAATTATATCACAGGTTATGAGGTCTTTATCCACACTAAACACTCTTCGATAAGATATTGAATGAGTAAACCAACCAAAAAAGGTAAAATAACAAGACGGATCTTATTGTTACAGGAATTTAATATCATCGTTGTGGATCAACTAGGTAAGGAAAACTTAGTCATAAATTTCCTTTCCATAATAAAAAATGAAACTGATATTGTCCCTGTAAATGATGGTTTCCTTGATGAGCATTTATTTGAAATATATGTACTCAACTTTGTTTGCATATATTGCCAATTATTTGGCTACAAGAAAATTGCTTCAACAACTACCATCATGGGAGAAACATAGGATCATTAAGACAAGCCATGCTTACTCATTGATCAATGGTGACTTGTTTTGTACTAGAACAGGCCTTATCATTCAAAGGTGCATTAGAGAAGATGATATGCTTGACATTTTAAAGCCATGCCTCGATGAACCATGCAGTGGGCACATCATGTAGAAAAGAACAACCTACAGGATACTACATTTAGGTTACTATTGGGATAACTTTTTAAAGGATTGCAAGAAGTATGTACATAATTGTGATAGCTGTCAAAGAATGGGATGGCTAGTACAATTGAATTAAATGCCACTCCAACCCCAAGTATTGAGTGAACCATTTGAAAAGTGGGAATTAGATTTTGTGGGGCCTAACACACCAATGTCAAAGAAAAATAGAAATATTCTTGTTTGTACTGATTATGTTACGAAGTAGGTAGAGGCTAAGGATTTGTTTAAGGAAAATAAAAAATTAGTAGAAGATTTTTTTTTACTCACTTCAATGTGCCTAGAGATATCATCACAGATCAAGGAGCATAGTTTACATATATGTTGATTAAGTCCATCACTACGTAGTACCAGATCAAGCACATGAATTCTTCCCTGTACCACCCACAGGAAAATGGATAGGTGTAGTGAACTAATAGCATGCTATAAGCCATTCTAACAAACAAAGTATAGGTTGACCAAAATTATTGGACTGATGAGTTTCCTGAAGCTTTATGGGACTATAGAACGACTAGGAGGAACATCACTAGACTTACCCCATATGAGTTTGTCTACAAGAAACAATTCCTTCTACCTATAGAATTCTAGATCAAGACCTTTATAACTATAGTCCAATTGGGGATGTATTTTATCGATGGAAAACAATAGAGGACATTGCAGCTTAATGAGTTAGATGAGGTTAGGAAGGATGTTAGTTAGCAGACTACTTTGGTTCAGCAACAAAGGGGGAAATGGCATGATAAATTAATCTAAAAGAAGCAACTCCATCTAGGAGATTGGGATCTACTCTTTGATTCAAAGTTAAAAATTTTCAAAGAGAAGTTAACCACTCGATGGTTTGGACCTTATGAATTAGATGCTATATTTGAGAATGGACCAGTTTGTATCAATAATATTGATGCGAAATATATCTCTTTCTTGGTGAATTGGCATAGGTTAAGGTTGTACCACAAGCAATGTCCAAGGAATATTTTATTGTAGATATGACTTGGAAAGATAAAATGGGGTTGGTAAGAGAGGAATATCATCTTCATGCTCTTACTTCCCCTTGAGGTTTTTTTCTTTTTACTGCAGTAAAAAAATATCAAAAATATAATAAAAAGGAATGATTTTAAGTTAAGAAACTCTATGCTTACTTTGTTCCCTATTGTGCTCATTAAAGTATGAGAATGATTCCCAATGATATAGGTTTATCTATTTATCTTGCCTTAGTAGACTATTTAGGGAAAAGGAACTTCTCTCAAATTTTCTTTAATTTTTTTGAGTTGTTAAAGTTGAAAACACTGGCGGGCATCAACTAGCCTAGGCTTGAAAAAAATCTACGGGACAGTAGTACTAGAGTTTTCTTTATGTTTTTTAGACTCCTTAAAATTGAAAATACTAGCAAGCATCAACTGGTTTGGGATCAAAAAAATACACAAGACAATAGTACTAGAATTTTATTTAAGTTTTTTAGACTTCTTAAAATTAAAAATATCGGTGAGCTTTAACTAGCTCAGGCTCGACAAAAAATCATGGGACAGTAGTACTAGATTTTTATTTAAGTTTTTTAGAATCCTTAAAATTGAAAACAATGGAAAGCATTAACTATCCCAGGAAAAAAAAAATACAAGAGACAATATTACAATAGGCAACAATGATATTGAATTAGCAGACAACAACATGAATCAACATGAGGTCTTAGTTGTTTGGCAGGTTCATAATGTATTTAATCACTACAGGAATCATTTTATTCTGGTATCTCAACATAATGTAAAGCAAGATGGGTGGGTTAATGGAACACTTCATTCTTGTAGCACAACAATGTATTCTTTAGGATAATTGGGCTACCAAAACACTTCTTCCAGTAATGCACTTTATTATGTAGAAAAACAAAATGCTACCAAAACTTCTAATTCTAGTAATATGTTGGGCATCTTCAAAAGGGGAATTATTATCAGAATGACTGTTTTGGTAAGTCCTCAAAATTCCTTTCTAACAAAGGGCCACTATTTCTTGTTATTGATGATGGCATTTTCTTGTTATTGATGATGGCATTGGGACAAACTAACATGACTAGGGATCAAGTGCAAATAGAGCACATAATTTGATCAAGTACAGATAGAACACATAAATTGATCAGTATATATAGAACACATAATTTGATTAAGTGCAGATAGAACACATAATTTGAGTCTTGTCCAATTCACCCTAGACAGTTATGATCGGAAATCTAGTGCAGATATAACAAATAATTTGTTGAAATAATTTCATCTCGTCATGGTGGAACTAGAATTCAAAAGAACAATATTCTTAGGCCACAATAGACATGAATTGATAATAATGATAAACATGAATTGATAATAATCATATTAGTGTATCAGTCATTATATAATCTATTTTTTGGATTTGATGTGAGGCTGCATGCACGTGATATTATGCTGCAAACACTTAACATCGATATGGAACATTTGATGTTAAGTTGCAGGTAGTGATGTTAAGGTTTTGGTAATTTAATGAAGAGATGCAGGCATGATGGGAAAATCACCAAAGTTTCTAATTCTGATAAGGTTTTCTGTTTCGCATGTATGAATGGGATCCACAAACTCCGCTAGTCCAGTAATATTTTTTTTGAATGGCAAATATCTTACCGGAATCTCCATTTATGATAGGATGCTAGAAGTCTTTGTGTGTCAGACGATTACAACTCCAATATTTTTCCCACACCATCCCATGTGTGGACGATTACTAGATATGTCGAGCCATGTAGATCAAATACTTCTTACCCAGGTAATTATGGTAAGGCTATCTTTTGTTTTGGAATGTGTGACTAACATATGAAAAATTATTGTCTTAATTGGATAATTTTCCTCTCCAATTTGGATCATTACTTTCACAAATTGCATCCTTATCCTGGTTCATGTAACTATTCCTCCCTGTCGTCACCTTATACAATCAAATCTATCCATGACCATAATTATTATTGCAACTAGTGATATGTATCCTATTCATGAATGATTTTAATCACAACATGATTAGGATAATTCAGCATTAACGCCCTCTCACCATATTTTAAGAAAAAACCTAAGACCATTTTCCCTATCCCTTTGCTTGTTAAGAACAAAATGTCAAAAATTTGAGGCTAGTTGAACTACTACAAGATACATATATGGGCAATCAGGGTCTTAAGAGAATGAAGGACTCTGTAGTGTTGAGATACAAACCAGTTGGAACATAACTCTTAGATAATTTCTTGGTCTGTAAGGGATATCTCAAAGAAGTTGAGTGGTTTCCTTTCTCCGAGAAGTTGCTTGGAAATGACCTTATGGTTACCAAATCATTTGCAGAAGCATTTGATGGCTATGTAACATGACTGGGGTAGTTAACTATGATTATCACTGAATATTCTATCGCCAAAAGCATCGGTTTTCGTAGGATGAGGAATAATGGTTCAAAGGAAAAACCACCAAGGGGTTCGACTATAACCATTTCTTGGTTGATGCGCACTGGGATATAGACCGGAGCAAGGGTATCCCCCATATTTGGGTTGAAGAAGAATGGAGGAATGTCTTGTATGTTGTTCAAATGTATATCACCTTTGAGGGAAGGTGTGTCGTAACATTTCAATATCAACTCCATTGTTTTTAGCATTTTAATGGAACCTAGAATATGAATCTCTCCTTCTACTTCTAGAGAAGCTTAACCAAGATGGATTCTCATGTACAATTTCACTTACAAAAGGTGAAAACTAGTCTCTTCCATCATGAACTTGCTAGGATATTCATAGAATATGAATTAAAATCAAAGAATCAAACATGGGAACATTTCTTCTTGTGGGGAGGATTTAAAGGAAATTCTTATAAAAAACCTATACCCAAATAGTTCAAAGAACCCTCTCAGAAGTTGAAGGCTACCGGATGAAAGAAGAAAAATAACAATGAAGACGAGAGACAATCCCTTTAGGATGATGAAGTTATGGATGTAGAAACTTAACCAAGGCCTCCCTTAGTGGAGTGAACCACTGAAAATCAAATGAAATGAGAATCCTTTGAAAAGTCTCAAACACCTCGAAGCAAAAAGCAGAGCAACATTGTGGAGGGGGAGACCTCAAGGAAGAAGAAAAATTCATAACCTTTCACAATAGAGGAAATCAATGAAGGTGAGATAAAAGAAGAACCCTTTGCAAAATCCAATAGGAAGAGAAGTATTACAAAAGGAAAAACTTCAGATAACAAGAAGGGTTCAAAGTTTATGGTAGAAGGGAAAATTGTTGAAAAGGAACTAGAGTTAGAACCATATGAGACATACGATATTTCTCATAGTAAACAAAATGGTGATAGGGAAAAATGTATTATTTGAAGAATATGGAGATTCATGAATCATGTGTGAAAGAACAGACTACTACTAAATTTAAAACCCTTTACAACAAGAAGAATGTTAAGGATGCAAGAGGGGAGCCTAAGAAGAAGAACACTTTTGGGGCAATGTTACAAAGGGAATTTTCTATGGAAACTGTAGATAGTCATTTTGTTGTAGAAATAACTCATAATGATAAATGGTTCTCCACCAAGGTTAAAACCAATAAGAGAATAAATATTGAAGTAGATGAAGGGACAAAGGAGGATATGACATCAATCACTAAGATTGCAAAGGTGACTACTAGAGTCACAAGAAACAAGGATAAGCAAATTTTCAAGCAAAATGAGTAAGAGCCTGAAGATGGGGATGAGGTGATAATCATAGGAAGCACATCAAGGAATCCTCATACATGATCTTCTATGAAAAAAATATCCATTGCTCTACAAGAAACATAATTTGAAGCTCATGAGGAGACAGCCAATGTTTAGATAGAGTCCGAACATCATGAAATAACAATGTAGATTGATATTGAAGAAGGAGAGTCTAAAGCACCTGAATTGATGGATGATTTTGTTCGTGACTTTCCTTTTCTAGAAATAAAGAAGATCAATCCTGAGCTACTCAAAGTAGGGAATATTCTTAATCTAAATATTATTTAGATTCATACGAGGAGGAACATGTTTTGAAATAGGACATGACATCATAAGTTTATCATGAATTTTCCTGATAGAAGAAAAGAAGAATAAAAATTAGGAAGCTTAAAATGAAGCTTAAGGAGTATGAAGATTTATATGCACATATAAAATAGGAAAATTAGAATCTAAAGGAAAATTGTGCATATATAAGGGAAAAGGAAAGGAAGAAATTCATTGAATCCAAGATTCTATTTATAAAAGATAAAAAGTTGTATCATAAGAGGGAAACAATGTAAAAGAACAATAGGTTCTTGAATATTAAGCTATTATAGTATAACAATCCACCTCCACTTTCTTGAATCTCTTGGTCCAATTAGTAGAGCAAGTATTAACAAGGAAGTAGAGGTTCCATAGCTAATTTTGAGAGACTATGTTTGCATGAGGACATGGAAAAACTTGGGTGTAGGGGAGATATTGGGCCTTGATTCAATTTTGTACATAATCAAGTGATCCTTTTCTATCTAATACCATCTACTTTTGCTACCAATTTCCTTCTACTTTCACTAATACCATCTACTTTTTATCCATTAATGAAGCTACTTTGTTGTTGATCAAACCTTCAGTTATTTTCCTGCAGTGCACCCGACTAGGAGGAACCCTTGAATTCGGATGCATTGTAGAGATTACTGGTAGATTTTATAATTATTTGTAGGTGTGGGTTTATGTAATTTTATTCTTGTAAATTTCATTTCCATTTCTAGTTTATTGTTAACTATTTGATCATTTAATTGCATATTTAGTTTGTTACTTTAATTGTATCTCTTATGCAAGCATGATGCTTTGGATTGAAACGGGTGTGTAGTGCGATAAGATATCTTGGATACTTAATAATGTGAATCCAATAAGTGTTTTTGAAAGCACATGGTTCGGACCAACAACTCTGGGATATCCTTATATTTAAATTTTGTTTTGTATGATTTAGTTAAGTAGATTTCATTTTTTTCCTCTAAGTATGCTCTAGAAATTGTTAATTAAATTAATGTATTTATGATGTTTAAGCACCTTTGAATTTTCTAATGCTTATAAAGGAAAGTGTGAATGCTTTACATGCAAAAGATAAATCAATAATTTAACTTGGTTTATGTGTTAAATTTTGAGAATTAATTCACAATACTCTAGGATCTTTACTGAGAGAACAACATGTATAGTATATCAATGCATATCAATCATAACAAGCATGTCAATAATCACAAGAAGCAAAGTCATGAGAGACAATAGACACACATATTTTCCGTGTGGAAAACCCTAAGGTGAAAAACCCCACAACTTCCTTAGAGATAGATAGAGCAATATCTAAACCAAACTACAAGAGATAGACTCCTCCTAGTAGCTGAACCTCCTCCTCACAAGTGCGCCACTTTTCGAGTGAAGGAAGAATGAGTTTCTGAGTGATCCAAATAGAGATCTCCCGATATCTATTTATACTTGTTCTGTTTTCCCAATAACCTTATGGGGCCTGCTTGTCTAGATAGGTACATCAACCACATATTACATAAATCAGGGCCGACCCCACAGATGGTGGTCTAATAACCCATCGACAAGTTAATACACTTGCGACACTTGTCAATACACATGACGATACTTCCGTATAGAGGAATGACATATCTCTATAGGAGTACAATAATATATAAATGAAATACATGGATGAAATACATTCCGAAGTTACATATACATCAACACTCCCTCTTAACTAGGAAGATATTTCTTGACACAGATCTACTAGCACAAGTCTTCTTCTCTAGATCATCGTCATCGATGCATCCACATCATCATCATCACTGCTGCTACTATCTCAACAAATCTCTGAATCTAATCATCATAGGAAGTTCTACAGAGCCAGTCCTTTTTCATATTGGATGTAGGCCCACCACCTGTAGGTCTTCATCATCACTGGCCATACTGTGGAAATCTCAGGACTTATTATGTGCGTCACAAAACCTTAAAAGAGTCTCTTGACTAGCAAGAACCCTAAAGAGCATCTGCGGCCTTTTTCATCCTGTCTAGATCTCCAGGACTTATTACATGTGACCCCACCACAAAACCTCGAAAGAGAATCCCAGGACTGATTACGAGCACACGGCTCAACCTATCGGATTTCCCAGGGCACAAATTACATGTGGTCACCACAAAACCTCGAAAGAGCATCCCAGGATTGATTACGAGCACACGGCTCAACCTATCGGATCTCCCAGGGCACAAATTACATGTGGTCATGGAAAAACCTCGAAAGAGCATCCCAGGACTGATTACGAGCACACGGATCAACCTATCGGATCTCCCAGGGCACAGATTACATGCCATAGGACAAAACCTCAAAAGTACATTTTCCAGATATCCTAGGGCACAAATTAGATGCCATAGGCAAAACCTCAAAAGACTATCTGCAAATCTCCCAGGGCACAAATTATATGCTTATCTGCACAACCTATTCCACAGTCACAGAGTATCAACCTGATACTCACCATACATCATCCTGATGTATACATGATCATCCTGATCATCATCACTACAACATCTTGTTGCATGTCATCTGGAGCAACATCCTGGAGCTCGTCATCCATGATCATCTTGATCATACAACGTATCCACCTAATACAAATACATATACATGGTCCAAGCATCTAACATGATGCATATACAAATACATATAAATGATCCAACTGATCATATGCAGCATCCAACATGATGCGTACATACATATATATATAAATGATCCAACTGATCGTATACAACATCCAACATGATGCGTACATATATATACATATAAATGATCCAATTGATCATATCCAGCATCATCCTGTTGCATATACAGAGCAGTAACTGGAGCATCGTCCTGATGCTCATCACCCAACGCTTACATCCACAGCCATGTGAAGGATCCTCCTTCCAACATGCTTGGAATGGCTTCAGCAAATGTGTCCATCACTTCTTCCTCGAAGTGTCATCAATCTGAAGAATACCAAGCCTCTCTTTGAAGTACTTGAACTTCACTCTAGCTAGTGGTTTCATTAGCACATCTGCAATCTACTTATCTGTCGCAACATATAGGAGCTTCACTGCTCCTCTCTGCACCATATCCCTGCTATAGTGATATTTTATCTCTATGTGTTTCGACCTCTCGTGGAACACCGAGTTCGCAGACATCTTCACACAGCTCTAGTTGTCACAAAAGATACCAGTAGTCTCTAGTGGGAGATCAAATAGCTTAGACAGTATCTTCCGAAGCCATACTACCTCACAACTAGACGAATAGGCTGCAACATACTCTACCTCAGCTGTACTCAGTGCTACACAGGATTGCTTCCTGCTAAACCAAGAGATCACACCTGATCCCATACTGAAGCAGCACCCAGATGTGATCTTCCTATCTGCAGCACTACCTGCCAAGTCTGAATCAACATAACCATGTAGGTTAAACTTTTGATTCGCATCATACTTGAGCCCATAATCAACTATACCCTTCAGGTACCTCAGAATATGCTTTATAGCAACCAGGTGAACACCCCTCGGATCTATCAGGAATTGGCTCAATGTGTTCACCGCAAAGCAAATATATGGTCTCGTTTTCATCAGGTACATCAAGGACCGAATCATCTGACGATGCATAGAGACATCAACTGGCTCAGATGAAGCATCACATAGAAGCTTCAGATTCGATGCCATAGGTGTGGCCATGGCCTTGCAATCCATCATCCCGAACCTCTTCAGGATATCTACTACATACTTCCCTTGTCCAAGGAAGATCCCATGTGCACTCTGTGACACCTCCATACCTAGGAAATAATGCATCATCCCTAAGTCCTTCATATCGAACTCGACAGCAAGCTTCCTCTTTGTATTGGCAATCAATCTGTCATCTCCTGTTACAAACAGGTCATCCACATATAAGAGTAGTATCACATGATTTCCTTCCTCAACCTTGTAGTAAAGATTGGAATCTGCTTTACTCTTGGTAAAGCCCAAACTAGATAGGAAACTATCCATCCTACCATACCAAGTCCTAGGAGCTTGCTTCAAGCCATACAAGGATTTCCTCAATCTGCATATGTATGACTCCCTGTCATGTGTTTCAAAACCGAGTGGCTGCTCCACATACACTTCCTCTTCAACTACACCATTCAAGAAGGCAGTTTTGACATCCATCTAGTGTATCTTCCATTTCATTGCTGCAGCCAAAGCAAGTACTGTTCTGATGAAAGTGTACCTTGCTACGGGAGAAAATTTTTCTTCATAATCTATTCCCTCTTTTTGAGAGAAGCCACGAGCTACGAACCTTGCCTTGTATTTCTCTATGCTGCCATCTAGAGCATGTTTGATCTTGTAGATCCATTTGGAAGTCACAACAGACTTCCCTTCAGGTCTTGGGACAACATCTCAAACATCATTCTTCATTATTGAATGGTATTCCTCAACCATGGCATCCTTCCATTCTTTCTTTTCCACTGCTTCTTCATAACTTGAAGGTTCTTTGTTCATGATATCACAGAGTGAGGAAACATAGCTGGTATGTGATCTAGTTCTCTTCTTAGCTCTATGTTCTTCTTCTGGAATGCCATATCTTTCTGCATCTTGAATGAGCTCTCTAGACCATGCAGGTTTCCTCTTGTGAGAGTTATTCTCACAGGGTGGATCTACAGGTTATTGCGGATCTTCAATTTCATGATCTGCATCTGGAATTGCTTCAGTCATGGTAGTGTCTTGAAATCTAGTTTCCTTAGGTTCTTCATAATCCTTAACAAGCATCTTTCTTGATTTGATGAATGCTGAGTTTTCATCAAATGTCACATCCCTACTGACATCAATCTTCTTGAACCCTAGAAAGTGTATTCTGTAAGCCTTCGAGCTTTCACTATAACCCACAAAGATACCCTTCTTTCCTGAAGGATCTAGCTTGGTCCTCTTTTCCTTTGGGACATGAGTGTATACTGGACAACCAAATATTCTAAGATGGCTGACTTCAGGTTTCTTACTAGAGAATACCTCTTCTGGTGTCTTGTTGTCCAATACCTTGTGGGGTGTTTTTTTCTGCACATATATAGCTGTCCTAGCTGCTTCTGCCCATATATGCATAGGTAGATCCTGGTCATGTAGCATTGCCCTTGCTGCTTCCATGATTGTTCTGTTCTTTCTTTCTGCAACTCCATTCTGTTGTGGATTGTAAGGAGCAGTCAACTCCCTCTTAATCCTTGAATCACTGCATAGCTTCTTGAAGTCACCTACGGTGAATTCTCCACCGTTGTCAAATCTGAATTTTTTGATCTTCTTATCAGTTTGGTTCTCCATCAAGGTTTTGAATTTCTTGAACTTATCAAATACTTCATCTTTGTTCTTCAAGAAGTAAACCCAAGTCCTCCTGGAGAAGTCATCAATGAAAGAGACATAGTAAACATACCCACTTAGAGAACTGGATGACATCGAACTGCATACATCGGAGTGGATAATTTCCAAGATACCTTTTGACTTGCTTTCACTGCTTGGGAATGCCTTCTTTATGTTCTTTCCTTTTGCACATCCTCTGCAAACACCTTCATGCTTGGTCTTGATTTTAGGAAGACCTTCTACAGCATTACTTGCAATTGGTAATGCTCTGTAGTGCATCTGTGCGATTCTTCTGTGCCAAAGTTCACTTGGCTCCATGGAATCATGTACCATGGCATGTTCAGGTTGTCCCTTCAATTTATACAAAACTCCCTCTTGCTCTCCAATCACCACTGCATCATCAATAGTTTTACCCTTTGGCCACGTTAGGACTTGGCCATCTACAAATGAAACCCTCATGCCTTTTGCATCCAATGCAGAGATGGAGAGTATATTATTCTTGAGCCCAGGTACATAAAGAACTTCTTTCATCTTCAAAGACTTTCCAGAGTCTAGGTTGTAGGAGGCTTCACCACTTCCTTTGATGGGGTATTGATAATCATCTCCAAGTTTCACCTTATGGGGTGATTCATGTTCAGATAAGTTTACAAAAGATTCTTTAAATCCAGTCATGTGTTTGGAAGCCCCACTGTCAATTAACCAATCATTACAACCATGAGAGATAATACTTGTGAGAGCAGAGATTAGAACATAATCTTCTTCACTTGATGAGTCATCATCATCACTTTCTGCTCTAGCCTTCTTCTTTGGAGGTTCATCATCCTTAGCAGCATGAGAATGATATCTTCTTTTGTTGTTGTTCTTCTTCGTGTTGAAGTTGTTGTTGTTGTCTTTCTTCTTCTTGGGACAATATGAAGCAAAGTGTCCCTTCTCATTGCAATTAAAGCATCTGAGATCTTTCTTATCTTTATGAGAATGGTGGTGAGAGAATTTCCTGTTATGAGATGATTCCTTCTTGGACTTGCCTTTCCTGGCATGTGCTGTGAGTGCTTGATCTTCATTTCCCATCTTTTCTTCTCGGGACACAAGCCTAGCTTCTTCTTGAGAGCATTCCTCCCATAGCCTACTAAAAGAGATCAATTTCTTTCTTGCACAGATTCCTTGAATAAAGGAGTCCCATGACCTAGGTAGGCCATTCAGATTGGTCATAACAACTTCACCATTGTCCACTACTTCATCCATAGCTTCAAGTTCTTCCTTGATCTGAGAGACCTTGGAGAAGTAAGATTGAATGGTCTCTCCATTCAACATCTTGACCCCTTTCAATTGATTCCGCAGAGTCATCTTCTGATTTATGTTCTTCCCTTAAAATAACTTGGTTAGGGAGTCAAACATCTCCTTGGGTGTCTTTAGAGATGACACATGTGGTATGACATGGTCTTTGATAGAATCAGCAATGATTCTCTTTGCCTTGACCAAGTTCTTCTTATGCAATACCTTAGCCTCTTCATCCTATGGGATAGGGACCTCAGAGCTGATGTAGGAGTCCAATTCATTTTCTTCTAGGATTAACCCAATCCTATACTTCTAGGCTTGGAAGTTATCATCCCCCTTCAAGCTTATCCTTAAGCTTGGTGTGGTGAGACATCTTAAAGAGTACTTCAAATGGAAATAGAAGAGATTTAGGACTTACCACTTGTTTTGCTGAAAACTGGATCTGGTCCCGGATTAGGGTTTGTCGGAAAAACCCTAAAAATTTAAAATGTGAATTTCAACTTTTTGAAAGGATAGAAAGATGTGCCTTAATGAGCTAATCAACTTGGTGTATTCATAATTTGATATCTGCAAAGCTTCACCCTTTAGAAATGCCTTTTTGGTCTTCCCGAGTTCACTAAGGAGGACCCTGAATTAGGGTTTAAGTTTCCCGGAGATCTACCTAGCCAAAATTCTCAATCCAAAGCTCTAAACTTTGAGTTTTGCAAGGAGCTTCCAGCTATGTCTTCAGATTCCAAAAATTCCTATTTTTGTGGAAACCCTAATTTTTAGGGCCAAATATGAAAATGCTCAGAATTGAATTATGATCAGACAGGTAGATTCGCCTTGATGAGTAGAGTCAATTTACTATACTGTTTTTCCAAACTATGTGGAGAGAAACCCAATAAACAAGAAACCCTTGGTTTCTGTCACTGCACAATGTCTTCTTCTCAGGTTAGCTCTGATACCATGTTAAATTTTGAGCATTAATTCACAATACTCTAGGATCTTTACTGAGAAAACAACATGTACAATATATCAATGCATATCAATCATAACAAGCATGTCAATCATCACAAGAAGCAAAAGCATGAGAGACAATAGACACATAGAGTTTCTGTGGGGAAAACCCTAAGGTGAAAAACCCCACAACTTCCTCAGAGATAGATAGAGCAATAGCTCAACCAAAGTACTGTTAAATTTTGAGCATTAATTCACAATACTCTAGGATCTTCACTGAGAGAATAACATATACAGTATATCAATGCATAACAATCACAATAAGCATGACAAGCATCACAAGAATCAAAAGCATGAGAGACAAGAGACACAGAGTTTCCGTGGGGAAAACCCTAAGGTGAAAAACCCCACAACTTCCTCAGAGATAGAGAGAGAAATGGCTCAACCAAAGTACAACCAAAATACACTTGAGATAGTCTCCTATAAGTAGATGATCCTCCTCCTCACTAGTGCGCCACTTTCTGAGTGAGAGAGATATAACTTTCCGAATGATCTAAATAGAGATCTCCTGATCTCTATTTATACTAAGCTGTTTGCCCAGTGACCTTATGGGGCCAACTTGTATAGCTAGTTACATCCACAATATAATATATATTTCAGGGTCGACCCCACACATGGTGGTCTAATAACCCATCGGCAAGTACACACACTTGCGACACTTGTCAATCCACATGGACACTTCCTTATAGAGGAATAACACATCTCTAATAAGGGTACAATAAATATATATGAAATACATATCTGAAATACATTCCGAAGTTACATATACATCAACACTCCCTCTTAACTAGGAAGGTATTTCTCGACACAGATATGCTAGAAAAGTCTTCTTCTCAGGATCATCGTCATCGATGCATCGTCATCATCATCACCACTGTTGCTGCTATCTCAACCAATCTCTGACTCTACTCATCATAGGAATTTCTACAAAGCCAGTCCTTTTTCATACTGTATGTAGGCCCACCACCTGCAGGTCTTCATCATCACTGGCCATACTGTGGAATCCTTAGGACTTATTACGTGCATCACAAAACCTTAAAAGAGTCTCTTGACTAGCAAGAACCCTAAAGAGCATCAGAGGCCTTTTTCATCCTATCCATATCTCTAGGACTTATTACATGTGACCCCACCACAAAACCTCGAAAGAGAATCCCAGGACTGATTAGGAGCACAAGGCTCAACCTATCGGATCTCCCAGGGCACAAATTACATGTGGTCACCACAAAACCTCGAAAGAGCATCCCAGGATTGATTATGAGCAGAAGGCTCAACCTATCGGATCTCCCAGGGCACAAAGTACATGTGGTCATGGAAAAACCTTGAAAGAGCATCCCAGGACTGATTACGAGCACACAGCTCAACCTATCGGATCTCCCAGGGCACAAATTACATGCCATAGGACAAAACCTCAAAAGAGCATCTGCCAGATATCCTAGGGCACAAATTACATACCATAGGAAAAACCTTGAAAGACTATCTACAGATATCCCAAGGCACACATTATATGTCCTCCCAAGCAAAACCTCAAAAGAGCATTTTCTAGATATCCCACTGTATAAATTACATGCTTATCTACACAACTTGTTCCACGGCCACAGAGTATCAACCTGATACTCACCATACATCATCCTGATGTAGACATGATCATCCTGATCATCATCACTGCAACATCCTGTTGCATGTCATATGGAGCAACATCCTGAAGCTCATAATGTATGATCATCTTGATCATACAATGCATCTACCTGATGCATACCAAGTATCTACCTGATACATATCATCATACATGATCCACCTGATCATACAGTGTATCCACCTTATACAAATATAAATACGTGATACATATCAATCATACATGATCTACCTGATCATACAATGTATCCACTTGATACATATATAGATACATGGTCCAAGCTGTTGATGTATATGTAACTTCGGAATGTATTTCATCTGTATATTATATATATATGTATTGTACCCTTATAAGAGATGTGTTATTCCTCTATAAGGAAGTGTCGTCATGTGGATTGACAAGTGTCGCAAGTGTGTGTACTTGGCGATGGGTTATTAGACCACCTTATGGGGTCGGCCCTGATTAATATATAATATAATGTGGGTGTATCAAAGTAGACAAGTCGGCCCCAGTAGGTCACTGGGAAAAAAGGTGAGTATAAATAGAGATAGGAGATCTCTATTTTACTCACTTGGAAAAGTAACTATCTCTCTCTCTGAAAAGTGGCGCACTAGTGAGGAGGAGGAGGATCATCTGCTAGGAGACTATCTTAGTGTTATTTGGTTGTATTTTGGTTGAGCCATTGCTCTCTCTATCTCTGAGGAAGTTGTGGGGTTTTTCACTTAGGGTTTTCCCCACGGAAACTCTCTGTCTCTTGTCTCTATGCTTTTGATTCTTGTAATGCTTGTGATGCT
The DNA here is from genome assembly GCA_027924585.1 of Larix kaempferi. Classification (NCBI taxonomy): domain Eukaryota; kingdom Viridiplantae; phylum Streptophyta; class Pinopsida; order Pinales; family Pinaceae; genus Larix; species Larix kaempferi. The sequence continues at coordinate 5,690,383 of BSBM01000991.1, read as the reverse complement.
TGTCATATTATGATTGTCATGCATTGATATACTGTAGATGTTATTCTCTCAGCAAAGATCCTATAGTATTGTGATTTAATACTAAAAATTTAACATGGTATCAGAGCTTAACTGAGAAGAAGACATTTTGCAGTGACGGAAGCTTGTATTCCTTGTTTATTGGGTTTCTCTCCACAGATGTTTGAAATTTAGTATAGTAGATTGGATCTACTCATCAAGGCGCATCTATCTGTCCAATCAGAATTCAGTTTCGAGCATTTTCAGATTTGGCCCTAAAAATTAGGGTTTCCAGAAAAATAGGAATTTCTGGAAACTGAAGGCACAGCTGGAAGCACCTTGCAAAAATCGAAGGTTTGAGCTTTGGATCGAGATTTTTGGCTGGGTAGATCTCCGGGAAACTCAAACCCTTATTCAGGGCTCTCCCTAGTGAACCCGGGAGGATAAAAAGGCAATTTTGAAGGGCAAGACCTTGCTGATCTCAAATTCTGAATGTACTAGGCTGATCAGCTCTCCAAGGTGCATCTTTCTATCATTTCAGAATTTTGAAATTCACATTTTGAATTTTTAGTGTTTCTCTGACAAACCCTAATCCGGGACGAGATCCAGTTTTCAGCACTTCAAGTGGTAAGTCCTAAATCTTTTCTATTTCCATTTGAAGTACTCTTAAATATGTCTCTCCACACTAAGCTTTAGGATAAGCTTGAAGGGGCTGATAACTTCCGAGCCTGGAAGTATAGGATTGGGTTAATCCTGGAAGAGAATGAGTTGGACTCATATGTGAAAGAAGACATCCCTATCCCAGAGGATGAAGAAGCCAAGGCATTGCACAAGAAGAACTTGGTCAAGGCAAAGAGAATCATTGTTGATTCTATCAAAGACCATCTCATTCCTCATGTGTCTTCTCTTAAGACACCCAAAGAGATGTTTGAATCTTTGACCAAGCTATTTGAAGGAAAGAACATAAATCGGAAGATGACCCTGCGGAACCAATTGAAAGCAGTGAAGTTTCAGAATGGAGAAACCATTCAATCTTACTTTTTAAGGGTCTCCCAGATCAAGGAACAATTAGAAGCAGTAGATGAAATGGTGGAGAATGGTGAAGTGGTGATGACCACTCTAAATGGCCTACCCAGGTCATGGGACTCCTTTATTCAAGGAATTTGTGCAAGGAAGAAGTTGATCTCATTCAGTAGACTTCGGGAAGAATGCTCTCAAGAAGAAGCTAGACTTATAGCTCGTGAAGAAAAGATGGGAGGTGAAGATCAAGCTCTTGCAACTCACACCAAAAGAAGCAAAGCCAAGAAGGATCACTCTCGCCACAATAGATCCTATAAAAAGAACAAGAAAGACCTAAGATGCTTCACATGCAATGAGAAGGGTCACTTTGCTTCAGATTGTCCCAAGAACAAAAGGGATAATAACAACAACTCCAGTAAGAAGAAGGCTAGGGCAGAAAGTGATAGTGATGATGACTCATCAAGTGAAAAAGAGTATGTTCTGATCTCTGCTCTCACAGGTACTATTTTTCATGGTTGTAATGATTGGTTGATTGATAGTGGGGCCTCCAAACACATGACTGGGTTCAAGGAATCTTTTGTGAACCTTTCTGAACATGAATCACCCCATAAGGTGAAACTTGGGGATGATTATCAATATCCAATCAAAGGAAGTGGTGAAGCCTCCTACAACCTAGATTCTGGAAAATCGTTGAAGATGAAAGAAGTACTGTATGTACCTGGACTCAAGAAGAACTTACTCTCCATCTCTGCATTGCATGCAAAAGGTATGAGGGTTGCATTTGTGGATGGCTAAGTCCTAATGTGGCCAAAGGGAAAGAACATAGATGATGCAGTAGTGATTGGAGAGCAAGAGGGAGGCTTGTATAAATTGAAGGGACAACCTGAACATGCCATGGTACATGAATCCATGGAGCCAAGTGAACTTTGGCATAGAAGACTTTCTCATATGCACTATAGGGCACTTCCAATTGCAAGCAAGGCAGTAGAGGGCCTTCCTGAAATCAAGACCAAACATGAAAATATTTGCAAAGGATGTGCAAAAGGAAAGAACACTAAGAAGGCTTTCCCAAGCAGTGAAAGCAAGGCAAAAGACATTCTGGAAATCATCCACTCAGATGTATGTGTCCCCATGTCATCCAGTTCCCTAAGTGGGTATGTTTATTATGTATCATTTATTGATGACTTCTCCAGGAAGACTTGGGTATACTTCTTGAAAGGCAAAGATGAGGTGCTTGACAAATTCAAGGAATTCAAAAAACTTGATGGAGAATCAAACTGACAAGAAGATCAAAACATTCAGATCCGACAATGGTGGAGAATTCACCTCAAATGACTTCAAGAAACTTTGCAGTGATTCAGGGATTAAGAGGGAGTTGATTGCTCCTTATAATCCTCAACAGAATGGAGTTGCAGAAAGGAAGAACAAAACTATCATGGAAGTAGCAAGGGCAATGTTGCATGATCAAGATCTTCCTATGCATCTATGGGCAGAAGCAGCCAGAACAGCTGTATACGTGCAGAACAGAACACCCCACAAGATATTGGACAACAAGACACCAGAAGAGGTCTTTTCTAGTAAGAGACCTGAAGTCAGCCATCTCATAATATTTGGTTGTCCAGTATATACTCATGTCCCAAAAGAGAAGAGGACTAAACTAGATCCTTCAGGAAAGAAGGGCATCTTTGTGGGTTATAGTGAAAGCTCGATGGCTTACAGAATATACTTTCCAGGATTCAAGAAGATTGATGTCAGCAGGGATGTAACATTTGATGAAAACTCAGCATTCATCAAATCAAGGAAGGCACCTACCGAAGTTTATGAAGAACCTAAGGAAACAAGATTTCAAGACACTACCATGACTGAAGCAGTTCCAGAAGTTGTTCGTGAGTTTGAAGATCCACAAGAACCTGTAGATCCACCCCGTGAGGATAACTCTCACAAGAGGAAACCTGTATGGGCTAGAGAGCTCATTCGTGATGCAGAAAGATTTGGCATTCCAGAAGAAGAACACAGAGCAAAGAAGAGAACCAGATCACACACCAGTTATGTTGCCTTACTCTGTGACATTATGAACAAAGAGCCTTCCAGTTATGAAGAGGCAGCAAAAAAGAAAGAATGGAAGGATGCTATGGTTGAGGAATACCAATCAATAATGAAGAATGATGTTTGGGATGTTGTCCCAAGACCTAAAGAGAAGTCTGTTGTGACTTCCAAGTGGATCTACAAAATCAAGCATGCTGCAGATGGCAGTGTGGAAAAATACAAAGCAAGATTCGTAGCTCGTGGTTTCTCTCAAAAAGAAGGAATAGATTATGAAGAAACCTTTGCACCTGTAGCCAGGTATACTTCCATCAGAACAGTGCTTGCCCTGGCTGCAACAATGAAATGGAAAATACACCAGATGGATGTCAAGACTGCTTTCCTGAATGGTGTAGTAGAAGAGGAAGTATATGTGGAATAGCCACTCGGTTTTGAAATACATGACAGGGAATCATATGTATGTAGATTGAAGAAATCCTTATATGGCTTGAAGCAAGCTCCCAGAACCTGGTATGGTAGGATGGACAGTTTCCTATCTAGTTTGGGCTTTACCAAGAGTAAAGCGGATTCCAACCTTTACTACAAGGTTGAGGAAGGGAATCCTGTGATTCTACTACTGTATGTGGATGACCTATTTGTGACAGGAGATGACAGACTGATTGCAGATACTAAAACGAAGCTTGCAGCTGAATTCGACATGAAATATTTGGGAATGATGCACTATTTCCTAGGTATGGAGGTGTGGCAGAGTGCAGGTGGGATCTTCCTTGGTCAAGGGAAGTACACAGTAGATATCCTGGAGAGATTTGGGATGATGGATTGCAAGGCCATGGCCACACCTATGGCATCAAATCTGAAGCTTCTATGTGATGCTTCATCTGAGCCGGTTGATATCACTATGTATCGTCAGATGATTGGGTCCTTGATGTACCTGACGAACACGAGACCAGACATTTGCTTTGCTGTGAACACATTGAGCCAGTTCCTGACGGATCCGAGGAGTGTTCACCTGGTTGCTGTAAAGCATGTTCTGAGGTACCTGAAGGGTACAGTGGATTATGGGCTCAAGTATGAAGCAAATCAAAAGTTTAACCTACAGGGTTATGTTGATTCAGATTGGATTGGCAGTGCTGCAGATAGGAAGAGCACATCTGGGTGCTGCTTCAGTATGGGATCAGGTGTGATCTCTTGGTTTAGCAGGAAGCAGTCCTGCGTAGCACTGAGTACATCTGAGGTAGAATATGTTGCAGCCTGCTCAGCTAGTTGCGAGGCAGTATGGCTACGGAAGCTACTGTTTGAGTTATTTGATCTCCCGTTGGAGGCTACTAGTATCTTCTGTGATAACTAGAGTTGTGTGAAGCTGTCCGAGAACCCAGTGTTTCATGACAGGTCGAAACACATAGAGATCAAATATCACTATATCAAGGATATGGTGCATAGAGGAGCTGTGAAGCTCCTGTATGTTGCGACGGACAAGCAGATTGCAGATGTGCTAACGAAGCCACTAGCCAGAGTGAAGTTCGAGTACTTCAGAGAGAGGCTTGGCATTCTTCAAATCGAGGACACTTCGAGGAAGAAGTGATGGACACATTTGCTAAAGCCATTCCAAGCATGTTGGAAGGAGGATCCTTCACATGGCTGTGGATGTAAGCGCTGGATGATGAGCATCAGGATGATGTTCTGGTTTCTTTTTGATATGATCAGTTGGATCATTTTTATGTATGTATGTATGCATCATGTTGGATGCTGGATATGATCAGTTGGATCATTTACGTATGTATGCATCATATTGGATGTTGGATATGATCAGTTGGATCATTTATGTATGTATGCATCATGTTGGATGCTGGATATGATCAGTTGGATCATGTGTACGTATTTTGTATATGCATCATGTTGGATGCTTGGACCATGTATCTGTATTTGTATCAGGTGGATACATTGTATGATCAGGTGGATCATGTATGGTGATATGTATCATGTATTTGTATTTGTATCAGGTGGATACATTGATGATCAGGAGGATCATGTATGATGATATGTATCAGGTAGATACTTGGTATGCATCAGGTAGATGCATTGATGATCAGGAGGATCATGTATGATGATATGTATCAGGTAGATACTTGGTATGCATCAGGTAGATGCATTGATGATCAGGAGGATCATGTATGATGATATGTATCAGGTAGATACTTGGTATGCATCAGGTAGATGCATTGATGATCAGGTGGATCATGCAACAGGATGTTGCAGTGATGATCAGGATGATCATAGATGACGAGCTTCAGGACGTTGCTCCAGATGACATGCAGCAGGATGTTGCAGTGATGATCAGGATGATCATAGATGACGAGCTTCAGGATGTTGCTCCAGATGACATGCAGCAGGATGTTGCAGTGATGATCAAGATGATCATAGATGACGAGCTTCAGGATGTTGCTCTAGATGACATGCAGCAGGACATTGGAGTGATGATGATCAGGATGATCATGGATACATCAGGATGATGTATGGTGAGTATCAGGTTGATACTTTGTGGCCGTGGATCAGGTTGTGCAGATGAGCATGTAATCCGGTGCCCTGGGAGATTTGCAGATGGTCTTTCGAGGTTTTGCCTATGGCATGTAATTCGGTGCCCTGGGACATCTGGCAAATGCTCTTTCGAGGTTTTGCTCTGGGAGGACATGTAATTCGGTGCCCTGGGAGATCTGCAGATAGTCTTTCGAGGTTTTTCCTATGGCATGTAATTCGGTTCCCTGGGATATCTGGCAGATGCTCTTTCGAGGTTTTGTCCTATGGCATGTAATTCGTTTCCCTGGGAGATCCAATAGGTTGGGCTGTGTGCCCGTAATCAGTCCTCGGATGCTCTTGCGAGGTTTTTCCATGACCACATGTAATTCGTTGCCCTGGGAGATCCTATAGGTAGAGCTGTGTGCTTGTAACAGCCTGGGATGCTCTTGCAAGGTTTTGTGGTGAGGTCACATGTAATTCGGTGCCCTGGGAGATCCTATAGGTAGAGCTGTGTGCTCGTAATAGCCTGGGATGCTCTTTTGAGGTTTTGTGACGCACGTAATAAGTCCTGAGGATTCCATAGTATGGCCAGTGATGATGAAGACCTGTAGGTGGTGGGCCTACATCCAGTATGAAAAAGGACTGGCTCTGTAGAACTTCCTATGATGAGTAGAGTCAGAGATTGGTTGAGATAGTAGCAGCAGTGACGATGATGATGACGATGCATCGATGACGATGATCCAGAGAAGAAGACTTGTCTAGCAGATCTGTGTCGAGAAATACCTTCCTAGTTAAGAGGGAGTGTTGATGTATATGTAAATTCGGAATGTATTTCATCTGTATATTATATATATATTTATTGTACCCTTATAAGAGATGTGTTATTCCTCTATAAGGAAGTGTCGTCATGTGGATTGACAAGTGTCACAAGTGTGTGTACTTGTCGATGGGTTATTAGACCACCTTATGGGGTCGGCCCTGATTAATATATAATATAATGTGGGTGTATCAAAGTAGACAAGTCGGCCCCAGTAGGTCACTGGGCAAAAAGGTGAGTATAAATAGAGATAGGAGATCTCTATTTTACTCACTCGGAAAAGTAACTATCTCTCTCTCTGAAAAGTGGCGCACTAGTGAGGAGGAGGAGGATCATCTGCTAGGAGACTATCTCAGTGTTATTTGGTTGTATTTTGGTTGAGCCATTGCTCTCTCTATCTCTGAGGAAGTTGTGGGGTTTTTCACCTTAGGGTTTTCCCCACGGAAACTCTGTGTCTCTTGTCTCTATGCTTTTGATTCTTGTAATTCTTGTGATGCTTGTCATATTATGATTGTCATGCATTGATATACTGTAGATGTTATTCTCTCAGCAAAGATCCTATAGTATTGTGATTTAATACTAAAAATTTAACACAAGCATCCAACATGATGCATATACAAAATACATACACATGATCCAACCGATCATATCCAGCATCCAACATGATGCGTACATACATATAAATGATCCAACTGATCATATCCAACATCCAACATGATGCATACATACATATACATATAAATGATCCAACTGATCATATCCAGCATCCAACATGATGCATACATACATATATAAATGATCCAACTGATCATACAAAGCAGAAACCAGAACATCATCCTGATGCTCATCATCCAACGCTTACATCCACAGCCATGTGAAGGATCCTCCTTCCAACATGCTTTGAATGGCTTCAGCAAATGTGTCCATCACTTCTTCCTCGAAGTGTCATCAATCTGAAGAATTCCAAGCCTCTCCCTGAAGTACTCGAACTTCACCTTGGCTAGTGACTTCGTCAGCACGTCTGCAATCTGCTGGTCCATCGCAATGTACAAGAGATTCACAACTCCTCTCTGCACCAAATCCCTAATATAGTGATATTTGATCTCTGTGTGTTTCAACCTGTCATGAAACACTGGGTTCTTGGACAGCTTCACACAACTCTGGTTATCACAAAAGATACCATTAGCATCCAACGGGAGATCAAATAACTCATACAGTAGCTTCCTTAGCCATACTGCCTCACAACTAGCTGAACAAGATGCAACATACTCTGCCTCAACTGTACTCTGTGCTACGCAAGACTGCTTCCTACTAAACCAAGAGATCACACCTAATCCCATACTGAAGCAGCACCCAGATGTGCTCTTCCTATCTGCAGCACTGCCAGCCCAAGCTGAATCAACATAACCCTGCAGGTTAAACTTTTGATTCACCTCATACTTGAGCCCATAATCCACTGTACCCTTTAGGTACCTCAGAACATGCTTTACAACAACCAGATGAACACTCCTCAGATCTGTCAGGAACTGACTCAATGTGTTCACCACAAAGAAAATATCTGGTCTTATGTTCGTTAGGTACATCAAGGACCCAATCATCTGATGATACATAGAGACATCAGCTGGCTCAAATGAAGTATCACATAGAAGAATCAGATTCGATGCCATAGGTGTGGCCATGGCCTTGCAATCCATCATCCCGAATCTCTTCAGGATATCTACTGTGTACTTCCCTTGACCAAGGAATATCCCACCTGCACTCTGCCACACCTCCATACCTAGGAAATAATGCATCATTCCCAAATCTTTTATATCGAACTCGGTAGCAAGCTTCCTCTTTGTATCACACCAAGTTCTGGGAGCTTGCTACAAGCCATACAAGGCCTTCTTCAATCTGCACACATGTGACTCCCTGTCAGGTCTTGGGACTGCATCTCAAACATCTTCTTCATGATCGATGGATCATGGCATTCCATTTCTTCATCCCAGATCCTGGGAACTTCAATATCTTCAATAGATATCTTTGTTGGTGGAACAAATGTTGTAGTCCTTTTGTAGGTGAAGATATACAGTCTTTCCTACAAAAGAAGTTAAATTGCATGATTAGAAACATCTCATAATTTTCAAAACAAATTCTTTACACATAAAGAAATATGTCATGCAGTCATGCAGTTATCTTAGCCAATGCTTCAATACAACATTTATCCATGTTCCACAACTTTCTAGATGATTTCCAGTCTCTACCAGAACATTGTTAAGAGTTTGCACTACTCCCAACATGTCAGCAAAGAGGTTTCATTCTAGATAAGTAGCACTGGAATGTTGTACAGTGCCATACGCCACTTACCCATCACATGCATATTAGTAGTATACTGCACAATACATCTCCTAAGTCTAGGAACATAAGCATAATATTATTTAAACAAACAAATTATGCAAGAAATGATAATTGAAATACTTATCTTTGTTTGTTTGTTGGGTGGACTTCCTCTAAGTCTTTGCTTCCTGGCAGGTGCTATTGAAGTAGCTTCTTCTACACCTTTCTGTTGTGGAATGTAGGAAGATGGTTAGCTCCCTCTGAAAATTTTGATCCTTGCAGGAGCTGCTGCAGTGTGCTCCCTCTTGATCTTTGCTTCCTGGATTACCTATCCTTGAACTTATATTCATCCTTGCTAACATCAATCTTCTTGAACCCTGGAAAGTATATTCTGTAATCCTTCGATCTTTCACTATAACCCACAAAGATACCCTTATTTCCTGAAGGATCTAGTTTAGTCCTCTTTTCCTTTGGGACATGAGTGTATATTGGACAACCAAATATTATGAGATGGCCGACTTCAGGTTTCTTACTAGAAAAGACCTCTTCTGGTGTCTTGTTGTCCAATATCTTGTGGGTTGTTCTGTTCTACACATATACAATTGTTCTAGCTTCTTCTGCCCATTGATGCATAGGTAGATCCTGGTCATGCAGCATTGCCCTTGCTACTTCCATGATTGTTCTATTCTTCCTTTCTGCAACTCCATTCTGTTGAGGATTATAAGGAGCAGTCAACTCCCTCTTAATCCCTAAATCACTACAAAGCTTCTTGAAGTCACCTGAGGTGAATTCTCCACCATTGTCGGATCTGAATGTTTTGATCTTCTTGTCAGTTTGATTCTCCATCAAAGTTTTGAATTCCTTGAATTTATCAAACAACTCATCTTTGTTCTTCAAGAAGTATACCCAAGTATTCCTAGAGAATTCATCAATAAATGAGACACAGTAAACATACCCACTCAGAGAACTGGATGACAAAGGACCACATACATCTGAGTGGATGATTTACAGGATGTCTTTTGCCTTGCTTTCACTGCTTGGGAAAGCCTTCTTAGTGTTCTTACCTTTTGCACATCCTTTGCAAACACCTTCATGTTTGGTCTTAATTTCAGGAAGACCCTCTACAGCCTTGCTTGCAATTGGAAGTGCCCTATAGTGCATATGAGCAAGTCTTCTATGCCAAAGTTCACTTGGCTCCATGGATTCATGTACCATGGCATGTTCAGGTTGTCCCTTCAATTTATACAAACCTCCCTCTTGCTCTCCAATCACTACTGCATCATCTATGTTCTTTCCCTTTGGCCACATTAGGACTTGGCCATCCACAAATGCAACCTTCATACCTTTTGCATCTAATGCAGAGATGGAGAGTAAGTTCTTCTTGAGCCCAAGTACATAAAGGACTTCTTTTATCTCCAAAGATTTTCCAAAATCTAGGTTATAGGAGGCTTCACCACTTCCTTTGATTGGGTATTGATAATCATCCCCAACTTTCACCTTATGGGGTGATTCATGTTCAGATAGATTCACAAAAGATTCCTTAAACCCAGTCATGTGTTTGGAAGCCCCACTGTCAATCAACCAATCATTACAACCATGGGAGATAGTACCTGTGAGAACAGAAATTAGAACATATTCTTCTTCACTTGATGAGTCATCATCACTATCACTTTCTGCCCTAGCCTTCTTCTTTGGGGGTTCACCATCTTCGGCAGCATGAGCATGATATCTTCTTTTGTTATTCTTCTTATTCTTATTGAAGTTGTTGTTGTTTTCTTTCTTCTTCTTGGGACAATCTGAAGCAAAGTGTCCCTTCTCATTGCAATTGAAGCATCTGAGATCTTTCTTATTTTTATGATAATGGTGGTGTGAGAATCTCCTATTATGAGATGATTCCTTCTTGGACTTGCCTTTCCTGGCATGTGCTGTGAGAGCTTGATCTTCATTTTCCATCTTTTCTTCTCGAGCCACAATCCTAGCTTCTTCTTGAGAGCATTCTTCCCGCAATCTGTTGAAGGAGATCAACTTCTTCCTTGCACAAATTCCTTGAATAAAGGAATCCCATGACCTGGGTAGGCCATTTAGAGTGGTCATCACCACTTCACCATTCTCCACCATTTCATCCACTGCTTCTAGTTGTTCCTTGATCTGGGAGACCCTTGAAAAATAAGATTGAATGGTTTCTCCATTCTGAAACTTTACTCCTTTCAATTGGTTCTGTAGGGTCATCTTCCGATTTATGTTCTTCTCTTCCAATAGCTTGGTCAAAGAGTCAAACATCTCCTTGGGTGTCTTTAGAGAAGACACATGGGGTATGAGATGGTCTTTGATAGAATCAACAATGATTCTCTTTGCCTTGACCAAGTTTTTCTTATGCAATACCTTAGCCTCTTCATTCTTTGGGATAGGGATGTCTTCTTTTACATATGAGTCCAACTCATTCTCTTCCAGGATTAACCCAATCCTATACTTCCAAGCTCAGAAGTTATTAGCTCCTTCAAGCTTATCCTCAAGCTTGGTGTGGTGAGACATCTTAAAGAGTACTTCAAATGGAAATAGAAAATATTTATGTCTTACCACTTGAGATGCTGAAAACTGGATCTGGTCCCGGATTAGGGTTTGTCAGAAAAACCCTAAAAATTCAAAATGTGAATTTCAATTTTCTGAAAGAATAGAAAGATGCGCCTTGATGAGCTGATCAGCCCGGTGTATTCAGAATTTGAGATTAGCAAAGCTTTACCCTTCAGATTTTTCTTTTTGTCCTCTTGGGTTCACTAGGGAGAGCCCTGAATTAGGGTTTGAGTTTCCCGGAGATCTACCTAGCCAAAAATCTCGATCCAAAGCTCTAAACTTTGAGTTTTGCAAGGAGCTTCCAGCTATGTCTTCAGATTTCAGAAATTCCTATTTTGTGGAAACCCTAATTTTTAGGGCCAAATCTGAAAATGCTCAGAATTGAATTCTGATTGGACAGATAGATTCTCCTTAATGAGTAGATTCAATCTACTAAACTGTTTTTCCAAAATCTGTGTAGAGAAACCCAATAAACAAGAAACTCAAGCTTCTGTCACTACAAAATGTCTTCTTCTCAAGTTAGCTCTGATACCATGTTAAATTTTGAGCATTAATTCACAATACCTGGTTGATAATTTAAGGAATAGTAAATCAAGAAATTAATTTACTCGAAAATTCATGTTGATATACCGTTATATGGAGAAAACATCCCTTATTTTTTGAGCTTTTATGATTCCCATATCCCTCAAAAACACACGTTTCTAACTACCATCAATTCCCTCAATCGTTGAGGTCCATGCATTCTTGTTGACCTCTTCAAGGGCAAATATCCTTTACCAAATTCATCTATGGTAGTTAGATTCCTTTTTCATAATCACATTTATGATGATAACAACAATGAAAATGACTATGATGATTGATGACAACACTAATGATAAAATGATGACAATAATTTGGATGTCTATGATGATGATGATGATGATGATGATAAGAATGATTATGACAATGATTATGAGGATGAAAATTACTAATTAAGACCCATCCATAGTTTTTAGAACATGCTAATGGTTTCTTCATTCCAACTTAGAGACCAAATCTTCTTCATAAAATTAATCTAAGGTAGTTGGATGTGTTTTTCTTCATCATAATGGTGATTATAATGACTATGATGATACAAGTTGATTTAAATGATTAATATGATGACGATAATATTGTTGTTGTCTATGACGATGATGTTGATGATAAGGACTATGTCCAATAAATGATGTTAGTAATTATGATGATGATGACAATAATGATGATGATGAGGATCTAGGATGAAAGTGATGATGGTATTGATGATGATTTGATTATAATATGACAACAATGGAAAATTATGAGCACGATGATGATGACGATGATGATGAAAGTGACTAATTAAGTCACATCCATAGTTCTCAGAACATGCTAATGGTGATTTCATTCTCACTCATAGGCCAAATCTCCTTTACCAAATTCATGTAAGGTAGTTGGGTGCATTGATAATGACTAGAATGATGATGATTATGATAATGCCAATGACTATGATGATATAAGATGATTACAATAATACTATCAATGTCTACGATGACAATAATGATAATGATGTTGATGTTGATGACAATGATGATAATTAGGACGATGCAGATGATGATGATTAAAAAGACAATGAAACTAGTAATGATGATGACAATGAAGATGGTGGTGACATTGAGATGAATGATGTTGGTGATGACATTGATCATGATTATGATGATGATGATGAGGATGATGATGATGATGACGACGATGACGACGATGATGAGGATGATCATGATGATGATGATGAAAATCACAATAACTGTGATGGTGATGATGATACGATGATGATGGTGGTGGTGGCGTCGATAATTTAATGATAAGATTATAACGATGACAATGAGCATGATGATGATGACATTGAAGATAAAAATTACTAATTAAGACCAATCCATAGTGCTAAGAATGTGCTAATCGTGCATGCATACCCACTTAGAGGCCAAATATCCTTTAGAAAATTCTTGTAAGGTAGTTGGATGTATCTCTCTTCATCAAAATAATGGTGATGATGAAAATGACTATGGTAATATATGACAACGAAAATTATGATGACGATGATGATAATTTTGTTTTCTATGACTATGGTGATGATGATAAGAATGATGATGATGATGACAATTACTAATTAAGACCCATCCATAGTTCTTATAACATGCTAATGGTGCTCACATTACCACTTACACACCAAATATCCTTTACAAAATTCATGTAAGGTAGTTGATTGTTGTTTTCATCATCACAATGTGAGGATGATGACTATATTGATATATGACGATGACAATGATGACAACAAGGGTGATAATATTTTGTATTCCTATAACAACGAAAATGTTGATAAGGATGATGATGATGATGATGATGATGATGATGATGACGATAATGATGATGTCGACAATGATGACTACAATGATAATGATGATGATTGTGAGGATGGTTGTGGGTCGAATGAGATGAATGATGTACATGATGATGATGATGATGTTGATGATGATGATGAAGATTATGTCAATCATGATGATAATGCAGGATGACAATGATAATGGATTTGATGATGATTTTATTATAATACGATGATGACTACAATGACAATGACAATGAAAATGCTAATGATGATGGAAATTACTTAGTATTTTGTTTATAGGTCACATATTGAGTTACATGCCTAGGTTACACGCATGATCCATTTGTGTTCTTTAGGTATGTGGGTTATCTACTTTTTACATTTGGTGCATGGGATGTGTTAGTACAATTTTTTTTGTTAGCTTTGCTAAGGGTCCTTAGACTTGGAGAATTGCCACAGGTGAAGAAATAATTTGTATCCCCCCACGAGATAAGAAAGAAGGAATATCAAGCAAGCACAGCAGAAGACCATAGGAGGGTGACCCTACAATCTCCCCACCTTCCTCATGATGAGAATGCTAGCAATGCAATACATTATGAATAGGTTTTCATCAAATGGGATTCATTTAAGACATTTCATATAGCATAGAAATTTCCATATACCCAACGAGGTGGGACCATTTCAGTTGAGATATCTGAATGCTTTATAGTACATAGAAGAATTCTTGAAGCAATTAAGCTAGGAGAAGGCTGAAGCAAGACCCTATGATTGCCATAAGGTTATATATAACCAAGGGGTAACCAAAAGGAATTCATCATTTGATTATGTACCCAAATTGAATTGGGAAAGCATAGAAAATAAAAAGAGCTAGGAAGAAGATCAAGGGGCCTAGAGAGCCTTAAAATAACAGATTGCGTTAGAGAAACTAGCTAGCCAAAAAAGAGGGGCAGAAGATGTAATCACATAAATGGATATAGATCAAGTTAAGCAAGGTAATCAACCTAAGAAAGACAAGACATATGATCAATCGGTATATCAAGCTTTGGTTGAGAAAGATGCAAAAGAAGAATTCTGAAGAGAGATAATAGAGCTAATTCCACAGTCAACATATCTAAGAAGGTATACCTTCAAGTAATCCAGATGTGCAGCCCTAAGTCTACATGAAGGGACAAACCTCACCAAATAAAGGAAAGAAGAAAGGAGTAGCTAAAAATAAAATCTAGAAGTAAAAAATTGTGAAAAGCACAATTTAAAACTGAAATGTAAAAAGTGACAAGCTAAAAGTTTGTTACAAATTCATTAGAATCCAATTGAATTTAGTCAATCCAAAAGTATATACAATGTAACTCAAATTCATTTGTAAAAGGGATGGAAATTTTGAGATATACTCTGGGATTGTTGAGTTGATGAGCCCTTCATTGCATGTAATATTATTCTATGAGATTAAGATTGCAAATTTGTTGCATAGATTTATTCCTCTATAATTTGTTTTGTACATGTATTACATTTCTACTCTTGTCCATGTGAATGTTTCATGAGATTAAATAAACCTTTTAGTAGTGTTTTGGTCTATGTGTGTTGCTAATACAGATAGGGTTGAATGTGATATTTTTATAGAGATTTCAATTTAATTTGACCTCTGGTCCAGTTTCCATATCCAAATGTGAACAATTGTTTTGAAGTTTTCATTTAGTTTTTTTCATATGCGTGTCATGCTACCATATTGAGTATAGATTCATGCGATGTTTATTGTTTGTACAACTGCTAAATTATTTTAATTAAAGCTCAGTACATTTTTTCTACCATTGAACACTAGAGACTTGGTCCTGGAGAGACCTATGATATTCTACATTTGCTTTCCAACATATAGTCATATCCATTCATATTTTTAAAGCACAAATTCACTGTTCAAAATTACTCCCAAATGACATTATATGTTTAAATCCTGGTTCATGAAGCTTTGAGTACGAGACATATTCAAGGAGCAAGTAATATACATCAATTTCACTTGATTTATCTCTAATATTGTTAAAGTTTGAGATCTGCCATGCCTTGGATAGTATTGTTTCAGTCCAATACTACTCGGGGACTAACATTGAGAATTGGTTCCATTGTCAGGGAACGGAATTGAGGGATATATTTTCCTTAGGTACGGCATTGTTGAGTTCTGCTCTAGATCGATGAGCGAGGGTTAGGAAAGTTAACTGATATTACCATTGTGGTGGCTCCACTGTTTTGAAGATGGATTCTGGAAAGAGGCATAAGAGAAGGAATCCAACTTCTGATGAATTCTTGAGTCTCCCTCATTAAAGAAACCACTAGAGGAA
Source organism: Larix kaempferi (assembly GCA_027924585.1). NCBI lineage: Eukaryota > Viridiplantae > Streptophyta > Pinopsida > Pinales > Pinaceae > Larix > Larix kaempferi. The sequence continues at coordinate 5,674,401 of BSBM01000991.1, read as the reverse complement.
AATTCAAGCTAAAGTGAGTGATTGGGAGAGATATTCCTCGATTTAATTCTCCTTTAATTTCCACTACTTTCAGAAATCAAGAAATACTAGTTGATCTAAATAATCAAAGAAATCCTCTTAAAAATCTAATAAAACCTTTCAATCATGTTTTAAAACCTCAATTTGCATCATCATTACCCTCTATAAGCACTTCTATCCCTAAGAAAACCTATGTTTAGCCTAAGAGAAATCCTATCACTCCTTAGGTGTAGAATATTATCTTACAACACTTAAATATGGCATGAAGAGGACATGGATTTCAAACTACACCCCCTATTGTAAATCCTTGGGTCACTGCTAGGTATGGTCCTTTGAACCAGGCTAATAATCTTCATGAATTACCTCAGAGTTATATAAATATATTGGGTGATTCCTTCAAGACGGGTAACTCTTTTTGGCCAAATATGACGGTGAAAAACGAAAATTTTACCCATGTATTAAATTGAAGCCCTCGAAACTCATATTTTCCAAATGAAATTTGACAAGTGATTGAAAAACAAAATGTAGAGAATTATGTTGGGTTTCCAATGATATCTTTTTGGAAATATACCAATGTCATTTATGGTGTCAAATTTTCATTTAATGAAACGTGTGTACTTCAAAATTTGAAAAGCAATTAACAAGTAGTTTGTGTGTGCGCACGATAATTTAATGTTAAAGTAATAATTTAAAAAAATGGAATTTGTGAACATGATCTAGACAGAATGCACTAGTGCTTACATATTTATTTTTTAATGTTTCTCGAAAAATTATATTTATTATTATTTTTCGAAACTGACCAATGAATATTTCAGTTGCATTTTGCACACATGTCTATGTGTGCATGAAATATTTTGATAGTTTACATAATTTGGAAAACTAAAAATACCCTTTTGAAGAGGACAGGTTTATCTCATGCTTGTGTATTTTTTCAAAAAATTTGGATGTGTATTATGAATGTTGTGTATTTATCTTTGAGTTCAATCAAAGTTGTCGGCAGGGTTTTTTAGGGCAAGTTTTAGTATAAATTTAAAAACAAAAGACATAAAAAGATAAAATTCATAAATTTTATGTATCTAGATAGAGGATTAATTGATGAATCCAATGGTATCAAGTCTTCCTATTAATGTGCATTGAATGACATGGTTTGACCCTCTGGAAGGGACAAAAAAATTTCATTCTACAGTGAAAAGGGCTCTTGGCCTATTTTTTAAGCCCTTGATTGAGCTATTTGCTCGATCGAGGTATTTAAAATACCTCGATCGAGGTATTGGATCGATCGAGGGTTTGTCTGTGTAAAAAAAATATAAAAACGAATCCGGGAAAGGAGTTGGACAATTAATGTTGCCAACTACCCTTCCCTCATAAAAATATCAACCAACCTCTATATATTTAGCAAACAATTCATAAAAAACACTAATTTAACTCATTTAACTCATTGCTAGTTTATTTTCAATTAGAACTTTGTCATTTTGATGTTGTTGAATTAGAGCTTTGTCAATTTTATATTGTTGAATTAGAGCTCAATAGACATGTAAGATTTCTTTGTAGACATATTTCAAGATTTCATACTAACATATTGTTGTTTTTTATGACAATTTGAAGAATTTTTTGTTTGTTTTCATCGTACATTGATGGGGAGTCAAAGAAAAGACAGAGAAAACATGCTAGACAACAAAATGACAATGAAGAGCGTGACAGGAATAGAGAACGAATGAGACATCAAAGAGCAAGCTTGAGAGAAGAAGAAGATGCACATTTGGTGCAACAAATTCCAATGGAGGAGAACCAAGATAAATTATTGAATTACCTGCTATCATAATTTAAATATCATGCTACATAATTTACAAGATTAGTAACAATTTTCCAATAAATTTAACGAAATTTCATAATTTAATTTGTTTCATATTTATTTGTAATGATAAATTCTTATTTATTTCATCCATTTGTTATTTAAATTTAAAAGTTTGCAATAATTTTTATGTTAAATGAACAATTTTCAAGTGGCTAAAAAATGTTATTGGAACAATTTTCAAATGAATCATGTACATTTAGATTCTATTTTCATGTTAATATATACATTTTTTAACAATTTTCGAATTATTTCAAAGTTGCTAAGAATTAACAATTTTCAAATTATTTCAAAGTTGCTAACAATTTTCAATTTTATTGTCCAACAATTTTCAAATGAAATGTACACTTGGATTCTATTTTCAAGTTAAAATGTATGTACATATTAACTATTTTCAAATTTCTAAGTTACTAACATTTTTCAAATTAAATGTACACTTGGACACTATTTTGAAGTTAAAATGTACATATTTAACTAATAGCAATTTTCTAAGTTACTAACAATTTCAACTTAAATGTAATTTCAATTCTTGTTTTGTTATTTGTTAAAAAAATATAAATGTATAACCTCATTGTGAGCTCCAAGTCTCAACATTTATTGATTGAAATAACTATTAATGTCTAATTTTAGCTTACCCTCATTTTATTTGAAATGAACATTATGATAGTTATGTATTAATTAGAAAATTCAATTTGAAAACAAATGAATGAATATTTTCCTAGTTATGGTGGTTGACAATATTTTTATAGTTATGGTGGTTGGAAATATTTTAATAGTTATGAATATTTGAAAACAAATGAATGTTCAAAGAGCTAAATTATAATGTTTACTTTAAAAAAAATTCATTTAAAGGTTCCATCTATCACATACTTTTATTTACATAACTTGACATCACCAAGATAATTATGTGTATTTTTTATGGTTTTTGTTGAGACTATTTTCAAAAATCTTTGAGGGTGAATTTCTATAAGTATTTTAATGGGTGCAATGTTGTGAATTTGAGAGAAATGTGTTTTTATTGAGACTATTTCTTTAAATTTCTCAGGTTTATAATCAAATCAACTTACACTTCAAAATATTTTCATAGTTAATGTATTTCCAATTCATGTACCAATTTTTTCTATGCATAAATGTAGGGATAAGTTGACTTTTTTTTCTTATAGTAGGTATATAATTTATATTTCAAAATTTTTAACAATTTTCAAGTTTAAAGGATAATTTCCAAGTTAAATTGATAGTTATGTATAATTAGTTGAAAAAATCAATTCACACTCAATTTTCAATTTGTCAATTTCTACATCAAATTTCAAGTTACTAGCAATTTTAAAGCTCAATGCACAAGTATATTAAGTTATTAATAATTATCTTGAGTTAAATATATATACTCCATTTTCAAACTTTACTAGCAATTCTTGAACTAAATGTACAATTTCAATGTACATATTTAGTTATTTTGAAATTAAGTTACAAACAATTTTCTTGTTTTAATGTATTTTCAATACTTGTACCGAATTTTTCTCAACTCATTTCAATTTGTTAATTTACATGTAACAAATTTCAAGTTACTGGCAATTTTAAAGTTAAATGTACAAGTTACTACCAATTTTAAGTTACAAGCAATTTCAAATTTTACTAGCGATTTCAAACTTTACTTCTAGAACAATTCTCAAGTAATTAAGTTAGCAATTTCAAGTTACAAGCAATTTCAAACTTTAGTAGCAATTTCAAATTTCAAGTCATTAGCAATTTCAATTTTTACTTAGAACAATTCTCAAGTTAAATGTATTAGTTGGAAAATTCAATTCAAACTCAATTTTCAAAATTTTCAATTTCCACATCAAATTTCAAGTTACTAGCAATTTTAAAGTTCAATGCACAACTCTCAAGTAACCAATTTTCAATTTGTTAATTTACGTGTTATGTAGGGAGAGATTATGGTTAGACATTACATCATGGTGATCAAGAATCTCATGACCCTGTGCCCCCTCATGATCCTTATCAGCCATCACATGATCCTATGCCCCTTCATGACCTGATCAGCCATCACATGACACCTTTCCCTATGACATTGAAGGTATAATTGGGAGTTGCAGTGGGGTTGGAAGAGGTGGAAATTTTCCAGAGGATTATGCAGTTGTTTCTACACAAGAAGATATTGGGAACTCAATCCCTATTCGGATATTTGGAGTGCATGTCAGCAACATAATCAAGTCATATTTTGAACAACATTCAATGATGGCACAAGCTCAAATCCTACGTGGGTTGATAAAACACAAAAAAATTAAATGTGCCACAAAGTTGTTGGGTTTTCAAGATGTTAAAACAAAAAAGACATGTGAGAATGCAATAGAAAATTTAAGAACTACATTATCTTCATTTGGAAAATCAAGAAACAATGATACTCGAGCAGCTCGTATGGCAATTACAATGGCTGTTGTGGCACAAAGCACCTTAAGGAATCGAATGGTATCAGCAATGGAATCATTGCTCAATGTTTCAAAAAGAACATTGCTCAAATATACTAAATTCATGGTCCAGATAGATGAAAATGATGAAGTTGCTTGTTGGGCTCTTATTTGTAGGGAACCCTATCGAGGCAAGATGGAAGCAGGCATTAGAGAGAAGGTGATAGAATTTTGGGATAGCCATTCTCGTGCTATTCTAGATCAAAAGCATGTCCCGTGATAACATTTATCCAGAGGCATTTATCATGAGCACTGTAAGCATGTGATGGAGATGACGGGAGTTGCACTTTACAAGGAATTCCAAGAACCAATCCTGGTGTTCAAATATCATTTAGTATGTTCAACAAATTGAAACCGTGGTATATTAGGCTAAATACAATTCGTGACACTTGTTTCTGCTAGTGCCACGTTGAATTTGAACTATACTATGACACATTTTTTGATTGTTGCAAAAGGCACTGGAACAATGTACTAGCTCCTCACATTGTGCGAGATTGTATTTGTATGATACTATGCAACAGGAATCCTGAACACGTGTTTTTCAATAAGAGGTGTGTAGGTGGGAGAAAATGCCATGAATGCGGTAATTTGACATTGTTCCATAGGAACTTTCCTATCGATCCAACACACCATGGATTGTCAGATATCACAGTTAAGTGGAAGAGGTACAAGTATGTCTCCATGAATCCATCATATTCTTCATCTATGCCATCTAAGAGCATCGACTTGCTCGAGGATGAGATTCATGTTTTAGATTTCATGGAGAAGTTTCAAAGTCATATTTATAAATACATAAAGCAATCCCATAGGTCTAGGTGGAAAGCTTCAGAATTCAAACATTCTCAAGAGGTATTTGAGCCAGGCACAATCTTATCAATGGTAGACTTTGCGGAGAACTACACTTTTGCTCCTTGGAGAGAGATACAAAGTGAGTACTATCACTCCGACCAGGTGTCTATCTTCGTACATGTATTGTACATACATGCTCAGTAAAGCATTGATGGTAGGGATAGCAGTCCTCAGTCACGTGAAGTGATCAAGGAGTACCATTTTTATGTTAGTGATGATCGTGGGCATGACACATTGTTTGTTCAACACTGCTTTGGGTTGATTTATGATTGATTCAGGCAGAGAGGTGCATCATTTGCTCAACACTGGATTTGGTCAGATGGGTGTGCAGGGCAATTCAAATCAGCATGCTCATTTTATTGGTTGAGTCGCCTTCACAAAGAGTCAGGAATCCGACACACCTGAAGCTTTTTTTAAATAGGGCATGGAAAGGGTGAACATGATGGAGCAAGTGCATGTGTGAAACGAGCACTTCGGAGGTACCAGATGAGTCATGGTGCAACCCGACTCAAATGCTCCATGGAAGTAGTTGATTGGTGCACACATCATTTGGGACATCAAGGTCGCGAATAAGAAAAGATGGTGTGTAGGTAATAAACTCCAAACTCAATTAATAAGCTAATAACATTCAATATCATCATTTCCAAAAGAACACATACTCGATAGGAATTCACATATGACAAACTGAATTTTATGCAGGTTCTTTTGGGATGTTTCCCTTGGAGATGTGAATAGATCCATGTCATGGTATTGTGAGACCATAGATGGTACAAGGGGATTACATTATGATCGAAGTAAAGACATGGGTGACATATTTTCCATTGAAATGAGAAAGTATGCTTGTTTTTGCAATTTTTTCATTGATGCAAATTGATGCGGGCTTGATCACTGTGAAAATGATGTATATGTGAAACCATGGAAATATGTCTCTCTTAATCCAAAGGGCCCACATCCAATTCCAACATGGAAAGATATGCACATTGAAGAGGAAATGGTCTCATTAGATCATGATCGAGTTTTTGATATGGCCAGGGAAGGTACAAAAGACTTCATTAAGTTAATTAGTTCATTATATATTACACATATACAAATGTTGTAGAAATGCATGTATGACATTTGAATAATATTTGTAATGTATCTTGCAGGTGATGTATTCGTTGTCATTCCACCCCCCCACAATGAAGAAAATGTGGCATATTATTTGATGTGATGCACACAAATAAAAAGTAGGTTGGTGCAACCCTACCAAGATGGAGAATTCACATATCAAACTGGAGACATGGTTCTAATGGGACACTTGTTTGAAAGAGTCAAAAAATAGGGTGCGCATATTATTTACAAAGATTTTATGACTGAATATATATCATGTCAATACAGTCATTTGGTGGTGGCAGCTCGGATACATCTAACAGAAATCAAGGTGAAGAGAGGTGAGCCAAAGAGATGGAAGATGATAGAAGTTGACCATGATCGTATTATGTACACTTGCATTCCTATAACCCATTGGCTAGATGAATGAGTTACATGTATGCCACTTGCATCATTGACATAGTTTTCATGTTGTCTTGTGTAATATTTTTTTGAAGATTTTTGTGGAGGTTGTTTTATAAATGTATTTTTGTAGATGCTTTAATGCCAAGAATAAAAATACTAGATGGGAGGCTTTTGTGAAAATTGGGTCATGGTGATCCAATATGAATACACTTGTTCACGTAATTGAATTGTAATGTTAGACAATATAATGTAATTGTAAAATTTCAATTTTAAATTGTAATGAAAATTCTAAGTTTAAATTTTGATTTCAAATACAATTGTAATGTAATTGAGAATTTAAAATACATCTATACAATGTAAAATTGTAAATTGTAAATTTTAAATTGTGCAATGTATTCTAATTTTAAATTTTGATTTCAAATGCAAAATTATATACATTATAATCCCTTCATTGTAGTTCACCATCAATTACATTTTATTCCATTATCAATTATATACAAATATTATCAAATACCAATGTATTGAAAAAATGTTTCATTCAACAATAATCAATTAGTTTTGTTATTGAACATATCAAAGTTAGGACCAATTTTTTTTGCGTCTCCTCATTCCATTTAATAAAAATATTGGCACTTGGTGCTACATGGAATATAACATAGGAGATAGAGTGTACAATTCAACTAAAGGGCACTTACACATAATCCTTGAATATATTTTCATGCAAACAATACCCATTGTTGGCACAACTCACAAACATTCACTATAATTTATAACCATCAAACCTTCTCAATTTTTGGATTGCATGCTTCAAAAACCATCTTTATCATGCAGTTTTGCATGCATAGGCATGGAATCTCTTTTAGGGAAATTAGTTAGTATTATATGGCCTTGCTTGCGTAAAACAACCTCAATTATCAAACCAAAACATAACTTGAACATGTATTTGTTTTTGATAGACATGGAAAAGTAATAATGAAAGTTGGCAAGACTTTGACATAACAATTTGTTCATTTCTTAAAACCTTAAATGACTGTGTGGATTAAAAAATGAGGTGATGCATAATAATCCATTGTTATTAGCACAAACACCACCTTTCAAATGATTGCTAAATAAAAGGAAGTAACATAATAGTAAGTATCATATGTTTTAAATAAGATTTGGTGTTTTTTCTCTTTTCATCTAGATTAGAGCACACACTTAAAAGAAAAGAACATAAAGATCACCTACATACAATAGAACTTGTTATTACACCAAATATTTTTGAATTTGATAGAAATATATCACAAACAATACCAAAATGGCATCAATCAATCATTGGTTGGTTGCAACTAGAGAATTTTGTCTCAAGGGATATTTCACACTCTCAATGGACAAAAACATTCTTGTATACAACAACACATTGAATTTTCAATTGAAATTACACATTAAATTTTGCATGTAATTGAATTGGAATGTGGAAATTGTAATTAAATTGTAATGTGTAGACAACATAATGTAGTTATAATTTCAATTTTCAATTTCAAATGTATTCTAATTTTAAATTTTGATTTCAAATACAATTGTAATGTAATTGAAAATTTAAAATGTATCTATACAATGTAAAATTGTAAAATTTAAATTTTAGATTGTACAAACTATTCTAATTTAAAAATTTTATTTCAAATGCAATTATAATGTAATTGAAATTGAACTTTTAAATTGGAACAACATATTGACTTTTCAATTGAAATTACACATTAAATTTGAAATTTTAATTTTAAATTGTAATTGAATTGGAATGTGTAAATTGTAATTGAATTGTAATGTGTTTACAACATAATGTAATTGTAATTTCATTTTTTAATTTCAAATGTATTCTAATTTTAAATTTTGATTTTATTTATGCAATTGTAATGTAGTTGAAAATGAGATTTTAAATTGTAGTTGAATTGGAATTGAAATTACACATTAAATTTCAAATTTTATATTGTAATTGAATTGGAATTGTAATTTCAATTTTAAATTGTAATTTCAATTTTAAATTGTAATGTATGTATTCAATTCTAAATTTTGGAAGAAGTTCTATAATGTAGTCAAAATTTGCATTTTAAATTGAACTAAATTGTAACTACACATCGAGATTGAACTTTTATATTGCAATCATTGCACATTAAATTTGCATTTGAAACGATAAAACATAAATTTGTAACTGTAATAGCTATATCTATATGTAATATAAAAAACTTGATTGATTTCAAATTAGATATAAAATACACATGTGAAGACATCAATATGATAAAATATACAAAATATGTAACAAAATATCCAAAATGCCATATCCAAAGTACATATATGATAAAATTCCATGTATAAATGATAGAAATCCATATCCAAAACATGAAAACGTATACATAGATCATCCAAAACATGAAAATATATAAAATATGAAAATATCCAAAAGATGAAAATGTATAGATCATCAACTCATTAGCCACTACCCCCATGAGGCCCTTGATAGATCATGTAGCTGCCTTCGTGTGTAGTAGACTGATGCTGGCTCTGAGGCGGTAAACTATGAAAGAATGCCTCAATCTTCATCGAGTCAATGGTTATATCTGGCATCTGGGTAGGAATCTGGGTAGATGGCACTTCATCAGGACCACATGCTCAAGATGCATCCCAATCATATGCGAAATCCACTACAGCATCGACACCTGCCCATAGTGATGGCCGTGTAATATGTCATTAGATGTAATAAGTTAGATTTATTTAAAATTAAAACTAAAACATAATTTAAGTTATAAATCGAAAATCGAAACATAAAGTACACAAGTAAATTACTAAATGTGATTAAATCACATGATTTCGAACATAAAATGAAACTCACTTCTATGTTTGAACCCGGTTGGTTAGGACCTTCACAGTCCTCATGTCTATCATTAGGAGCAATTCTCTTTCCTTTTCCCTGTACAATTTGGAATTCATTTGAAGTTGAGATCTAAAACATAAAATTAAGAAATAAAACATAAATTATTTAAACTGGGAAATAATAAAATCAAATTAAATTAGAACATAAATTATAACTTACCTCAACTACTGTCACCTGCGGGTTGGGACAAGCGGATGGACCAACCAATGGCTCACTAGCAAAGAGCTGATCCATTAATGTGCTTCCCTACATGGAGCAATAGAATACAACTCCCTTAAGTCTTATTAACCATTCAATTTACTACATATAATATGATGTAACATGAAGAACATATATACATAATTGTACAAAAGTATACCTGTCCTGTAGCGATGCATCTATGATACAACTCAAAGTATGCATCTCAGAATGACTCAGCATACCTCGGTAGGGTCTCTCCATCCAAACTCCTGAGCATGTCACTAGGGACATACTCTATCTCTGGCTCTGCAGGTGCAGGGGGTGGTCTAGATGCATCTCCATGTGGAGCAACAATAGCACTGCCCATGGTAGTGAACAACGACTCTGCAAGGTCTTGTCTAGCCTCTGCAGCAAGCTGGGATGATTGTGCCACATCCCTCGACCTGATAACCGTCTTGTCTAGAAATGGTACCAACCTCGAAGGGGGTGGCACGAAGGCAGGGTCTCTCCGAGCTCCAGAACGTTGGTAGGAGCATACCCTACCAGCCCCATAGAACTTGGACCCTATGATGGTGTAATTTGGGTGCATATCCAAAACAAACTCTGCATAAATATGTTTTGCAAAGTACAATGGGACCTGGTCATGGGGGGGGAATATGCCCCATGCTCTGACGAATCTATCATATAGATGTGGTGCAGCAGCCTCCAACTTAAAATCCTTGTGTCTAAGCGGTTGACTGGAAGGGAGGTTAGGAGGGATGTTGAACAAAGTACCCTTGATGTCATGCCCTCTTATGGCGACTTTGACATCCTCCCATTTGTGGATCCCAATGACATCTCGTCTCCTCCTGTCGCATGAATGATGCCAAATGTCACTAAGAGGTCCCACCCTCTTATAGAGGGCCAACATCTCATCCACGTCTGATAACTTCATGGATAAAGATCGTCGGGTGGGAGAATCCTCCCCCAATGTGCACACACATGAGTTCACCCACTCTCACTGGGAAGTGATATCAGCAAGAGTGATCCGTACGACCTCATCATCGTACGATCTCCCTGATGGAGCACCTGCGATCCAAACCAAAACACAAATGTTACTAAAAATATATGCATTATATACTAAAAATTGACTGAAAATGTATCTAACAAAAAATATGCACCTGATGCACTCGATTCTTGCCACCCATCCCCCACCTGGAGATCAACATGTATATTGTTGAGATGAACTAACACACTCGCTCTCCTATTCCTGCCACTAGCGGCAGCCGACCCCGGTGTGGCCGCACTCCTTGGTGAATGGGAGCGGTGCCAATGGCCGCCTGCTTGGGTGACGTCAGATCCTCTCTGCATCGTGGAGCACGAAGTAATGAAGTTCTCTCTTTAGAACTCTCTGCATCACATTTCAATTTCTAATTCTAATTCTCTTTCAAATTTCACATTTAAAATTCAAATTCAAATTTGAAATTATATTTCAAATTTCACATTTCAAATCCAAATTCAAATTTCAAATTCAATTCAAATTTCAAACTCTATTTCAAATTTCACAATTCAAATTCAAATTTCAATTTCAAATTCCAAGTTTCAATTTCAATTTGAATTCTAATTACATTTCCAATTCTCAATTTTCATTTCTCATTTCAATTTCAATTTTTCGATTTTCAATTTGAATTTCATTTCAAAATTCAAATTCAATTTCAATATCAATTTCCAATATCAATATCATTTTCATTTTCAATTTCAAATTTACATTTCAATCCCAGTTTTCATTTCCATTTTCAATTTCAATATCATTTTTATTAGCAACGCTAGCATCATAGGGGCCTAGGCATCAAATTTAGTTGTTCAACACTTGTTGCGACAACATACATGTATGGGATGGAGGGGAAATGGAATCAAGCCTAAGTCAAGTGGGGCTCGCTACATGTTTGAGTCTCGATAATCTACCTTATAAATTTAACCAGAACAACAAAAGAAGTTTGTTAATGGATAATTAAAGCTAAGCAGTGAGTGCATGACATGAGTGAGTGAATGATTATAATTTATGATATTTCCAATATTTTGAATGACAAGTCAAATTTGATAGGATAGGAATTTTATAGCATAGGAATGATTATAGAGAGCCACGATGCTCTAGATCTATTGACATACATGAGAATGAATCAACGAATGGAAGGGTTGTTTCCGTGTTGGCTTGGGACACATACCACATGAGAATCCAAACCAAACCAAGATATAGTGTGGGTTGTTTGATGTATCTGCATCTACGGATACAAGTTGACTCTACCTACCACATCCTAAAGTAACCGCATATTTGAAGAGGTTGTGTAAATCCAATAAGAATGTTCAAATGGAGCATGGGATATGTGTGGCTCGTTAAAGAAGAGTGTTATTAGTCCTTTCACGTGGAATTGACAAGCATGTAGATCTATTTAGAAAATGTATAAACATGTCTTGTTTCATTTGCATGCAAGTTATCAGCGTTAAAGGTCTATTGAGGCAATTGTTGGGAAATACATAGTATTGTTTATGCCCCAATTTTGTGGGATTTAGTGGCTTGTGGCTAAAATGATAGTAGTGGCAAAAAAGAAAACCCACATCAAAGTTCCCACAAGGTGCCAAGAGGTCATCTCTCTTCAGGAGGAAGAAATAACCAAACCATCCACTAATTAAAAGATGGTTTGTCTTGTGTGGCTAATCTACATGGTAGAGAATTACTTTATGTCTAGGCTTTGAGGAGTTGTGTGAATGGAAGTAAAGTACAATGTTGTTAAGATAACATAGAAAACTTGTTATTTAACAGTGATAAATTCTTCCTGTTTAGATAAGGGTCACATGATTAATTGTGTCCTTGAAACAAATATGTGACAACACACACCCTTGAGAATTAGGATGGTGCTTGGTTTCAAGCGACAACTTGTGAAACATCTTTAGGGATAAAATGTGGTGGTCACATTAAAATCATGTGAGCATGTTGGATACATATATTCATTGAGAATAGTTGGATTTCTTAGATAAAGTCCTCAATGTCACACCGGGACTAGGACTAGAGGTTGGGATGTGGGGGGGAAACTAAATTATTTTTAGAATGATATATTGTCAATATCTTGTAGGGACGGATCTACTAGTTGAGGGTCAAGAGGTGGTGCGGGTATTTTCAATGTTTATTTACCACTAGTAAATAAAGTAGATTTTTCTTTTAATGTTTATTTACCACTAGTATACAAAGTAGATTTTTCTTTTGAACAATGTTTATTTACTACCCTCGATGGGAAAACCACTAATCACAAACAATTTCCTTTAGCCAAGAGGCCATGACATGGGGTTAGTCTTCCATCAAAATCACTCAGGATTTGAATTTGGTCCCCACAAAGACCATAAAAATAGATGATCAACATTGTCGACTAATATTAAGTTTTTATGCAATGTACTAGGTATTGAGAATAATCCCCATGCATCTTTTCTCTCTATGGTATTTTGGTTACCCTCTCTTGCCCATTTTCTTTCCTCTCCACTACATTTTCATCATCATCTTTTGGTTTGTGTATATGGAGTTTATTACAGTGATTAGTGTGGCCATCATGAAGTGGGAAGTGGAATTCTAGAAGGTTCAAATTGACAGTATGATTTCACTCCCATCGGTGGATAAATTGGTGAATTTGCATGGTGGTCGACTTTGCCCAACCTTGCAACTTCTCTGGTTTCCCTAGTCAGAGTTGTTCTATGCATTTCGCACTAATTCTCATTAGTAATCCTATCCTCTCCTTCACCAACTAGGTTACATATTATATTATGACATTTAGACCATGGCAAAGGGAGTATGTCCAAATCTTAATAATATAAGACGTTGTTGCACTTGCTTTTGTCATCTTGATATTGACATGTTGTATGCACCTAAATGTGTTTGTATAGCTTTTAATGTGATGATTATTGAGGTATTAGACCTAGGCTTTGATTTTAAGAAAATGAATTTTTTTTAACTTGAATATATTTATAATTTATATTAACATATAATTATATTAATAAATATTGAATTTAATAAACATATTTGAATTTAATTGTAATATTTAAATATTTATTTTTAAACTGTTATATGATATATATTATTAAAAATTTAAAAAATTACGGGACATAGTAGATCTGTAGGACATATGTAAGCAGCTCCATAAACTTTGTGACTTGGTGTTTTATTTTCCAACAACGAATAGTTGGGTTGACTTTAAAAGTAAAACCGGTAAAAAAAATATAAAATTATTAGCTTAGATTAACATATAATTATATTACTAAATATTGAATTTAATAAACATATTTAAATTTAATTGTAATATTTAAATATTTATTTTTAAAATGTTATATAATATATTTTATTAAAAAATTATATATATATATATATATATGTTTATTATATATAAACATTTATATGATATTATGTATAACTATAAAAATATACATTATAATTATGTGAAAAAATAAAAAAAGACACTTCATCTCATTAATAAAATTAATAATAATGATGCTACTTACTTGATTATGGATTTTCCATTAGAGAAATTGTAGGTCATTTTCCAAAGTAACAATGAATCTAAGGTTATAGGTGGAGGCCAAATGATTTTTCTACATGTCACTGTGGTGTTGTTAAGTTTTTTTAATGTTAATGGTGTTTGTTAAACCGGCAACCTAATATGATTATTTATTTTTCAATCCTATTGCCGTTCTCAGAGGATTGAAAAAAAAAGGCAACATTTTTGCTTGTCAAAACACATTTTAAAATAAAACCGGTAGCATTCATGTAGTGAAATGCTACCAGTTGACATAAACAAAAATATTAATAATTAAAAAAAAAAATACAACATAAATTTAAAACAAAAAAAATGTTTTGGAATGGTTTTTGTTTTGGTTTTTTTTTCCAAATAGTATTTGGTTTCAATGGTGGTTTTTAGTTTCAATGGTTTTTGGTTTCGATGTTGGTTTTTGGTTTTGAATGGTTACATTCACAAATTGATAAAAACTAAATAAAATTTACATTTTAAACACACAATTTTATATACAAAACAAATAAAATTTAGGGATTTTTTAAAAACAAATAACAAAACAAATAAAATAAAATTTAGGGCTTTTTTTTAAAACAAATAACAAATGAAATTTAAGTTTTTTTTAAAAACAAATTACAGGGTTGAATTCCACTTACCTTGTGGATTCGAAGCCATGGTGAGGTCTGCGTGGGGCGTGGGGTGTGGCGTGGTGTGCTTTACTAGTTGTGGATGCTCGGTCGAGGGTTTTCGTGACATCACTATCGGCCCACTGTGCGCTATCGCTTTCGAACAGGGCCAACCGACAGGCCAAGCCCTGTTTTTGTTTTATTTTTTTCTGTCTCAAACCCTCGATCGAGCAATCGCTCGATCGAGGGTTTAACCAAGCCCTCGATCAAGGTGTTTTCAAACCCTCGATGGAGCGTTTAAAACCTCGATCGAGGGTGCGGAAAACAATTGTTTTTGGTCCCATGTGCTAAAAATGGTGAACCACCTTCGTGGAATCACCCTATTTTCAAAGTATGATTGAGAGAAAGATACAACAACTGAAGAGCACATGGATATGTTTCAAGATTTTATTAACAATCTTTACATAGAGCATCATGATGTGTTCATGAGGTTGTTTGTCCAAACCATTGAAGGTGAGGTAAATAAATGGTTCAAATATTTTCCAACTAATTCTTTAAATTCCTCACCTACTTTGGAACAAGCATTTATGAGACAATGGGGAGAAAAGAGGGACAAATTGTACTACCTTATAGAGTTTGCTTCCCTAAGGAAAAAGAATGGGGAAACTGCTAGATAATTTAACAAAGCATTGAATAAGATCTACAATAAAATCCACCAAGGCATTAATCCTTTACAAGCAAATGCTAGGTCACTTATGCAGGTGCTTATGGGTCTGAATTTTCTATGATCCTTAGAGAAAGGATATCTACAACTCTTTTAAGTGTGCAAGATGATGTTGTAGATGTAGAAGGAAACATGACTGCATCAGGAAGGCTGAGATACAAGAATGATTTAGAAAAGAAAAGAAAAAAAGATGAGGTTGGTACCTCTAGTAAGAACAAAGGAAACCAGGATGAGAATATTGAGGAGATGTCTAGAATACTAAGAGCTTTATCTAATCAGATTACCACACTTGAGGTTGAAGGGATTATTCCTAACATAAATCCCCGAGGCATATGTCAAAGAAATCCAAATCAATATATGAGACCTTTAATCCTCATATTATGAATAGAGAAATGATAAATGAACATCCATTACATCCTCTTGTCATATCGAATAATAATTATAACAACAATCAGTTGATAGATCAACCTCTAGATGAAGAATACATTGAGCCTCCTCAAGACATTTTATGGATGCACAATGATAAGGATCTAATTCACCTAAATCAGGAAGAGTATGAAAGATCCTTGCATGAATATGTGTATCAAAATGAGGAAAACGCACTAAAGAGGTACTTTTTAAGACCTGGAAATAATTCTTGAAATCAACACCAAAATGTTGCTCCTAAGAAGGTGTCCAAAGATCCTAAATCGACTAAAGTCACTTATAGGTCAATTCCTCCTAAAAAAAGATGTTGCTTCCAAAGTAAAAGTGATCAAGCGTACAAATCCTACCGCACAAAATAAAGTTGATATTTTCCACCCTAAAGAAGTAGAGTCTTAAAATAAAGAACAAGAAAAGTCTTCCCAGCTCTTTGAACATGAACATGAGCTATCCAATATTAAAATTCCTATACCTTTGTCAGAGTTAGCCAAAAGTCCTACTTAACACAAATAAATTGACAATTGTTTTATCCTAATTAATCCAACTCCATAGTCTTATAGTTTAAATCTGGTTGATAAAATCCCAGCCATAAAAGTAGGGCCGATAGTTGAAGAAGAAAATAATGATTACACACCTCCTTTCTACATAACCCTGAATGTGCATGAGAATTTTTTGCATATGTGTATGTTAGATTCGACAGCCTCCCATAACTTGATGCCAAAAGTTAGTATGGAACACTTGGGTTTTAGAGTTCACCAAGCCATACCGTGAATTGTATAGTTTTGACTCTAAGCTAGTGAAATGTGTGGGAATGATTAAATACTTGGTGGTAACTTTAGCTCAATTTCCTCCAAAGAGTACCCTACTAGATGTAGTAGTGGAAGATGTTCCCGCAAGGTATCTCATCCTACTTTCAAGGAATTGTTCCAAGAAGATGGGTGGAACCATGCAGATGGATATGAAGTATGCAACAGTGCCTATGTTTGTAGGAGAAACCATGAGTTTGTACAAAGAAGTTATATATGGTTATGTGATTAGTGACCAAAGCAATCCCGTAAACTATCCTATATATGCTTTAGAGGATGATATGGGATGTTGTATGTTAGCTATGAATGAAAGTAGAGAATAAATTACTTCTCCAGAAGTAGTTATTCATTTTTCTTCCCCACCTATAGAATAGATTTGCAAGATGCACTTTGATGGGTCATCTACCAAAGAGAAAGTGGGAGAGGAGTAGTATTGTCCTCCCCAAATCAAGAAGAATTATTGTTTTCTTTCCAGTTAAATTTTGAGACCACAAATATATTTTGTCGAGTATGAAGCCGTCATACTGGGGTTAGAGGCTACAAGAAGAATGAGAATCCCATAGATTTTAGTCTATGTAGATTCATAACTTATAGTGCACCAAATCATAAATGTTTATCAAAATAAGCATCCCAAGCTGAGACACTTTAGAAACCAAGTTTGGGACTTAACAGATAATTTCTTCCATGCTTTTAATATAACTGCCATTGCGAGGGAAATGAATCAAAAGGAAAATTCCATGGATGTAACAACAAGCACTTTTGGATCTCCCATTGAAATCAAATTAAATCATGAGGTAAAAATGATTTACAGACCCTTTTTCCCTAATAATCAAAAGCACTGGCAAGTTTTTGAGGATGATCAGCAGATCAAGAGATTTTTGGAAATGATTGATGAATTTTAAACCACTTGCATAGACTGGGAGTAAGATGTGAATGAGAATGAAGTCTATCAAGAGGAGGAAAGAACATATATAAAGTTCAGTAGAAAGGTGGAAAACCATAAGATAGTACAGCTAAAAAATAATTTTATTTCCAAGGGAGTGGTTCCATTAAAAAGGATTTTTTATAAAAAGGATATTCCTGCTAAGCCTACAATTCAGACCAAAGAAAGTGAGGTGGAAGACATAAATATTGGAACAAAAAAAGAGCCAAAAAATATCAAGTTGTTCAAGTTATTGCGTGATGAGGTAAAGAATAGGTACATTAAACTCTTTAAGCAATACATAGACTTTTTTTTTTTTTTTTTTTTGGAAATATGAATACCTTAGTACTTATGATACATACATCATTAAGAATAACACTCCTTTAAAAATTGGAGTAAAACCTTTTAAGCATAAGCTGAGACAAATAAATCCCATACTATTTCCCATCGTAGAAAAGGAGGTAAGGAAATTATTAGATGCAAAGATAATAATTTTCTTGAGATATTCGGAATGGGAATCTAACCTAGTGCCAATGAGAAAAAAGAGTGGGGAAATAAGGTTATGTGTTTATTTCATAAACATAAACAAATGCATTTTAAAGGATAACTACCCTTTTCCAAAAATGGATCGCATTCTACAAAAGGCAGCAGGAGCAAACATAATATCAATGATGGATGGATTTTCAGGTTACAATAAAGTAGCCATCAATAAATAATACACGTAAAAGACTTCTTTTACAAAACCATGTGGTACATTTATGTATGATAAAATTCCTTTTGGGCTTATGAATGCAGGGGCCACATCCCAGTGAGCAATGGACATAGATTCGTGGGAGAAAGAGAAAAGTTCATTATGATCTATCTTGATGACATGATTATTTTTCCTAAGTCTTATGATGATCACTTGTCTCATTTGAAGAAAACCTTCAATAAGTGCAAAAGGTATGGGCTTTATTTAAACCCCAAAAAATCAAGTTTTGCTTTGTAAGAAGGCAAGTTCCTAGGGCATATTGTTTCAAAATATAGAGTGAAAATAGATCCTAAGAGGGTAGTCGCCATACATCGAATTGATACTCCCATAAATAAAAAGGAAGTATAGTCATTCATAGGAAGAATAAACACTCTAAGGAGATTCATCCCAAGTCTGACTGAGTTAATTAAATCCATTACCAACACGCTAAAAGTATGTAATCAGGTGAAATGGAATAAGGATCCAAAAGAGGCCTTCAAAACATTGAAGAGATCCATAGGATAAACTCCAACCTTGATTATCCCTAATTATACTAAGCCATTTATGACATTTGCTTTTGCATCTGCTCATACCATAGTAGTTGTAATTCTGCAAAAAAATCCAAGAGGGCATGAGTATCCCAGTGCATTTTTCAGAAAATCCTTAAGAGATGTTGAATTTAAATACAACATGATGGAGAAACAATCATATTCCATGGTAAAAGCATTGAAGTCCTTGACATGATATATGTTGCACTCACAAGTAATTGCATATGTCCTACACAGCTTTGTGAAAGATATCCTCAGCCAAATATATAGTTAAGGGATAAGATGAAAGTGGATTGCTAAGATTCAGAAGTATGATCTAGAAATCAAGCCCATAAATCTAGCGAAGGGACAAGGGTTAGCAAAGTTGTTATCCTAATAAATATGTGAAGCATTGGACTTAAATATAGTGGCCAAGGATAATTTTAGGGGCGAAATTTAGCCCATGGGCTATTTTTCCATGTTTTTTTTCCAAAAAACGATTCGTCAATTTGCATTTTTTGAGGCCCCGTTTCCCCAATTTTTATGGGGTAAACTTTTTTCACTATAACAATTGCCAAATTATTATACAAACTATATAAAATACTTAGAAATTGAAATAATTTTAGAAAAATATGGCCAAATATTTTATGGTTGACATTTTAGGAATTGATAAGATTTGCTAAGGTTTATACACTTTTAAATAAGTATCGGTCCTTAAAATTATCCATGATAGTGGCTGAGATCATAGAGGAAGAAAAGATGAAATCTATGGAATATTTTCAGAACAATAAAGTAATGGTAAACCAAAAATTTGAAGAATCTGATTGGTGCATAGATATTGTTCTTTATTTGTTGAATCTCGAATGTCTAGAGGATATGATAAGATCACAAGCTAGATCCTTGAAGTTGCAGGAAGTGAAATACTGTATTCTTGATGGATATCTTTATTGGAAAGATCCACAAGTTATTTTTCTCAATTGTGTAGTAGAAGATGAGGCATAAGGGATAATCACCGAACTCCATGAAGTAATTTGTGGAGGACATCATGCTTGGAGAGCCAAAACATATAAGGTACTAAGAGCAGGATATTATTGGCCAAAATTGTTTGCTGACACTAATCATTTGGTAAGAGCATGTGTTGAATACCAATTATTTTTAGGGAAGCAAAGGATGAAGCCTCTGCCTTTAAATCCCATGAAGACATCAACCCCTTTCCAATAATGGGGCCTTGATTTTATTAGAGAAATAAACCGTCACTCTAGTGGCCAACATAGATGGAGTCTGACAGCCATGTACGATTTCACTTAGTTGGTTGAAGCAGTCCCAACCAAAGCAGGAAATGATATAGTGATCACGAAATTTCTTGAGGAAAATATTTTGTGAATATTTGGATACCCAAGAAAGATCATCACTAATAATACCCATGCCTTCAAGTTAGGTAAAATGATAGATTTTGTCAAAAGTACAATATGGATATGTTTCATTCCACAAAATACTATCCACAAAGAAATGGATTAGGTGAATCCTCCAACCAAACCCTACTCAGGATCATTAAGAAAATGTTGGTAGAAAACAAAAAAGCATGGGATGCTAATCTAAGGTATCCTCTCTGGGATGATAGAATAAGTTTCAAAAGATCAATTGGAACATCTCCTTTTCAACTAGTCTATGTGAAAGAAGCATTGCTACCTATTCAGTTAGTATTTCCTACCCTCAAGTTAATCAACCATGAAGCAGAGGAGCACAATGATATGGTGAGAAGGGTGTATTAATTGATTACATTATAGAAGGAAAGAGAGCAGGTTAATATCAAGCTTCAACAACATCAAAGAAGGATAAAGAACACATTTTGACAAAAAGGCCATAGCAAGATATTTCCAGGAATGAAATTTAGTCCTGAAGTAGGATTCCAAACGAGAAGAAAGGGGAAAACATAACAAATTTGATAACCTATGGATAGGTCGCTATACCATCTCAGAGGTACAAAGGGATAACACATTCATTCTTGTTCAGTTGGATGGAGAAATTCTAGAGGCTGTTGTCAATGACAGACTTCTCAACAATTTATTCTTATACTGAAGTCAAGTTAAAATAATGTACATAGTGGAATAGAGGCATTTGAATTGTTACTCTCTTTTCCGTCTTTCCAGAATTTCAATTTCCAGTTTCTCATTTTTAGTTTGTAAATATTTTTGTAAAGCTAAGAATCGATGTGTTAAAATATATGAGAAATACGACTCCATAACCCAACAATAAAAGGAATTAATCTACAGTCCTGAGTAGTCTACAAAGCAAACAAATAGAGCGAGCAAATGTTAGTATTGATATTTTTCAGAGCTTTGCTAAGGGTCCTTAGCCTTGGAGAATTGCCACAAGTGAAGAAATAAACTTTATGCCCTTGGGAGATAAGATAAAAGGAATATCAACCAAGTGCAACAAAAGACCACGGGAAGGTGAACAAAGGCTAAACTGGATCGGGTGCTAAAGGTACGTGCAGACCACCATTGGATCCAAAAGCATATCAACGAGTGAGATCAGTAATGCCTGGGAAAGATGCAAAAAGATTAAGATAATTCGACAGAGCGCTAATAAAAAAGTGAAAGCATAAGATCGATGGCTCACCTTGACAGCACGCTAGTAAAGTGAATGAGAGTAATTTTTTGCTCGAGCACGCGTTGTCTTAAAAAATTCTTGGGATGCGTTTTAAGTTCTTACTCATCTTACCCCTTCGAGACAAAGGTATATAAGGGCTAACTAAAACACCTCAGACTCGGGGAATCTACCAATCTGGTAGAGCAATTTTAGCCAAAATCGTAATTTGGAGTGTTTAGATGATAATTTCTGTGCGAAAAAAACAATTGCTAAAAAAATTTAACCGTTACTCATCCAAAAATATCGCCCTGATACACTTTTCAAATAGCCTCAAGCACCCGGAGCGTTACAACCATGGGAAACCGTTATGGCTTCCGCCCAAAGGTCATAAAGTAGTATGGGAGACTAGCAACCACATCAACCCGTCACCCGAGTACACTTGTCTGGTGGCCCTCGTTTCAGAGCTCCTGGTACCCAAATCCCCTATGCACCTAACTAGTCAGCTCCAGTCTAGAAGTCCAGTGTGCCTCCAGGTCAATAGTCACAGGTATTTCACTGTTTTCAAC
The DNA here is from genome assembly GCA_027924585.1 of Larix kaempferi. Lineage (NCBI taxonomy): Eukaryota > Viridiplantae > Streptophyta > Pinopsida > Pinales > Pinaceae > Larix > Larix kaempferi. Next base: position 5,652,190 of record BSBM01000991.1, on the reverse strand, counting down.
AGTAAACGTCAGTAATCACAAGTATTTCACCGTTTTCAATAGTAATTCTCTAATTGTTTTACTTGTGTGAAAATACTAAATTTACTCTAAATAGACCCTGGGTTTTTTCCCTACCAGTCAGTCTATCGGAGTTACTATGTATCAGACAGATAAATGCGTACTCCTAAAACCCAAATTCTCAGGAAACGAAAATGTGTATGATCACCATGCTGAGTTCTTTGAAATAGTAGTAGTCAACTCAGACCTGAGGGCAATCATTAGAGAAGCCTCGGCTCGATTAACTGTAGATGAAAATAGCTATTGGATCCTTGCTAATTCAACAAGATATAGCTATCAAGACAAGAATCCAAGGTGAAAGAAACTATGCAGGTTAATAGAGGAATTGGGTGATATTGATTTAGAACAACATACAACCATAAAAATACCCATTTAACTATGGAACTTACATGTAAATGGGAAGATCTAAGTTTCACACTTTTTGTTTGAAAGTTTCACTAGAATCAATCTCTTCGATCAATATGTGTGAAGTCTTTTTTATATAAATAAACCATATTTAGGATTTTAAACATCTTCGGACAGACCTGAAACGCTATTTATTAATCAGAATTTGAATTCAAATTTCATTGTTTATGCATGGTTACATTGTGTCAATCGTTAACTTACTAAATTTATAAAATATTGAAATTTAACAAACAAGTCTTAATTTTAAACAATTCAAGATAATTTGAAGTGAAATTTTACAAGGTAATGAACGTTAATACATTGGGTTGAATTAGTATGAGATAGAATTCAATTAACTAGTATACATTCATTTCCATTTTAGATCTATTGAACATAACACTTGATAAACAAAAAAAAACTCCAAATCTATAGATGTTTGAGATTATCTGAAAGTTTGGCCACAGCTCATTGAGTACAATAACAAAAGCCAAAGCCTCCAATACAACAAGATATCAAATCCAAGTCCTAAATTTATTTGATTTGGTTTATGCTTGGTGCTTTGAACTAGCACTCAATTAGCATCTCTTGGTACTGAGTGAGAGAAGACTGTCGTTGCAATTGGATTTCATTGTAGAACCTGGAAATGAACTCTTCTGCTAGTCTGTCCCCTTGCATTTGCTCATTTTTGTTAGCTTCTTCTTGGGAAGAAGACTACAAGTTCATGAATGGTCAGGTACTAGTGCTTGTAGCAACCCTTGATCCTCACCACTCCCAATCCAGTAATCGACACTCATGGATGATGGTTCTTCGTTCTAAAGAAATAATTAGTAATATCATACTACAGTTCACATGCTGTCATGGACCTTGCATCCAAAGTTGAATACCAAGGATTAGTATTCCAAGCATTAGGATGATCTTTGGAAACGTAAGTTACTCGTTGGGACCAATCATGAAAATTCATCAAATTCAACAATAAAAACCAACGGCTCACAATACAAAACACTGTAACTGAACTATTGAACTTAACCATCGTATTCTTGACGCATTCCACATCTACATTTGGTCACATTGCGAAACATTCAATGATATTATTGTATTCTAGCAATTATTTTCCTGGAAGACCTTAAGGCATTTTAAAATCAATTAGCTATTGCAGCAATCGAACTTTTTTTACTGCTTGCATTTAAAAAACAAATTACACTTAACATGCTCCTTTCATTGCTATTGTCAAGTTCTCTCAAGCCGAAATCTACCAAGCCTTGCTTCTTTCAGGTTCCGTATGGCACACCTTGGAGGTTTTATGTCCAAGATATGTGCATTTGTCGATCGACTTTTGTATAGAGTTCATAAGCCTCCCATTTAAGAGTCATTTCCTAACTTTTGCATTTTAGTTTCAAGACAACAACGTTATCATCAATTTGGACATTATTTTTCCACAAAATTTTTACAACATGGCCCAGCTCTCTGCATTCATATCTCTTTTAGAAACAAGCCTTTTTACAGTTCAATTCTTCAGCTCCTAGGAACTTGACCAGGCTACTGCATTCTAACTATTTTCCAAACCAAGTCTTGTTGCCAAGTGTATTGTACAATCATAGATATTCCATATAATGATTATCATAACAAAACAACGATCTAAATATTCTGCATAAGTTAAAATGCATTTACTCCAACTTGTAATTGTTGGAATTAATTGCCAACGGCCACCTCTCCTCATCGTGATCATTCACCTCGAACTGTGAGTCTGTGAGTCCACCTGGAGCGTGTGATCATTTGATGTATTCGTGTGGTTATTTGATGTATTCGATGTATGTACCTGGTAGTTGTTCGCATTGTAAATGTGCAGTTAATGCTCATGGAGCTTCTCCGTGAAGGCGATTTGATAGATGTTCTCTTGAACTCTCGATCCTTCTAGAGGATTCACGATGTATAAATCTTTTGTTATCGGTTAATACAAGTGTAAGAGGTTCCTGGGCACTTTGGCCCTGTCGTGTATTCTGTTATGGGCTGTTGTGCTCTTCGTTGAATGGATAAATACCAATTATGTGTATGGATTAAGGGTTTCCGCTGTGCCTACTCCCACAATTGGTATCAGAGCGTATGGAATCCTGTGAGCCAATGCTGTGGCAGAGAGACTCCCTAGCAGTCATCTAGGAGAGTTGTGCGTTGAGCCAAATCTGGACAGCGCTATCCTCAATCAAATCTGCAAGAGCAGGGCTGCTGTAGCAGTGGTTATTTGTCAAGTGCGGTTGAGCTGTGTGTCTCCCGCTGGTGAGAGAAAGAGGACTGGAATTCCCTCAGTCTGAGCGAGTTGTTCTCTCTCACGAATTTGTTTTTCGGTTTATAGAAAACCGAGGCTGCAGTAGATGTTTTGATGTTGGTTGAATTGTCAATCCTCGTGGGTGCTGAAGATCTCTTGAGTGCGGTTAGGACCTCGACTAGTGAGAAAGCTGAAGAGTTCTGAGAATCTGTGGAGGTCGCAATTTTTTAATGGGAGCTTCTCGTCTTGTAATAGAGAGTCCAACAACCATTTACAGCTTGTGCTCCCGTGGTTTGAGAAGCTGGGATTCCCCCACGTCCTTTGAGGACTTGCCATGACCTGTATAAAGAGGACTCAAATTTTGAGACTGCAATTGATGTAGAATGGAGGCCGGACAAGAGGACAAACCTAGTTGATGGCAATTTCTCGTTCCTTCATCTGTGCAACTGCGTGTAGCTACAGGATGAAGAAGTTGAGTTCTTTTTTTTGAAGCCGAGCTCTGCCCTCCGCCCACTAGTCTCTTCGTTGTATGCTCACACCCTTGCATGAGCCGCTCGCATTAAAGGAGCATGGTGGTAACAAAAATTTTGTTTGTAGCTGTGTGCCGCCCGTAAGAAAATTTGAAGGGTCGTAGCCCTCGTAGAAGTTGGAGCCCATTATTCAGTGAAGAGGGGCGTCGCTTATGCTTGAAGAAGAGGGCGAATTGTTGAAGAGTTGGAGCCAGAAGGCTGTTTGTGTGAATTTCAAGGGGGTGCTCTTAGCGACAGAGACCGGCTCCGGAGGCGCTGACTCCCGCATAGAATCTCTTCCTCTTCACCGTGCTTCCATTGCTGCTGCTGCTCAGCGAGTCTCTGTGAACTACCTGCAGAACAATGCTGTCTTCCTCTTCGCCCTGCATTGTCTGGCTCCATTCTTGAGCACTGGCCTTGGACGGAACAGTCCCGGGCCTCAAGGCCGCCTCCACATCCAAAACTTGATGTGCCGCTGATAATTCATCCAAGATTTCTCTGGCAGAAGCAGACATGAAACATACGTAACACAGTGCCAAAGCCACAGAGACCATCACGGACTTTTCCATGGTGCAAAAACCTCTGAGGAATTACAGAGACGCGTCCAATCATATATACAAATAAATCCCAGTTGGTTCCCAGTGGCTTCCTACAATAAATTCTAAGGCATCACGGCACCGAAAGTGCAGACAGTTAAGTGGGGCTGTAAAACAAAGGAGGGGCGCTAGGTGTGAAGATTTGTTGAGAGGCAGCTAGGAGGGACCACCTATGTCACTGCGTGAAGAAGCTCAAGAGAATGAAAGGTCGCCGAGGAGCTCGATCAGTTGTCTGCTGGGAGAAGGCAGTCGTTTTATTTTCAGGCTAAAGCCTTGAGTTGAGTTGAGTTGAGTTGAGTTGAGTTGAGTTGAGCAGAAGCTCAAAGTAGCTGGCTGGCAGCTGTTGCTGCGTATTTTGAACAGGCATCAATCCTGTATGTATTTGAGGGGGAGAATAATTATTAACAAGCAGAAGCCAATATTCCCAGGTTGTAATGCAGAAGTATGGGGGCTGTGTATCTTTTGAGAAAGAAGAAGATCCTCAAGATTGAAGAGGCATGTTGCTACAGCTGAGTTGCCAAAGTCGTCACTCCTGAAGTCATCGATTCAGAGATGTGTTTGCAGTGCTCCCATGGTTTAATGGTCGAGCAGAGCAGAGTGAACGTCAGTGCTCCCATGGTTTAGTGGTGGAGCAACCTTGTGAATCCCGCTTACACTTGCGGATAAATATTATGAAGGGCGAAGCCTGAATATAAGCAGAAGCTCAGTGTATTTGACAGCAATTACTGTGAATGAGGAAGAGGAGCAACTGAGTAGAATTACTCCAGCTGCTTAGTTGAGAAATACGTTGTAGAAAGTATGCTGAAAAAGTGAAAAAGTCCGTGATGGTCTCTGTGGCTTTGGCACTGTGTTACGTATGTTTCATGTCTGCTTTTGCCAGAGAAATCTTGGATGAATTATCAGCGGCACATCAAGTTTTGGATGTGGAGGCGGCCTTGAGGCCAGGGACTATTCCGTCCAAGGCCAGTGCTCAAGAATGGAGCCAGACAATGCAGGGCGAAGAGGAAGACAGCATTGTTCTGCAGGTAGTTCACAGAGACTCGCTGAGTAGCAGCAGCAATGGAAGCACGGTGAAGAGGAAGAGATTCTATGCGGGAGTCTGCTGAAAAAGTGAAAAAGTAGTGAAAATAGAACAGCGCGGAAGTGGTCGAGACAAAACCTTAAGAGATTGTCCTGGAGGACAGTGAAAGTTTAAAAAAGGGAAGATAATGATACATGAAGACTTTGTTTGAGTTTGCTGTTGCAAACTCCTAGCTGTCGCTTGCAATCTGACCTTTGTTTGTGAAGGGTGAACTCCATATACAAGAGTACGGGGGAACTATCTTTTTCAGCTGTATCTGATGTCGGGGCATAGCTAAGCCCAGTTGGAAAGCTGCAGCCATGGCCATAACCAAGCCAAAGTACGATGAAGAGAACTTCACGCCAGAAGAGGTAATTTTACTCGAGTTGGAAATAAGGTTGATAAATAGTTTGCTTAGTGGCAATGTTAATTTGCTCTGACATGAAGACTGGGTGGATGAAATTCCAATTGCTGTTGCAATTGATGAAGAAGCTGAGTTGAGACTTGTTGAAGAATTTGATAAGATAATTGCAAACTGCACAGAAGTTGCAGCAGAAGAAAAACTGATACCCGTTGTAGGCATCCATGATGATACTGAAAAATGTAATGCCTATGAGGCAGATTTAAAGATGATTGCAGACTGGCTTGAAAAGCCAAGGCATGTTGAAGTTGTGGAGTGTCTTGCTGATTATGACTGTGCCTTTGTTGCAGCAGTTGAAGAGAAAGCAACTATGGAGGTTGAAAGTGCAGCTGTCCAAGCTGTTAGAGAGCAGAAGAATGATGAAACTACTGGTTTATTTAACGTTTTAGTTCTCTATGTTTGTGCAGGTTCTGAATGCAGTAATAAAGCTGCAAGAGCTAAGGTGTTGAAGCTACCATGCAGCGTAAACAAGAAGAAGAAAGTCAAGATGAAATTCATGAAGACTCTTGCACATCATTGGTTCAAAGTTGTGCACCGCTGGAAAATGAAAAAGACAATGACTTGGTGTTTCGATGAAGGAAATGTTCAAAGAAATTTTGTAGTTTTTGTTGTTTCGAATTTGTTGTAGCAATGCTGTTTGCCTTTGTAATTTGAGTAATATAGTGCTATGTTTTTTTAATATGCCTTGGTTGTTTTCATTTTTCTTATCTGTTGTGTTTTTTTAAATAAAATAAAAGAGCTAATTTAACAGTTGCTAAAAAAAATTCAAATCTAGGTGTTCAAGATTTTACTATTACTCAAATTGTTTTAAAACGTTTTATCAAATTTGCAAACTTGAGATATGTTACTATTTTTAGTAACATGCCTTAGTAAACAAGAATCAATGCAACCAACAAATGCAAACCTGCAGTTGTTCTTCTGCAGTTATTTTAAGAAAACCAAATTTCATCTTAGCATCACGTTTCCCTGGAAATGATAATCACATCAACACGACAATAGTTTCCATTTGGAAGGATTAAAAAAAAATTAAGCCCTGTATGCCCATCACATATGTCCTAAGCAATTAGCCCCAAGGCATATTTCTTCTGTCTTTGTACTTTGATCTATTTACATCTTTGTAGATTCCCAGTTTCAGTTTTGCAGAATTTACATTTCCTTTTAATGTTCTCTTTTTTAATATAGCATAACAGTTTCATTTGCAAATTACTTATGTACATTTCAATAGTAACCAATTACATCTTTGTAGATTCCCAGTTTCAGTTTCAGTTTTGTAGAATTTACATTTCCTTTTAATGTTCTCTTTTTTAATATAGCATAACAGTTTCATTTGCAAATTACTTATGTACATTTCAATAGTAACCAATTTTCTATGCTTTTTAGCGCTCATGTCTTCTGCAACAATGCAAACTTCACACCAGGCTCTTTGTCTTATAAATACCGTATAGCAACTTCAACCATGTTCTTTGATATTTACTTTTATTGTGCTGTTATTGCTAATTACTTCACATGATCAAATTTACTGTTTAGAAATTTACAAATCACTTTATTCTTCCCATTTTGCTCATTGCTTTGCATATACTTTGCATACAATCTACAGGAACATGTGCCTCCGCAATCTAGTACAATGGCAATCAGTTTAACATTAACTATACCTTGTGTTATATATATGATTCTTCTTGCGGTGAGGATGAGTAATTATATTTTGTACATACATCAAGAAAGAAAAACAAGGAAATAAGTAAAAAGACATTTTTGCATCAACAAAAGAGTGAAAGGGGACAAAGCATCAAAAACAGGGTAAAAACAGACTTTACAGTGCTACAACATTAAAAATGGAGTCACACATGCAGAAAGATCAGAGCTCTATTGCATACACATCAATCTCATTAATATCAAAACAGTAATACAAAAGGAATGCCCGGCGGGGCAGGCGGTTCACATTCCCCAACAGATATTACGTGTCCAGCTTCATAATTAAACATCAAATTACAATAAATATGGAGGTTCGCTACATATAGCGGTGGGTAGTTGCAATTAATGCCAACAAACTCCCCCTTAATTGCAACTTTCAGCAAAAAGAACAAAAATTGAATATTTCCTTGACAGAACTATAACAAAACAAACTACTTCTACAGTCATACATATGTTGCATTAACAATCCCAAGATTCTGTCTATGAAACTCAAAAAGCTCCATTGCCAGAGGCTTAGTAAATATATCAGCTAGCTGTTCCTTTGACCTGCAAAATTCCAAATTAATTTCTTTGTTGTTAACCAGTTCTCTGATGAAGTGGTATCAGGTATCTATGTGTTTGCTCCTTTTGTGAAATACTTGGTTTTTCGACAATGCAATTGCAGAATTATTGTCACAAAAGATCACTGTTGGGTCCTCCTATTCATGCAACAATTCAGACAAACCTTTCTGCATCCACACTACTTGACAAGCTACTGATGTGGCTGCTACATACTCCGCTTCAGCTGATGAAATGGTCACTATAGGTTGCTTTTTTTATGCCCACGAAACTGCACCTGAACCAAAATTAAATACATAACCTGTGGTACTCTTCCTGTCATCAAAACTGCTTGCAAAGTCACTATCTGTGTAACCTATTAATCTGAAATCTGAACCTGCTGAATACAAAATTCCATAGTTCATTGTTCCTGAAACATATCTCAAGATTATTTTTGCTACTTGCCAATGAGAACTTCTTGGAGATTCCATAAACCTGGAAATTAAGCTCACTGCGAACATGATATCTGGCCTAGTTGCTGTCAGATACATTAAACTTCCAACTAATTTCTTAAATTGTGTTGAATCCACAAAAGGTTCATTATCATCTTTACTTAGTTTAGTTCCTATTGCTATTGGTGTTGAGACTGGTTTACAATTCAGCATTCGGAATCTTTTTAACACATCTTCAGCATACTTAGATTGACATATGAAAATCCCTTTTTCAGATTGTTCAACTTGAATTCCGAGAAAGTACTTCATCATTCCCAAATCTGTCATTTCAAATTCTGTTTTCATTGTCGTTTTAAAAGCTTCTATAGATAGATTTCCTGTGAAGATTAAGTCATCAACATATACGCATACAATCATGATTTTACCCTGCTGATTTAATTTTGTGTACAATGTAGGTTCACTAGCACATCTATTGAATCCATTACTCAGCAAGTATGAGTCTAATCTATTGTACCATACTCTAGATGCTTGCTTCAGCCCATATAAAGCCTTTTTCAGCCTGTAAACTTTATTTTCACAACCTGTTATTTCATACCCAGTTGGTTGTTTTACATAAACCTCCTCCTCTAAACGTCCATTTAAAAATGCAGATTTTACATCCATCTGATACACATTCCAATCATTCTGTGCTGCTATGGCTAAGACAAGTCTAACTGTGTCTAGTCTCGCCACCAGTGCAAAGGTCTCATTATAATCTATGCCGGGTTGTTGACTAAAACCTTGTGCTACAAGCCTAGCCTTATGTTTTTCAATCTTTCCATCAGCATTCAGTTTTGTTTTATAAATCCATTTTACACCTATGCAGTCTTTTCCATCAGGTAAATCTACTAACTCCCAAGTTTCATTTTTCTCTATAGCATCTATTTCATCATCCATAGCTTTTATCCACGCAACATCTTTAATTGCTTCTTCAAAACTAACCGGTTGATAAGCTAATAATGCAAAATTTGAGTTCAAATCCAGTTCTTCATCATGTTGTTCATAGATTTCTCTTAGACTTCTAGATTTTTGTCCTCTAATCCTAGATCTCAATTCTGCTAGAGTAGGATCAGATTCATCACTTACTTGTGAGCTTGATGTATGCTGCCCTCCAAGTCTTGATTGGTCTTCTTGCATAGAATTTCTTGGTGTTCTTGTTTGAGGTGAATCAAGATCTATTCTGTTCCTTCTTGGTGTGCTGGATCCTGGTACATGTGCAGGTACATATGAATGTGGAATTTGTTGTCCATCTTGCACATTTTCTTCATCGTCTTCAACGTGAGGTAAATCTGTTCCATGTGTAACTACTTCATCAACGCTTCCATCCCATGATTCCTCCTCCTTAAATTCTACATCCCTGCTTACAATCAGCTTTTTGGTAATAGGATTATAAAGTTTATATGCTTTAGAATGCTCACTATACCCAATGAAGATACATTTCTCACTTCGATCATCCAACTTCCTTCTAATTTCTTTAGGTACATGGGAGTAAGCTACACACCCAAATATTCTAAAATGTGATACATTGCAGCACTTGCCACTCCAAGCTTCTTCAGGTACTTTATTCCTCACACTTTTTGTAGGACTTCTGTTCAAGATGTAGACTGAACATGCAACTGTTTCTGCCCAATACTCATTTGACAAATGCTTGGCCTTCAACATGCTTCTTGCCATGTTCATAATTGTCCTATTTTTTCTTTCTGCCACACCATTCTGCTGTGGTGTATACCGAGCTGTAAACTGCCTCTTAATTCCATAATTTCTGCAAAAATTCCATGAATTCATTCAATTTATATTCGCCTCCTCTATTAGACCTCAACACTTTGATGAACTTTCCGCTTTGTTTTTCAACCAAGGTTTTGAAATTCTTGAACACTTCAAAAGTTTCTGATTTTTGTTTAATAAAATATACCTATGTTTTCCGGCTGTAATCATCAATAAAAGTCAAAAAGTATAGGTTTCCAGCCAATGACGGATCCTGCATTGGTCCACACAAATCTGTATGAACTATCTCTAGAGGTTCTTTTGCTCGATATGAGGTGCCTACATGGAAAGATGCTCTATGATGTTTTGCTAAAATACAACTCTCACATGAGCTTGCTGGTTGTTCAATCGGTGGCAGCCCTCTAACCATTTGATTTTTCTGTAGTAAGTTTAATCCTCCAAAATACAAATGACCATACCTCAAGTGCCAAAGCCAAGACTGATCCAAAATTTGAACTTTATAAGCATTCACACAATTCTGAATTTCACTTTTTAGTGTAAGTGGAAACATTCTATTTTTGGTCATTTTAATCTTTGCAATCAACCCTTTTCTAGGATTCTTGTCAAGAATTGTGCAAGTGTCATGGTTGAAAATTACCTTATAGCCTTTCTCCATTAGTTGTCCAATGCTAATCAAATTGCATTTCAGACCAGGTACAAAATACACATCATTAATATGTCTTCTATCTCCATTCTTCGCAAATACATTAACAATACCTCTACCATTGACTGAAACTTTATTATCATCTCCAAACTTTACTTCAGACTGTACCGAACTGTCCATTTCAGTGAACACTTCCTTGTTGCCAGACATGTGATTACTACAGCCATTGTCTAGAAACCATACATCATTTGGATTCTCTTGTGCAACATTGCAGGTAATAAGAACTGAATCAGTTTTATTTTCTGATTTTTCAACTAAATTTGCAGATTGTTTTCTGGCATCTGCTTCCTTCTTTCTACATTCCCTAGCATAATGCCCAAATTTCTTACAATAAAAACACTGAATTTTGGATTTATCAATTCTTTGATTCTGCTGTTGATAAAGGTTATTACTTGCGCTTCTGAAATTTCTTGAATGTGTGTTTTGGACATACCTACCAGTCCTATTTATGTTAGATTATTTTTCCCTTTGGAATTGAACTCTACCCCTGCCTCTATAGGATGACCTTCCTCTTCCTCTACCAACTGTTAGCTGCGTCTTGAAGGCAGTATCAAGAGAGAAGTTTGAGTTTCTGTTTACCCTAGATTCATGGGACAGCAGGCATCCCATCAACTCATCAATTGAGAGCTGAGTCAAATCCTTTGACTCCTCAATTGCCACAACAACAACATCAAATTTGCTGGGCAGACTTCTTAATACTTTTTCCACCACCTTTTGATCAGTAATTTGTTCACCATGAGTTCTCATTTGATTTACAATTGTCATTAGATGATTATGAAATTGATCTACAGTCTGTGTTTCAGTCATTTGCAGGTTTTCAAAATTTTTTTTAAGGGTTTGTAGTTTAACAACTTTAACCTTACTTAAACCCTGATAAACTGTGTCTAATATGTCCCAAGCATCTTTAGATCTGCTTACAGATGCTATTCTAGGAAAAATTGAGTCATCCATAGCTTTCCGGATGAGAGAAAGTGCCTTAGCATCTTTCTTCTTCTTGTTTTTAAGCAAGTCTTTCTATGCTTGTGTTAAAGCCAAATAGGCTGCCTCATCAGGGGGCTCTAAGTACCCATTCTGAACTAAATCCCACAGATCTTGCGAACAGAGAAGAGTTTTCATTTTAATGGACCAAAAATCATAGTTCTTACCTGTTAGAGATGGAATTTGAGGCTGTGCTCCGAAGCTGCTCGACGCCATGGCCCAAATTTTTGAAATTTCTCCTTTTGCAGCTGTAGACAGGTGCTCTGTTTCAGTATTACTTCACTGCTTCTTTGCTGATTGCTGATGATTCACACTTTCAAACCTGCACGGCTCCTTCTGTTATCCTTGCCAATTCCATTATGTCGTGGAGTGATCCCATCTACCCGAGGAGTAAGATCAAAATTTCCGAGATAGCTAGTATCCAGGGTTGCAGACAAGTGCCTCCAACGTGACCGTAGAACCTTGTAGATGTATTTTTATCATTCTCCTCCAGAACAGAAGACAACCGAAGTAATTACTACATTAACTCCCTGTCGAAGCAAAACTAGACCAGTGCACTCAGGTTCTGAGCGAGCCTAATTCTAAAGCCGATCAAAAGCTTGTAAACTCATAACATGTCCATTCAAAAACTACATCAGTAGGTCACGGTTTCAAGACCCGAGCACCTCACAGCTTGGAAGGCCACGCCTCACATTCTTCTACCCATATAGATGCTTTTTTTTACAGTCACCCAAACGCCATGAAAACCCTGGAGAGCCGCGCAGAGGTGCAGGTTTCAAACCCTGGGAACTCGGAGTGCCTGTCGGCCTCCCTTCCCACTACTCCCTTTAACACGCTACTGCAGATACGCCTCTGCTGCCTCCTCGGTAGCCACCACCACCGCCGCCATAGCCACTGGACTCAGCCTATGGGCCTGAGAAAAGCTTTGGACGAACACATCCAAGTGAGGCAATGGGTAGGTAGAGGGGAAGATTCTGCCCACTTTCCAGCTTCCCGACGCTATCACTTCTGTTATGTCTTTGCCTTCAAGGTGACTCAACAGAAATTCGATTTTATCATCATCACCATCCGCTCCAACTGAGCCGAGGATAGATTTAACATCGTCTGTAGAGGGACTGGTATTGCCCCCAGTACAGTAAGCAGGTAGGCCGCCACAACACCTCTTCCCTTCACGGCAGGGCGTGGCTCTGGCAAACCTCAACTGTCTTACCGTGGCCCTGGAAAACGTGTAGCTGCTCTGACTACAATATTCAGAAGCAATCCACCCTGCACCTCGTACTCCGCCTGAGAGGTGGTATGCAGATCTTTGTTAAAACGCTCACCCGTAAGACGATTGCTTTGGAAGTTGATGGCTCTGATACCACAATGAAAGGGGACAGAGCATCAAAAACATGGTAAAAACAGACTTTACAGTGCTACAACACTAAAAATGGAGTCACACATGCAGAAAGATCAGAGCTCTATCGCATACACATCGATCTCATTAATATCAAAACAGTAATACAAAAGGAATGCCCGGCGGGGCAGGCGGTTCACATTCCCCAACAGATATTACGTGTCCAGCTTCATAATTAAACATCAAATTACAATAAATATGGAGGTTCGCTACATATAGCGGTGGGTAGTTGCAATTAATGCCAACAAAGAGAAGACATCTCAAAACTGCCTTAAGTTGGATCTGCTCTTCCAATTATAGTTTTCTTGTTTATTTTGTTGATTACTTGACAAACCAAACATGTGCAAATGGCATTACACATTATATCATGTTAAAAGATGTGTTTCCTGTATATCTTTTGGATGCCTTGCTCAGCAATTTTGAATCTTTGTAGCTGCTGTTTCTATAACAGATATCTATACATCTAATAATATTTGCAAAGAAAACAGAATTTTGCTTCGAGATCCATGCTCTTGTGTAATGCTTGCAGGGACAAATATGGAGTTATTTGCTATTTAATAGTATCATTGCTTCCTGCTTCAAGCCATTTCTTTTTTATCATTGTTGCTAGAAGCAAATGCCAGAAACAGATATTAATGCTTTGTTACACAAAACATTGGCAAACTTGATTTATATATAATCACTACATGTTATATCAAGTTAGTCATCACATGTTTAATATTGTTGAATCCCCAAAATTTTGCTTTTCGTTAACATCCTTAACATCCTCATTATAATGCATATCCCAATAACAACTAACTACAGATTATCAGCATCCTCTTGCACTCCACATTTGCCACTTACTTAAGCCTAATGAGATTGTACATAGGAAATTTACAGAATTCTCAAATAACTCCATATGTTATCAACAGCCAATGTATGAAGACTTTCAATACATCTCTTGGTTTTGAACCAAAATATGCATTCTGCCCATTTGCTCCGGTTAAACGTCTGCTAGAATCTTCAGCATTCTTGTCAATCTGATTTGCTCATAGCCTCGGGAGCTCTTATGCTTATCCTAAATTGCGAGCCAGCTTTCACCTTTACTTTCCAATGACAGGTTGCAATCTCGATCGTGGCTCTTGTTTATGTATATTTCATTATATTTCTTTTACTATTTTATCCATTTTTAAATTTTATTTTTAAAATTTTATTAATTGATATTGATATTTCTATTACCAGTGAAGTGTCTTTAAAACTTTCTTCGTAAGGGTTTGCTTACTTCTAAGCATATTTGTGATATTTTTTATGAAGATATTTTCATGACTTGTTATTATGGAAAGAGAAGGTACTTTCGTACTTATTGGACTTGATTACTTGTATTTCTAAAATTTTAAAGATCCTTTTCATTAATAGCTTTAATTCTTTGATGAGTTACTCTCATACCTGCTGACAATCATCAAGTCTTTTTAACCAGGTTAAGGATACATCTTGTCTACAACCTTTTGGTATCTCTCTACCACAGAGGAGTGCCCTCAATGTTAAAATCCTCCGTATCAAATATTTCTCAGCAAGCGTTTATTTTGTGGAGCTTTGACCTAATTTAGAGGTGCTTTAATATATTTTAATCTTTAGCTTATTCTCGTATTTCTAACAAGTTTTTCCAAAGTTCGTTGCCTGAGTCGCTGCCGAAGATGCAAACAGTTTTCTATTTGGGTGACAACACTTGCCTTCGACTCAGATAACGACTAGCGATTCCAGCCAATTTTCTGTACCAAACAATTAATGGCAAGCTCCTAGAATCAAGTAACTTGCTCCAGAGCCATCTTAAAATCGTCTTCAATACCAACAAGCGTAATACACATACATGTAAGTTGTAACATTCTAAATACCGTAGTTATCTTACCATAAAAAAGAGAAAGGCTGCTCGTGTTCTTTTTAAGGTCTTACAGTCTTTCCATTCTAAAACGTAGGTTCACATTTTATTGAGGTCAAATGGAAATCCGAGTAAACAATATATGTGCTTTAAATATTAAGAAAATAAGGGTCTTTTCATGGATTCATAGTTCATAACATGATAATACAGAGGATGAATGAAATTGAAGAAAAAATCATCATTGTATGTATAAAAATGGTAAATATAATGAAGTTACGGAATATAGCAAAATAAAAAGCGGTAACAAGTACTAGAAGAATACCTATCCACTATAAAGTTTTAAAGCTGTATTTACAGAACAGATTCCACTAGCATTGATGGTGATTTATTCTTTTCGGTCAATTGAATCAGTAATCTTATGCCATGAGTCTCTTCACAGTACACCCATTCACCCTTGTCTGGTCAACTTCATTATCTCATCCCATTCCATATTTGCAGCTGTGGAATCCTTCTTTGCCAAAACAGAAGTTATGTATTCAAAGTCCACTGTCTCACATGGTATAGTGAGTCCCGTCTCGTGATGGAATCCATATTCTTCTTTGGTTTTTTCCAAGAGCGATTGGAAGAGAGGATGGTTCAAATAAGTTGTAGGAACTATAAACCGACTGCGTTCGCTTCCAACGTACACTGCAAAGTGCCCCTTGGGAACATCGATTGGAAGGCCGTCATTGATAATCTCATATTCATTACGGTCGCCTGTGAAATAACCGATCCTCTTTTTTCTAGGAGAGCAGGCGTATCCGATTGCCTTGCGAGCATTGGCAAGCCTCTGAAACTTGCTTATGATCTGCATAAAAAATAGAGATTGAGTTATCTTCTTTCCCATCGAAACAATTCTGAGAAGAGCCGCGCATTGACAGAGGAGGAATCGTGGGGATATATAGATCAAAGGGATGCCTTCACATCGCTGCAAATCAGAGTTTCCGTCAGTGGATAACTAGGAAAAAAATCAAAAGTAAATAAATTACAAAGCTGAGCTTGCCAGCATTTTCAAGCATGCCGTATGCTGTTGGCGCACACGATAGCGAAGTATGCAATCGGACTGGGAATCTGTGGGTATAAAAATATAATATTAAAGAGGTGTTTGTACAATATTGACGGTTGTTGTAAGTGCGTTGTCGTCTGGCTTTGACTTTAATGCTTATATTTGTAGATTCAGTGGGGGGATATGCGTATAGTTTTGTATGTAGAATGATTTAATTATATGGAATGACGCGGTTGACCTCCACGTCCTGGTCGCCTGATATAAGGTGTTTGTAGTCCATCTTTGAACGTAATCTTGTAATCTTACGTTCATTACAAGTTTATCTTGTAATCTTGTAATCTTACGTTCATTATATTGGGTAAGATGTGGCATATGGTGATCGTTCAAAGTTTGAATGACAAAACCAACAAAGTGTTTTTTAGTTTGAACTTGGATGCTGAGTGTGAGTTTTTCCCTCGATTATGCTGATATGTAAAATTAGGATGCTCAAGGAACAATGATATCTGACTCAGATTAAAGATTATTTAATAGAATAGTCTATTTCTATAATCTTTTGGTTAATTTTTTCAGGTAGGGCTTCAAGAATTGATTGGTTGGAAGTGTAAAAATAGGTTGTTGGAATTTTACAATTTGGATGTTTCATGGTATTTGACAAAGTTAAATTCATTTTTCAATAAAAATGAAATTTAAAGAATGTAAAATGATGATTTGACTAAATATTTTATTACTAGATTCTAAGAAAAGTTGTAAAAAAAAATATTTAAACAACTTTTTAAATTTTTTATTTAAAATATCTCAATTGTTTCTCTCATAAAAAGCTACCTATCTTTATTATCTAGAGAATTTAGAGAAACATAAACAAAGTTATATTTCACAATGCAAAGGTAAAAAACACTTTGGTGATTTCTAAAATTATTGTAACATACTGAGAATTCTACAAAGACTATGATGAAAGGTTTATCAAATTTTCTAATGTAGAAAATGTGGAGGAATGTTTATCAAATTAATTTTTTTTTTTTAAATCTTGTTTGGATGGGATGTGGAGAAGGCACAAACACTAGGGTTGAGCTTATGGCACTTTGGGGTTTATTATTTTGTGCTCTAAGAAAAAACATTGTAAGGTTGGTGACTCTAGAGTTATTGTGGATTGGGCTCAAGGAAATTCTAATCTTCAAGTTAACCAATTGGACAATTGGAAACAATGGATTGAAGATTTGAAAGGACTTTTCAATTTTATTTCTAGTAGTCATATTTATCACCAGTACAACTTTGAAGCTATTAGGATTTCCAAAATGGTTGTGGGACTGGAGGAAAATCAAATACTCTTTGAATTCTACAAGGAATAAAGAATGTTGTACAATGACATTTTACAGATTTGAGCGTTGCTAAAAATGTTGCTCTTCCCCAAGACAAATTTAGCTTCAATTTTGATTAAAATTTTGTAATATTGAAAGTTGTGCATATTGACACTCATAAAATTTTAAGGATCTATAATTTTCTCAAAGTATATAAGCCTTGGAAAATCTTACTAATTCTTAAAGTTTCAACTATAAAATGTTAGGTTAATGTTTTGTAAAAGTATTCAAATGTCTGAGGACTTTATATAGGTTTTGGAGAATTTTGGCGATTTTTAGAGTTAAAAAAAATCATCCCATCAATTTTGGGCGAACCATTAATGAAAAAAAAGGCAAATTGGAGAATCTTTTTTTGGAAAAGAATGTTGAAAAATAGCCCATGGGCTAAATTTCACCCCCAAAGTTTTCCTTGATAGACACCTTTGCATATGCGTTGGAAGTACGCATTGGTATCTATCTTATATTATCTTTCTGTAAAGGGAAGATTCTGTGGTTTTTTTAACATTCGAAGGTAGCACTAAGACTTTCTATGCTTGTTTTTTATGAAATGCAGTATCTATACAATTTGAGATGAGGATTCCTATAAGAATAAGTGCATGTAACTTTGATTCAAACTTTGAATAACAAGTTACAACTTTTTTTTCTTGGTGAAAAAAACCACCTCAATTTGAATTTAAGTGCTTTAGTTGTGTATAAAATTTATATCAAAAAGTTATAAATATATCGTATAGCAAATCATACTAATTGGATATTCATTTATTATTATACATAGCTCTACGCTACCCCTCCTCCAAAGATTAATTCATTAAATACAGGACATGCTGCAATATTTCATGTCCAAATTATTTTGAACCAAATTTTAAGGGCAAATAATTCTTTGGTCAACAAATTAACAAATTTCAAAGCAATGATGGGTAAGGTTGTTTACGTGTAAATTAGGGGACTCTAATACTAGTGCAACTCAACATCATTGAGCTTGCAATATGAATCCATTTGAATAAAGTACAATGGGGAATTAGCATCCCCTCCATTATCTCCTTCTTGTATGTCATTTCATCATTGATGGTGATGGATTTAATATTCAAGGCTACTTATTGAGGGTTAGTCATGGAATAATCATTGCAATACAGATATGGTAAATCATGTTTTAGCACTAAATATTTGCTACTTGGTATGGCATATCATAGAAGCAAACAATGTGTTATGTGTGAGACAATTAAGGCTAAAAGGAATACCCAAGTCCTAAAGAGAGGAATTGTAGAAATATATAGAAATGTGACAAAATAAACTTTACATTTAAGTGATTGAATGTTCATGAAAGAGAATATTACAAATTGGTTCCCAATAGAAAGTGAGTTGAATGCAATTTATAAAAGGGTTCAAATCAATGCCCTTAGATTGATATAGAATAAACTAGACACCCACATGCAAGCTTATGAAGAAAATTATTTGTTAATCATAGAACAATTTGGGACAGTGGCAATGAGGGTTAAGATTCATTTGGAAAACAATCATCTCCCCTAGTCATTTAGTTACCAATGCTTAATGAAGTTAAACAAGAGGGCAATGAAAAAATAAAAACAAAAGGCAATCATCAAGAATCCCACTCAAATTTGAAAGGGTACCACCCAATCTCACTTGAAAATGCATAGGTTCCTAAAGGAGTCCTTTATGGTTCACTATTTTAAAATTTTCAAAATTTATTACATTTTGCAAATTTTGGTTAGTGTTGGAAGGTGTAAGGAAATACACTTGCCATAGTAAAATAAATAATATATAGAAATTTTTTGCAGCGACATTGTTGATTTTATATTTTGACATTCAATGGTGAGTGAAACCTACATCTTTAATTTTGTATTACAAATCCATATGATTCAATGAAAACTCTTTTTATAATACAAGTTTATGGGTGAGTGCAAGCTAATGAGGGTCTCTTTTGACACGTTAGTTGCAATAGAAAACTGAAAAAGCATGCATTCCTCAATTTACATGGATATTTTGAGATACCTACATAATGAATCTTTCTTTCAGTAAAAAAGATTGAATGTTTAAAATCGAATCACCCTTTCAAATATATATTAATTTTATTTATTGAAAATTTTCATAACTATTTCAGGTTTGATTATTTTAACATTAACATTTGTTTTTTTTGGCAAATAATAAGGTATACATTTGTATTGCTGCAACCTTTGAGTGCCCACATATTGGAATCAATGTAAAAAAAATGGTAAACATGTAGAGAACATATAGTACTACCAGTGCATCGCTATTTTCGAAAACAGAATGAGTACTTTATTTTTTTCTTTTTAATTATCTAAGTTAGAAAACCTCGAAATGAAGGTCTTAACGTAAAGATAATGGTTTGATTTTTTTATAGAATGAAGACATCGGTGTCTAGTAGTGCAACATACAACATTTTCATGAAATGATTAAGAAATGAAAAAGTTACACTCAAATGCTAATAATAATAATAATAATATATTTTTTAAGTTTACGGCCAAGCCCAGTGTAACTGTTAAAGTCTACAGTACTGCCATCTAGATTTGAACCTATGATCTCCTAGAAGGAAACACATGTTCTTAACTATTAGGCCCACATAATTTCATTTACTAAAAACATGCGATATGGAAACAATGAAAACTGAATTCAATTTCAATAAATCCTATGCCCATTATGGGAATAATGAAAAAGTTACATAGCCCCTTTCTTTATAATTTGAGCATGCAAATAATTTACTACATTTTGTATATTTAATAAATTTTAAATTCACAACAAGACAAACCATATAGTTGATAAGGGGTATTTCTATGAAGAGAACGATAGATTAATCAGTAGCATTGGCTAATTTGAACAAACCATTGGTTGATTTGTCAAAAAACATTAGCGAAAGAATAAATATATTTTTCATAAATAATTAAATGGATGGTACATATTATATATGATATATAATATAATTGGTGGTATTTAGATATCACATCATAGATATAAGATATGTATTGTGTAGTTAGTAATTGTATATCATATATGTAAAGTCCCATTGGAATGGTTGGTATTCAAGGGGTTCTATTGGTTAGGTGGTCTAGGGTTCAAAACTCGACAATAGTAACAAGAGACATAAAAAAAACCAGCCATGCTAAGGGTTCGTGTGGCACACATCGAGTGTGATCCCTTAGTGATTTTGATGGCATAGATACCCCTAGGTCATGGTTTCTTGGACCAAAGGCCAATCCTATAAGTTAGAGAGATTTGAAAAAACAAAACAAAAAATGTATATCATATATAATATCATTCATGTGTCATCAGGTATAACACATTTTGTATAACATAATGTAATTAGCCATTAGTTATTACATATTATACAAAATATTTAATGAAATTACTAAATTATTAATTATTATATATAATATAATATAATCTATCTCCTTATTCCTATACTTGCATAGTAAAGGAACAAGATAAGGAAATACATGAGGTAGTCTTCTCACAACACCTACAAAGCATACAAATTAATAGCATGACCTTTTTTAAAATCATTTCCCAAGTGCACACCCTATTATTGAGTAGTAACCATATACGAATATTTGAATTTGTAGGATGTGATAGAGGATTTGTGGATGGAAAGGTGGATGAGGAGGAATAGATTTGGTTCGAAGATAGAAGCAAGAAGAGGGGGGAAATTGACACAAAATGAATGAGATGGCATGAAAGAGAGAAGAGGGTGAATAAATAGGTAGGGGGTAGAGAAAAATGGATAAAATGAAATCATTGAGAGAGAGAGAGAGAGAGAGAGAGAAAGAGTTAGGGATGGAGAGGAGGTTGAGAGAGAGTAGGAGAGGGAGTGAGGAATAGATGGAGAGAGAGTGAGGGAAAGAGATACAGAGGGAGGGAGGGACTGAAGGTGGAAGGGGAAGAGAGGGGGCAGTGATGGAAAGACAGAGGGGGGAGGAGAGGGATCGAGGGATATAGAGGGAGGGAGAGTAGTTGGGAGAGAAAGAGGAGGGGGGTAGGATGGAGAGGGATTGTGAGAGAGATAATAGGAGAGGGAGAGAGGAAGAAATGATAAGAGAGATGGAGCAAGAGAAGGGGAGGAGAGAGGGGGATGGAGACCTAGAGGGATGGAGAGGGGGATGGAGACCTAGGGGGAGGGAGAGGGGGGAGGGATACCTAGGGGGAGGGGGGGGGGGAGAGGGGGGAGGGATACGTACGGTGAGAGAGAGAAGGGGCAGGAGGGGGGAAGGAGGGATGGAGGGAGGGAGGGAGGGAGGGAGGGGGATAGAGAGAAAGGAAAGTAGGGAGGGTGAGGGAGAAGGAGAATGAGAAAGGGGGGTAGGGAGAGTGATGAATGGAGGGGAAGGAGTGATATTAATAGAGGATGTAATGTCCCTTTTTCAAAAATTTATGAAAGTGCCCAATTTTCCAATTTTTCCCCAATTTCAACCTTTGACTAGTTTTGTTGTTTTGGCCTCCAAATTAACCAAAATGCTCTCAAATATTCTGTAAGGGTATATGAATGATATTTAGACTTGAATATTAATTTCAGGGATGATTTATAACCCTCGAAATAATTCTGTAAATTTGATTTATATTCTGGTCAATGTATGGTATTTTAACTAGCAATTTATGCATCAAATCCCCCCTAGGTAAACACTGAAAATAGCCTCCCAAAAGCTTCCAAAATCCCTTGAATCTCTGAACAGAGGTAGGAAATGTATTAAGGATTTTATTAAGGTCTCATGTGCATCATTAATTTATTTTTATCTCTGTTCCAACCCTCTCCCATTCATCTGCAAAAATCATCAATTCGACCCTTGGGGAAATGGCACTATTTCTTCTCCCAATGCAATTAAAATTAGTAAAAATACTTCAAATGCTCAAGTATAGTACATGAAACTTGTAAAATACATCCATGGCATTCTATTAATCATAAATGTATCATAGAATCATCCATTCATTTGAAATCATCATCATTATCATGCCATACATCAATGTAGTGGGGAAATGGACATTGTTTGCTCATTAATCAACATTTTTGCATACAACCAGTGGGTATTTCGACCTGATAGTTTCTGAATATGAGGAACAGAGGATATGAATCTATTACAATCATAAATACATAATGAGAAGCTCTCCCAAGAATCACAAGAGCTCACCAAAAACGCCCTCCCTCAAGGAGCATGAATATGCCTTCAAAACTGGAAATGGTTGAGAGATGGTGCTACACTAAACCAAACCACAAGCTTCCTTGTAGCTGATACCAGCAAATATAACTCCATTAAAGCTCCATGAAATACCTGATTGGCCTCTCCAAACACCAACTTGGATGGGAATCTTTCACCCTTGAAATTGGCCAAGGCAAGAAACTAGTCATCCACTAGCTCTCTCTTCACAAATGCAATTTTTCTCAAATCAACAAAATCCATTCTCATACTTGATTTCTACATTTTTATAACCAACATTAGCCATCTAAGGGTCAAAATCCTCTCAATAGCTTCAAGAGATTTATACTTAGGAAATATTCCACATTTGCCACTTGTCTCTTTGTTCCAACCTTCCATCTTCTCCCAAATTCGAGTAGGAGTCTCTTTGGCTTCTCCAACTCCCGTGAGCGCCTTCCTTGAGCCTATTTTTTGGACTGAAATGTCATAATGGTCATATTTCAGAGGTCAGGTCTGCAATTTTCCATATTTGTCATAGATTCTCCATCATTATTGTCATAGGGGCTAGGGAATCTAGCCCAAGTGTCCACAAACTTCCATTTTTACTCTTCCTCTTCCATGGAGGTTACAAATCCATCCCAATTCGACATTACATGCTCAATTCCATGTGTTATGATTTACCAACTCACCCAAGAGTGTTCACCTTCCCATGAATTCGAATTGGTAAGACGGAGATGCCATGTGTCCTTGCAAAATCAAGCTAGTGGGGGTCCCACATCCTCCATATGTCTCCAAAACCACTTGCCACCTAGAATTTCTCTTGAATTTCATTATTCACCCTATTTATTAAATAATTGAACCCTTCTAATACCTAAACATCATTTATTAGCTTCCTTATTATAATTCCACATGTGACCATCCAACTTAGGAAATTAGTAGGATTGATGGGATTGTCTCACTATGCAATTATTTGAATGGGGACATTACAGAGGAAAATATAAGGATGAAGAGAGAGAGAGAGGGGGGATGGATTTGGGGGAGAGAGGGAGGGATCATAGAGAGAAGGGGATGGGGGAGGGGCATAGGGGGGGGGGGATATATAGGGAGGTGGGGGGGTTGAGAGGGAGAAAGAGAGAGAGTTAGAAAGCAAGGATGAAAGGGGGGAAGGGACATAAAAGCATGAAGGGAGATAGAGGGATTGAGGTAGATATGGGGAGAGAGTGAGGGAGGGAGGGAGGGAAATAAGGTGGGCGAGAGAGAGAAGAGGAGAGACATTGAGGGGAGAGAGAGGGGGGGTGGGGTGGGATATAGTGGGGGATGGAGAGAAGAAGAGAGAGGAGGGATGGAGAAAGAGGGGGAGGGAGGGAGGTGTGAGAGAGAGAGATACAGAGTGATGGGAATATATGAGTAGAGAGAAATATAGGGAAAGGTAGAAAGAGGGGAGGAGGGACGATGGTAAAGAGAAGGGGAGAGAGGGATGGAGACGGAGGGATTGAGAGAGGGGGGGGGGGAGGAGGGAGAGAGAGAGGGATGGAGACATAGATAGTGAGTTAGGGAGAGTGAGAGAGAGAAAAGGGGTATGGAGTCTGAGGAATGGAGTAAGAATGTGAAATTGGGGGAGGATGCAGATATATGGAAATATTAACAGAAAGATAAAGGGAGGGAGGAATTGAATCTATGGGGAAGAGATAGAGTGAGGGGGGATTAGGGGGGAGAGAGAGGGGGGAATGGGGGAGGGAAGAAGGTAGTGAGGGAGAGAAAGGGTAGTAAAAAAAATGGGAGAGATGCATGGAGAGGAGGGATAGTTAGAGAGAGAGAGGTCACAAGGGAGGGTGGGAGAGAGGGTGATGGAGATGTAGGGTTGGAGGGAGAGTGAGAGGAAAAATAGGGGAGGATATAATGAGGGAGGGAGATACATAGAGATGGGGATGGAGAGAGAGAGAGAGAGGGGGGGGGGATAATGTATATATATATATATATATAGTATACAGAGAGAGAGAGAGAGAGAAGGGGGGAGGGAGAAAGAGGGGAGGAGAAAAGATGGAGGGAGCGGGGTAGGGGGGAGGGATATAGAAATATGGATGGTGTTATAGGGAGGAATAGAGGATTAGCAAGAGAGGGACTGTGGGAAAAGGGGGGAGGGAGGTTGAGGGAGGGAGGGGAAAGGAGGGGCAGGGGACATAGGGAAGGAGTGAGGGAGATAAAGAGAAGGTGTGTGTGTGTGTGTGTGTGTGTGTGTGAGAGAGAGAGAGAGAGAGAGAGAGAGAGAGAGAGAGCTATGGAGTTAGGGAAACATAAAGACATATGGATATAGATTGAAATGGATCGAGAGGAAAGGAAGGGGGAATTGAGAGAGAGGGACGGGGATACCATATAAAAATATGGATGGTAGTAGAGGGAGGGAGGGTGAGCGAGAGAGTGAGAAGGATGAAGTGGGGGATAGTGAGAATGAGGAAGGGAATGAAAGGGGGAACGAAGGGAGGGAGGTAAATACAAGGGGGGAGAGGGTTGATTAAGGGATGGGGAGTGATGGATGGTGGGAGAGATACATGTATATAGAGAAAATGAAGGAGGGAGAGGGAAAGAAGGATATGTATAGATGGAGAGATAGAGGGAGAGAGGGAGAGGGAAATGGAGAAAGGGTGAGGAAGAGTGAGAAGGGAAGGGAAATGAGGGGAAGGTAGATAGAGAGAGGATGATTGGGGGAATGTAAGGGATAAAGGGACACACATGAAAGAGGGAAAGGAAGAGAGAGGGAGAGAAATATTAAAATGCATGGCATGCTATACTAGATAAGGGGTAGGAGTATCTTCCAAAATGGACTCTCAAGATAAAAATACATCAGTCAATGCCATTAGTTGATTTACAAAACCATGAGTGAACGAAAATGAAGATTCCACACATGTAACAAAGAGTAAATATCATTTTTATCATATAATCATGCACACACACACACACACATATATTATATAACTATTTCCTTGGATGTGGGTGCAAAATTCAATGCAGATGTATGCCACGATCGATGAGACATGTGACCCTCCATCCTACCACTTGTTGTCATTTAATATGTTGAAATTTGGTTGTCATTGATGTCATCTAATGTCAAAGAGGATGTAAATTGATTCATTTTGAGTCATTGATGTCAACTGATGTCAAAGTGGATACAACATTCCAATGAGAACTTAAAGAAGTATATGGAATCCACTTTAAGGAAGTATATGCACAAGATGGTGAAGGACATGGATGATTCTTTGAAGAAGTATATATAGAAGTTGCATCCAGTGTTAAGATGTGTGTGCAAGCATACATCAGGAATGATCAGTATGAAGAAGCATATAAGAAAGGTACATCATGAAGATACCATTCAAATAAGCACATAAGCAATGTATCCTACTACATGTCGTACCAATGCAGAGATTAAGTCCACCAAGTCATACTCTCTCAAGGAAGTAGTCAAAGAACTTGTTGGACAAAGGTACATGTGCACAAGAATCCAATGAATTGGTTAAGCAAAGATACAAGTGTGCAATCATGTTGAAAGAAGACTCTTGAATGCGCAATCATTGGTTGGTCAAATATTGAGAGTGCACAAACAACAAGAAACTGAATAGTTCTAAAAGTGTGTAAGTCCCACATGTAATGGTACTGCAAGGATCAAAGTCCCACCAAGTAGATTTCAACTTATGCGCAGATTCAACAAATCATTGATACATCAGGTATGCAACACCCACAAGGGATGGTATGGAAAGGGTCAAAAACTCATCAAGTTGAAGAGAAAGGATGTGCACATACCTCAAAGAAATGGTACATCAAGAGCACAAGAGTACACCACTAAGGTGTAAGTCCCACTAAGTTGTGGAACATGGATGCGCAAGACCCACAAAGGATGACACATTAGTAGTGCATATGATGAGATGTGGAAACTGCACTATCCGTGAAGTATGGAAGAAGGGAAGCCACAACAACCTTGTGGACATACAACCTGTGCAGGACATGTATAAATAGAGATGCAACTTGAAGATTTGAAGTAAGATCAATGGTGAGATTATAGATATTTAGTTGGAAAATACATATTTATATTTCTGTCATCAAGGGCTCGAGGACAGAACAACATTATCTAGAGAGGAAACAACTACGCACATATAGAGGAATGATATGGTTGATGGTGCGCAGAATGATGTTGCAGATATGTGACGAATGCGCAAATACTGAAAGGAAGAAACATAAAACCATCTGCAACTGCGTGAATATTGAATGACAGGATTACAGACATCACATAGACAGTCACATATGTTGTAAGTAAGGAAGTAGCCCAAAAACAAAACCAAAGTATATCAAAAGATGTGCAAATGTTTAGTTGATGCATGAAGATTGAAGTGAACTGTGAGATGTTGAGAAGTCCATTTGATGCATGATGAAAAAGAAGCAACAATATATAGTAAGAACATCATGATGAGGATGATCTAAGACAAGTGCATTAAACTGAAAGGACAAATCGATTGATGCACATCATGTAGCATATTGTCTAAAATATTGTGGCACTTAAACATAATGGACACATCAGTAAGTGTGCAGTTCCATCTGTTATTGATGCTTTATCTCAGAGAAGAAAACTATTAATTGAAAGCACGGTATCAGTTGGTGAGTGCAATTGCGTAGTAGCAGACCGAGAGAGCATAACTTCGTGCAAACTGTAGAATCAACAAGCACACAGTACATGAAGAAGTAAGACATTAGTAGAAGTGTAGACTTGAGAGGAATTAGAAGTCAAGTGATGTATGCAGTAGAGTGATAGTGAATTGTCTGCATACGAGGATAGTGCACAATAGAACTAGTATCATAATATCAGAAGTGTGCGCTAGTTGGAACATCAGTAAGTCGGAATCGCATATTGCATATTTGGGAGGCAAGATGGGGCAAGGATTAGGGGGTTGTAGCCTACTTCCAGTTGGTGTTGCAGAAACACAGGGATTTGGAGCATCCTTCAGGTCGGTTCCTATAAACCCAGGGGGTCGGTGCCTCGTTCCAGTTTGTCCTGGTAAATATAGGAAGCTGGTGCTTCCTTGAATGTATTATTTTCATTACAAAAGAGCATTCCATGGTTTTCTCCTGATTGGGTTTCCATGTCAAAATTCACGTGTGCTATGTTTTTTTGTCTTGGTGCATATATGGATGAATGATTTTTTTTATATTGGATGCATAGCTAATCATCAAGATTAAGATTAAGACTAATCTGTTAAAGAAGGTAAAAACTGTTGATAACTATGCTAATATTGATTCGACCCCCCTCTTAGTATTGAATTGATTCCAACAATTGGTATCAAAGCAAGTGTCTCTAGTTATAGATTAACATCTGGAATATAGATTCATGCACAGTTATGGGAAATGAATGTTCTCCAAGCGAAGCACCATGGTTACACGAATATGTTTGTTTAGACAAGCTCTCTGTCATAGAAGCACGAGACATAATTCACACACATAGAAATAAAATAGAAGAAGTTAAGAGGATAGTAACCAAGACTCTAAAAATCCCGATGAAGAAAGAAGAAGAATATAAGGAATTGGCAGCATCTCTCACCGGTCAAGTACAATAAGTGAATAATTCCTTGGAATAATGGTTTGGATACCAAACATAAGAAGTCCATTGCAGATAATCAGAGACTTGAAAATGAGATCACCCTTCTAAAGGAGAAGATGGAAAATGTCACGGAATAAAAGGAAGGAAATACCACATAAGTCCTATCATTAAAGGATCAACTATAGAGACAATGTGATAGTCAAGTTCAAGCAAAACAACTAGAGGTAATCTCTCTCAAAGAAAGGAATACATAGTATGAAAAAATGCTTGACAAACAATTAATCAAATTACAGGAAAAGGAAGAAGAAATGAAAAGAATGCAAGATCGATTGATGGTGACATAAATTTTTTCTAAGAGCACGAAGGTACTAAATGAGATTGTCAACAAGCAAAGATATCCTTATGATAAAACCGGTAAATGTTTTGAGGATTATTGAAAAAATGTTGTAAAGGAGGTTATGCAAATAAAGAAGACGAACTTGCGCAAATCAATCCAATGTTGGAAATACACAATGATTGGACATATTGGAAATTATTACAACAATGTTATTTGTTTCAAATGCAACAAAAGTGGTCACAAGGCTCACGACTATGAAAAATCAGGGAAGATTATAAAGCACTAGATCAAGAAAACTAATATGGATTTCAATTTGTCAACAACTATAGTGTCTCTAAACATCAAAGAAAGGATTTTTGTAAGATAGTCTAGAGGAAGAAAATTGTAAACAATAATCTTGAACCAATCATATTTCTGAATGAAAGGATGAAGGTCTTGGGAAGCCAATCCTTCTCCATCTCAGTACAAAACTGACTCACTGTTAGTTGGACTCGTTGTTGTACAGTACTCATGTGACAACATAAATTGCTAAAATGGGTGGACCATTAATGAGTTAGTGGAGCAGCGGGAAAAACATAAATAAATGCTCAAATGGAAATAGATTTAATGATGAGAATTTGTTAAGTGAATTTGGACAAAGATAAAATCAAATTGGAACTTTATGAATTCCAAAATGGACTAAATTCTAACAAATCCGCAAAGGTGGAAATCGTTAATGAGGACCTCTATAAATCAAGAAAATGCTTAGTATGAACGATCACACCTATTGAGAACAAGAGATATTGAGTTAACAGTGTTTGAAGAAGTAACAGTTGAAGATCATGGCACCCAGAAGAAAATGCAGATATAAGAAACCGTTTGTGAAGAAACAAGAAGAAAACATGCGGTTGCATGTAACTCTATCAGAAGTAGAAGACACACATTTACAAGATCGAAAGAGATCTGAAGGGGTTTTTGTTGAAGGAAACCTACATGGCCTACTACACAAGTTCACATTTGCATATCATGATGTTATCAACGAAGAAAAGTTTACTGGGTTAGTTGTGGATAAGTATATGGACAAGAAGGAAATATCAAACCCCAGGTTTCCAACTGTTATGGTACTGAAGATATGGGCATATGAACTTTCAAAAATAGGGATACTAAATCTATTGAAAATACCTCATTTTGAAAGATCACCATAGGTCAAGATGTGTGCAAAACTACTACTATCACAAGTACATGATGGATATCTGTGTATGGAAAAACTATTCCTATTAATTCAAATATTATAGAAGAGATCAGTGGGCTACCCTCAGCTAGGGACGATATAAGTTCTCTGAAGAGCATAATTTAAGAAAAGGCTCTGGGAAGGAAGATGGATGAAAAATACGGAACCCAATGAGAAAGCAGAGGATTCTTAGTCACAGAAATAAAGGATGATGTTGTAATATTCACCAACCAGTTACTAGCATGCAAGTTATTCCCAAAGAGCCACCAAGATTAGGTCTCAGCCACAATCATTGCAGCATCATAAAAATGTGTTCAGGGAATCCGATTGAACTGCTCAAAATTCCTACAGAATGAGTTTGTTGAAGACTCTCTGGAAGCACAAGAAAAAAGTAACCCCTTTCACTATACTTAACTATTAATTTGTGTAGAAAACACTAGTTGGAAGGAGCCCAAGGGAAGTCAATTATTTGACAAAAATAGAAGACCCTTTAAAGATGCAAGATACCCAAACATGTGGGTCTCTAACATCACTAACAGATAGGTGGACAACAATATCAATTGCTTCTTATACTGTAATGAAATCAGATTTATTTTGAAACATTGATATGGACTTATGAAGGAACACAAGGAATTATAGAAATACACATAAATGCAGAGACGCGGCAGAAATAAGACTTCATTTCATTAATATCACATAATGGAAATATGCTTATAGACAGAATGTAAATAAACTCGCAGAGCATTGGTAGCTTATCTCTGATAAGAGATGTGATGGCCATCGGCCTCTGAAATCTGAGTTACAATGATGCTCTAAGCCTATCTATTATTGAGAAA
The DNA here is from genome assembly GCA_027924585.1 of Larix kaempferi. Lineage (NCBI taxonomy): Eukaryota > Viridiplantae > Streptophyta > Pinopsida > Pinales > Pinaceae > Larix > Larix kaempferi. The sequence continues at coordinate 5,622,006 of BSBM01000991.1, read as the reverse complement.
CAAAGGAAAACCCTAAACATCCAAAAACCTAACCCTAGGAGATGAAAATGTCAAACTATGGGCCCCGTTGGGGTAAATTAGTACATCAATTTCCTGGCATCGTAACTTTGGCATACGATCTCCGTTTGACGTGCATGATACCTCACTGGAAAGATCTATCCGAGGACTACATTAAGAATATTTATATTAATGATCCCAACACACATTTGCCATAACGCGATTTTCCAAAAAACGTCGTTTAGGCCCTCAAAATGGCTCCAGAAGTTTGGGACCCGAAAAAACTGGTAAAAATAGTAAGTTGTGCTATAATTAAGGAAACTGAAAGAACTGAAAGAACAATGTTGGCGCCACAAGTGGAATAGGAGGGTTTCCACTAATATACACCTGACTCATTCCTCCCCCCTTAAGAAGCAATGGTCCCCATTGCGTGGAGTTCCTCCATGAGATGAGGAAACTTCTGCTGAACTTGATCCCTGGTGAACCACTTCCCTTGGTGCAGGAGTTGGCCAGCTTTGAAAACCCGATACAATTAGATCCTTTGCTAGTGATTGTTCTTGATTTTCATTTCCATGATATGATCTGTGGTGGCCTGTTCCCTGTCGTTTGGGTTTAATTCTGCTATTGTGAGTTGTTTTGCAATGTCAGAGATGTCCAGTAAAGGTGGAAAGTAGGGTCGAAGGCAGTCCACATTGAACACTGAGTGTAGACCAAGGAATGGTGGAATACTGAGCTCAAATGAGTTTTATCCTACATCCTTGGTGATAGTGTATGGACCATATCGGAGTGGTCGAAGCTTACGGTAGGGTCCAGCGAGGCACTCCTTCTTCAAATGTAGCCACACTTTGTCGCCAACCTAGAAGTTGTGTGGCACCCGATGTTGATCATGTCACTTCTTGTATTTGGCATTGATTCTGTCCAATATGTCATGAACTTGTTGTCGGATGTCCTAAATGTGTTCGATGAATTTGTGTGCCTTGTAATCTTTCGGCTGGACATGAGCCGAATCGGCCCGATTCACCGCAAATGGCATGGCTACGTCAATGGGTCATAGTGGCTAGAATCCCAAGCCCACCTGAAAGGGGCTATGGTCAGTTGAGCTGTGTAGATCTCGGTTATAGCTATGATGTACATAGGGGAGGCTCTCATCCCATGTGCGTTGATGATTTGAGTTGTACATGCACAGAATGTGTATGGTCATCCTGTTGACGACCTCTGTCTGGCCATCAGTTTGGGGATGGAAAGTTGTGGACTTGGTGAGCTTTGCGTCCAGCATTGACCAAAGGTTGGACCAAAATGTACTGAGGAACCTCCTATCGCAATCTGAGATGATATATTGTGGGATCACAAAGTGTACGCACACTCATTCAAAGAAGAGTTTACCAGTGGTTTCTGTTGTGATATTCTTCTTGCAGGTCACCATAATGGCCATCTTCGATAATCTGTTGATGACCATGAAAACATAGTCATTTCTAGGCTTAGTAGAAGGAAGGACCGACATGTAATCCATGGAGATGGATTCCCAAGGTCGACTAGGGGTAGGAAGTAGAGTGTAGAGGGCTTGCTTCTTGATGGTCGGTTTGGAAATGGCACATGCAGTGCAGTACTGCCACTGTTTTCTCGACCCTGAAATGCCCAACGACTCGACTGTAGTGGGATTCCCAAATCATCTTGCCGCGCTTGCTTGAAGGAACACAAAGGTGTCCCAGGTGGCATAACAACTCATCCTGGAGGTGTAAAATGGGAACTTGCTTACCCTCCAAGAGCGTCTTGTATGTGTGGCCAAATTCTGGATCACTCTTGTAGAGAAGTGGCCAATCAGAAGTCTCGTGCCTACAAGAGTTGAGCACGGGGGTTAGCGCCATGATCGGTGGTCGGCTGAGGCATTTTGTAACATTATTGGTGCTTCCATTGTTATACTTGATATTCAAATGAAACTGTTGCAGATATGTGGACCACTTCTGATCACGATTGTTCTGTAACCTCACTTATGTTTGCATGAACTGCAGGGGTCAATGGTCTGTGTGGATGACCGTTTCCTTCCCCAAAATATAATGCTTCCATTGTCGGAAAGCTTGCATAATGGAATACATCTCCTCTTTATAAGTGGGTTACTTATTAGCTTTGTCGGAGAGTGTCTCACTGTAATATGCCACTGGATGTCCCTGTTGAGTAAGAACTGCCCCAATAACATAGTCTAAGGCATCTGTCTCGATCTCAAATGGTAGTTGCTAGTCTGGTAATGTGAGCACTGGGGCAGAGCAGAGGCAATGTTTCAACTCGACGAAAGCCTCCTATTGAGATTCATACCAAAAGAATTTTGATTTCGCTCCTCCCTTGTTGACTTAGCTCAAGGGCCAAGTGATATGAGAGAATCCCAACACAAACCTGTGGTGGAAATTGGCAAGACCCAGAAAGCTACGGAGCTCTGTTAAAGTGGTAGGGACTGGCCAATCCCGAATGACTTGGATCTTGTCCGGATCTACATGCACCCCTAACTCATCAATAATGTATCCCAGATATTGAACTTGGGTCATGCAAAAAGTGCACTTCTCCAGATTGGCACACAACTTGTGTTGCCGCAGTGTTTGGTGGACCTGTCGGATGTGGTAGAGGTGCTCCTTCCAAGTTTGGCTGAAGATCAATATGTCATCCAAGTACACTATTACAAATGAGTTAGTGAATGGCCGCAAGATGTAATCCATCATCCTCATGAAGGTTGGCGGGAGAATTTGTCAGCCCAAAAGGCATGACCAACCATTCGAAAAGGCCCTCGGCTTGGAAGGCATTCTTCTGCACATCGGAGGGTTCAATTGGTACCTGGTAATACCCGGACTTCAAGTTGATCTTACTAAAATATTTTTCCCCCTTGAGTTGGTCCAGAAGGTCATCAATCCATGGGATTGGGTACCTATTCTGGACAATGATCTTATTCAACCCCTGATAGTCAATACAGAATCTCCAAGTCCCATCCTTCTTTTGCACTAACACGATTGGGCTCCCACATGGCGATGAACTTGGTCGGATGTGTCGTTTATGCAACAATTCATGAATCCACCTCTTGATTTCGTCATTCTCCGAAATAGAGCACTGATAGATTGGTCCATTGGGAAGTGACGCACCTGGGGTCAGATCGATGGGGTGCTTGACCTGACAGCGTAGAGGAACCCCTGCAGGTGAGGTGAAGATGTCCCCATACTCTTCCATGACCTTGTCCATCTATTTTTGTTGGGCGGAGGAGCTCTGTCTGGAGGTTGTTGCCACAGTCTTCTTCTTTCCCTAAGGGCGGATTACCAGGAAAACAAATTTCCCCATTTTGGAAATGAGCTTACTGCATTGTTTTGCAGTAACCAAACAGATGGTGGTAGGAGGCGCTACCTTAGGTATCCTGTACAACTAATTTCCCAAAGCAACAATAACAATGCAAGGTCGGGACTCACACACAGCATGTCGCTTCCACAAGTATTGTTGGCCTAATAATACATTAGAAACATCAAGCAGATGAATGTCACATAATACCTCATCCATGAAGGGCTTCATGCTATAGAAAAGGTGACACTTTTGGCTGACATGGAGATCCCATCCTTGTTAAAGCAACCCAATGTTGTATGGTTGTGGGTCTGCTGTGGTCAGCAATCCCAGCCACTTCATGACTTCTGCTGAGATGATGTTCTTTTGGCTCCCGTTGTCAACAATGAAATGCAACGGAGAACCCTTTACCCACATTTGGGAACGAAAGAGGCACTCCCCCTCCTCTAGATCTTCCGGTTCCTCTTTCTGGACCTTCATGGTGGCAACAGTGGCATTGGGATCTGCATCGATAATCTTCTTCCCACTATCATTGCCCCTTTCGGGTTCTGGTTCGCAGTTGGAGCATGCATCCGATTCAAAAGCCTTCAGCTCGGCCACTAGTGACTGCTTGGCCCGACACTCACTTGTGTTGTGCGTGGAGCTCTTATGAAACTCACACCACTTTCCCATGTCCTTCGTTGGATTCACAATGTTGTTCTTTGCTTGCGGTTTTTGCGAGTTATCCTGGGCCTCCATGCCTTGGCTTTGTCCTTTGTTTTGCGGTTTGGGGGCACCTTTCCCTTACTTCTGATTCGCAGATCCAAAGTCTCGCTTCTTCTATTTGAACTTTTGCTCAATCTTGGAAGAAAAATGATATGTTGCGCCAAGTGAGGAAATGTCGAGAAACTCCATTTCCTCTTGAATGTATCTGTGCATACAACTGCGGTACTCCAACACCAAATGTTCCTCTGAATCTTTGATACCCAATTTTGTGCGCAGGGTATGGAACAGATTTGTTAGTTCATGCACATCTTGATCCCTTTGCTACTGGAGCATAGTCCATTGTATGTACTTGTGCTCATAGCTTCCCATGGGATAATATTGTTCCTTTATGGCATCTCGAAAATAATTCCAAGTGGGTGCAGACGAAAACAGAGAGGATGCCCTCTCGTCTTTCTGCTCACAATAGGTTTCCCACCAGTCCTTGACATGGGGGCTGGCTTTGAGGAGTGCAAAAGTGATCCTTTTCCGATTGGAAAATTCATGCACCAAGAAGTACCCTTGTAACAAATTCAACCATCTATCTACGACATTTGCATCTATTTGGCCTTCAAATATGGGAATGTCAAAGTTTACTTGTACCTTAAAAGGGGTTGCACCTCCAGAATGGCTGCTGCTGGGAAGTCGTTGAAGGATTTGGGAAAAGTTATCCATCATCGCGTTCCTTTGTTTCTCGAGGGCCTCCTCGAGCAATATTTTGATAGGATCTCCTGCTCCCTCATCTTTCTTTTCGTCCACCATGGGCGGTCGTTAGGGTTTGCGAGGCTGATCTTGCAAGGCTTCAACCAGGTCGAGCCCTAACTCCTTATACCCCGACCTCGTTGGGGACATGCAAAGAAGGATCGAGAAAGAGCAGATCTGCTTTGATACCACTGATCCGGACTTATGAAGGAACACAAGGAATTACAGAAATACACATAAACACAGAGATGCAGCAGAAATAAGACTTCACTTCATTAATATCACATAACGGAAATATGCTTACAGACATAATGGAAATAAACTAGCTAGAGCGTTGGTAGATTATCTCTAAGAAGAGATGTGGCAGCCATCAGCCTCTGAAATCTAAGTTACAATGCGTCTCCAAGCCTATCTATTATTGAGAAACAAACAAAAACCCTAAACATCCAAAAACCTAACCCTAGGAGATGAAAATGCCAAACTATGGGCCCCGTTGGGGTAAATTGGTACATCAATTTCTCGGCGTCGTAACTTTGGCATACGATTTCTGTTTGACACGCATGATACCTCATTGGAAAGATCTATCTAAGGAATACACTAATCGAAATGAATGGTAAGTCTCTAACTAACATTCACTAGAACGATATTTTTCAAAAAAACGTCGTTTAGGGCCTCAAAACGGCTCCAGAAGTTTAGGACCCGAAAAAACTGCTAAAAATAGTAAGTTGTGCTATAATTAAGGAAAGTGAAAGCACAATGTTGGGGCCCCAAGTTAAATAGGCGGGTGGCCAGCAATATCCACCTGGATCAAACATTATCCATGCATATCTCCTCATGTTGTTGAAACATACAAAGGAATCATGCACTTGATTATTGGAATGCATCACACCTACATACAAGCAAAAAGGGACCATAGCAAACGATGGTTTCCTACTAGGTTTGTTTTCTCTGATGAAGACGTTGCAAAAATTATTCAATATTGGGGTACAGAATGGAGGATTCCATTGACTGAAGAATAAGAAGCAAAGCAGCATAAATAGTCAACCCCAGTAGCATAGGAGATTAACAACTTAGGAATGCCTCCCAAGCCCATGCAACAGTCTGTGCAAGCTAATAAGAGAAAAGAAATGATGCAAGGTGGGGGATGTTCAAAGAAGAAAGTAAAGGCATCTAAACCTAGCTCGACTCAACAAATGTCAATAGGTAACCTTGAGAAAATAGGAATAGAAGCCAAGCATGCTATTGAAGAGGCAATCAAGAACATAATTACTAAAGGAAAGATTGAAAATATTGCTTTACAACAAAGGGAAATCTTGACAAAAATGAATGATCAATCTGGAGTATTCAATCAGCTAATGAAGATAAACTTGGGAGAACATAAGATTGTTGAGGGAACTCAATTTTTTTTTCCATCTCATCATGTTGAACATATGAAGGAGATAGCGTTGCATAAAAAATTGAATGTTTGTTTTGCGCCTATGATGTTTCCTACTCAAGAGATACAGAATGAGGTAAGTTATGTGGAATTAACTTAATCACGTTTAAAATCATATGAGTTATATGCACTGCACACATTTGCTGCACAAGAAATCAAAAGGAGACATGAAGTAGTCACAGCTAAGTTGGATATAAGCCAAAAGGAAAAGAATTCCCTACGAGAAGAATGTTCACGGCTAAAGACTCAAAAAGGGGTAACTGCACAGAAAATAGTACAGTTAGAAAAGGAAGCAGAGGAAGCAGTTGCGAAAAGCATCTCATTAAAACAAGGATTGGAGAAATCCCAACAGGATGCTTGTAGTCTGCAAAAAGCAATACAGGAAGTATACAATACACTTCCATAATATCACAAGAATGGAGATATCTCCTCATAAAGAAATATGACAATAATAGGAGAAGTCATTAAGAAACTACATACTAAAATTGGAAGACGATCTCCAGAAACTCCTTCGGAAGTTGAGACAGAACATGAAAAGCTAAATACTACAATTAAAAACCTTAAAACTCTGGAATTAAGATGTGCAAAACTGCCTGAAGAAAGTGTTCGATTATGGAAAAACCTAGTTGAGGATGAGTAGCTAAAAGAAGTAAATAAGAGGCTTCAGATTGGACAAGACTTAGAACAAAATATCCGTGATAGTTTGACCAGTCTTTCAATAGTTGAGATGACAAGCAAAATGGATGACTGCAAGAAGTAGCAACAAGAAGTAAACAAGATACACAAAGAACAACGAAAGGTTATTGAAAGGATTGAACCTCCAAGAAGAAGCTTTTAGTATTATGGAATCTTGTCCCTTGGTGCAAAATGAAATTAAAGAAGCATTTAATGATTGCTTAAAAACTCTGAATTCGGTTGCGAATGAAATTTAGTGGAAATAACTATTGTGGGAAAAGAAGAACTAAGAGAAAAAATTTCATCTATTAAAAAAAATTGCAGAAGATTAAATCTAATGTTCATACAAGAAAATAGGAAGCTGATTTCAACAAAGAAAAATGAAGCATGAAGTCAATGGTAGTCATCCCTAAAAATAGTTGAGGAGGAGGGCGATGCAAAATAACACAAAAGGAGAACCTACATTGCAAAAGTAATATAACCTCTTTTCCACTGACGTCAAAGAGGGAGAATGCATGAAGCTGGCGGAACAGTTGGGAGTAAAGCATGAAGCTGGATGGACATAAACAGAGAAGAAACAACACTGAGATGACTGAAGAGATAACATGAGGAAGTTCATTGAAGAAAAAACATAGAGATGAACTAATGTGAAAGAGCATGAAATAGGTCACCTGGAGAAATTACATAAAGATGAATGTACATATGGTCTGCGTAGAAGTAACATAAACCAAAAGAAGTAATGACAACATAGAGCGTAGAAGCTAAAATCCCAAAGAACTCAGGGGGAGCACATACACAAGAGGAGCACTGCGACAAGTACATATGAAGAATACAGTTAAGAGAAGATCATACACAACTTCATAAGGTGTTGAAATCAATGCTAAAGGGGGATATTGTTGAAATTTGGTTTTCATTGATGTAAACTAATGACAAAGAGGATGTGAACTGACTCAATTTGAGTCATTGATGTCAACTGATGTCAAAGTGGATACAACATTCCTATGATAGCTTAAAGAAGTATGTGGCAGTCACTTTGAGGAAGTATATGCACAAGATGGTGAAGGACATGGATGATAGTTTGAAGAAGTATATATAGAAGTTGCATACCATCTAAAGATGTGTGTCCAAGGATACATTAGGCATGGTCAGTATGAAGAAGCATATAAGGAAGGTACATCATGCGGATCTAGTTTAAAAAGCACATAAGCAATGTATCCTACTACATGTGGTACCATCATAGATATCAAGTCCACCAAGTCATACTCTCTCAAGGAAGTAGTCAGAGAACTGGTTGGACAAAGGTACAGGTGAACAAGAAGAAAAGGAGTTGGTAAAGCAAAGATACAAGTGTGCAAGCATGATGAAATAAGACTCTGGTATGCGCAACCATTGCTTGGTAAAAGATTAGGAGTGTGCAAATAGCAAGAAACTTAATAGTCTTGATAGCGTGCAAGTCTCACATGTAATGGTACTGCAAGGGTTAAATTACCACCAAGTAGAAGTCAGCTTATGTGCAGATTCTGCAAAGCATTGATACATCAGGTGTGCAACACCCACAAGGGATTGTACAGCAAGGGTCAAAGACTCATCAAGTTAAATAGCAAGGATGCACACATACCTCAAAGCAATGGTACATCAAAAGCGCAAGAGTACACCACCTACGTGTAAGTCCCACTAAGTCATGGACCATGGATGCGCAAGACCCACAAAGGATGACACATCAGCACTAGATAAGATGACATGTGGAAAATGCACTATCCGTGAAGTATGGAAGAATGGAAGCCACAACCAACTTGTGGACATACAACTCGTGCAGGACATGTATAAATAGAGATTCAAGTTGAAGATTTGAAGTAAGCTCAATGGTGAGATTGTAGAGCTTCAGTTAAAAAATATAGATTTATATTTGCGGCATCAAGGGCTCGAGGACAGAACAACATGATCTAACGAGGAGTTGACTACGCACATAGAGAGGAATGATTCAACTAATGGTGCGTAGAATGATGATGTAGATCTGCGATGGATGCACAAATACTGAAAGGAAGAAACATAGAAGTATGTGCAACTATGTGAAGATTGAATGATAGGATTGCAGACATCACGCAGATAGTCATAGATGTTGTAAGTAAGGAAGTAGCATAGAAACAAAACCTAAGTATATCATAAGATGTACAGATGTTTAGTTGATGCATGAAGACTGAAGTGAAGTGTGCAATGCCTAGAAGTCCATTTGATGCGTGACGATAGAGTAGCAGTAGGATCCAGTAACTGTGTCATGATGAGGATGATCTAAGAATAGTGCATTAAACTGAAAGGATGAATCTATTGATGCATTACATGTTGCAGATTGTCTAAGAGATTGTTTCACTTAAACAAAATGGACACATCAGTAAGTGTACAGTTCCATCTGTTACTGATGCTTTTCCTCGGAGAAACAAACTATCAACTGAAAGCACAGTATCAATTGGTGAGTGTAGTTGCGCAGTAGTAGACCAATAGAGTATACCTTTGTGCAGAATGTAGAATCAACAAGCACTCAGTACATGAAGAAGTAAGACATCAACAAAAGTGTAGAATTGCAAGGAATGAGAAGTCAACTGATGTATGCAACACAGTGACAGTGAATCGTTTGCATATGAGGATAGTGCACAACAAAACTAGTATTAGAAGATTAGAAGTGTGCGCAAGTTGGAAGGTCAATAAGTCAAAATTGCATATTGGATATTTGGGAAGCAGGACGGGGCAAGGAGTAGGGGGTTGTAGCCTCCTTCCAATTCATGCTGGAGAAACATAGGGATTTGGAGCAGTTCCTTCATGTTGGTTCTTTGTAAACCAGGGGGCTAGTGCCTCCTTTAAGCTGGTGCTCGTAAATACAAGAAGTTGGTTCCTCCTTGAATGTATTATTTTCATTACAAAAGAGAATTATGTGGTTTTCTCCCAATTGGGTTTCCACGTCAAAATTCATGTGTTTTGTGTTCCTTGTCTTGGTGCATATATGGATGAATGATTTTGCTTATATTGGATGCATAACTAATCATCATGATTAAGATTAAGACTAAAATGTTAAAGAAGGTAAGAAATGTTGATAACTGCACTAATATTGATTCAGCCCCCCTCTCAGTATTAAATCGATTCCAACATAATCACTTGTTTCCAGTTGACATGCGCTGGTATGAATTTGAGAGGTGGTGAATTAATCTTGGACATGGGATGGTTTGGCAAGTGTACCCATAGTACACTATCCATGAGGTGAAGCTCCATGAGCTTATTCGTAATGACCAAACCTTAGGTGGTGGTATTCGATGAAGACATGACTCTCGAGGGTATATTGGTGACATAGATGATGATTGTGCGTAATAATGACCAAATTTTCCCCTTGCTCGATCAACATTTTATAATGGTACTTTTCATTTTTCCTCGAACAAGTCCTCATGACTTTAAGCATCATATTTGGTCAATTTATTACTTTGATTTCTTACAATCTGAGAGTGGAAAAGAATCGATGGAACTACAAGTAGTTTTGTAGAGAGCTTGGGATTGTGGGGCTCTCCCTGTGTGAATTCCTATAGTTGTGGCCAAGACAAATTCAGGGAGGGGATAAGGAATAAGTTTGAGAGGATCCCATATTCCTTGTGTGTAATGTGAATTGTTGGAGGTGAATCAAGTATACCATCAATCAGTTTCGAAGGAGACTAGGAAGTTCCTAGACTAAGATGAAGGTGATACCAAAGCTAGACAAGAGTCTTAGGCCACTCTAAATGAGAAGTAGGTGTGGTCGAATTGGGTGGAGGATGTTGGATCATCCAAAAATTGTGAAAGAAATCATGTGTTAGGAACCCTTGTCAACCCTTCTGTTTACTTTGTTAGTATATTGTTGTTGGACGCATATGCTGTGTAAGTCGTCCCATGATTATATTGTATTATCCCACATTGTTAGTATATTGTTGTTGGATGCATATGTTTTGTAAGTCATCCCGTGAGTATATTGTATTATCCCACATTGATGGGGAGTAATTTTTTTTTAGCTTAGACTTAGTATATAAGTACATGTTGAGGCCAATGAAGGCATCCATGACTTATTTGTATTGATCTTGCTCAAAGGAGCTTGCCCTCTCGAAGTGTCCTTCTATCAATAAATCCCTTCCGTGTTCTTCTATTTATGATATAGTGTGCATTTTCATCATTTAATTGTTGGACATTCCCCACATCTGGTATCAGAGCACTTTCTTGGGCATGCTGGGTGGAATTTCCACCAAATTGTTTTTCGCAGTAGCTTCCTAGCGCTATTATTATTGCAGTAGTTCTTTTTCTTCCATTTGTATTGTTCCTTTCAATTGCATGTTCAGATCTAGGAATAATCCCTATCCTCTTAACTGTGGGAAGTACCTATGCATAGCACTAAAACTCATTCTGAGGGGTACCAAAGGAACTCATAAGTAGCTAGCCCATTTAGAGGACCTTCCATCGAATAGGGAAACGACCCCTATCTGATTAACTATTTCCCACCCGTGAGGTAAACCAAGAGTTGTCGTTTGTGGAAAAGCGGTTATCAGTTTTAACTTATCCATGGAGTGAGGGGTACTTCCCCAATATGCAAGCTGTTAGACACCACTGGTAACCTAGTGAATCCCCTAAACCTTTAGGAAGCCGAGCATACCTAGGGTCCATATCTATTTCTACCTGATAAATAGAAGATTGCATTTGTCCATATCCGTTGCAGATTAATTCCAGGCCATTGCAGGTCAATTCCGAGCTGTTGCAAATCAATTCCGAAATACACACACACACACACACATTTATATAATCATGGTTATGGTTGTCACTCATGAAGGAGAAAAAAACATGGAGGAAGAACTTGTAGCCCTCAAGACCAAACTCCAAGATATGGATGAAACAATTATCCCTCCATCTTCATCATTCAACCATGAACAATAGACGATAGCCAAATTTTTCTACAGACACCAGGTTCTCTTCTTCTAGAAATTTTTGTGGGCCGAAGCTTGATTTTCCTCGCTTCAATGGTGATGATCCGACTGGATGGATATACCAGGAAGAACAATATTTCAATCTGCATAATACTTTTTATTTCAACAAAGTTCCACTGGCAACCTTTCATTTGGAACATGAAGCCCTTTAATGGTTCTGTTGGTACATCAAGGCTCATGAAGAGCCAAAATGGATAGATTTTTTCCAACTCCTTTTGCAATGATTTGTCCCTAGTGCTTTTGATGACTTCACAGGAGCACTCACTAAACTTCTCCAAATTGGCACTGTGAGAGAGTATCAGACAAAATTTGAGAAACTGACCAATCACACAGAAGGATTTCCCGATGAATTCTACAGGAGTTGTTTTGTGAGTGGTCTAACGGATGTAATCCGATATGAGGTTAAAATGTTATATCCTAGCACAATGATGGAATCCCTAGGGTTAGCTAAGTTGGTGGAGGACAAGATCACAACCCAACAATGCTCCAAATCCATTTTTGTTCCATTTATAAATATCGTTTCCCAACAACCTCCCATCATGCCAGCTCCTAGAGCAACTCCTATCAAAAATTTGTCTGAAGCAGAGATGTGGGCATGTAGAGAAAAAGGGATTTTTTATAATTGTGATGAGAAATTCACTCGGGGACATAGATGTGTTGAGCAAAATCTCTATCTCTTGGATGTGGATTCTCTTCCTACAACTGAAATTTGTGAAGAAGATTAGGATATAATAGATTAGCAGGTCAAAATTTAGCAACTGCCTATTTACCCTCGTTCTCAAGATGACCACCCAGATATATCTCTCCTTGCTTTAGCTGGAGTCACCATCCCATAAACAATGGGGGTCAAGGGTTGCTTCAATAATCTCCCTCTTATAATACTTGTTTATTCTGGTAGCACCCATAACTTCATTGATCTTCGGATCGCCAAACAGGCTTATTGTTTTGTCAATCCTTGCTCCAGCTTTGAAGTCATGATTGCCAATGGGGTCACCTTACCTTACAAGGGGAAGTGTCACAATGTGTGTATCTCTATTGGATATTATAACCTATGCTCCAATTTTTTTTCCTTTCCTTTAGGCGGATGTGATGTGGTTTTGGGTGCTCAATGGTTACGCACACTTGACCCCATCTTATGGGATTTTGCTGAACTTTGGATTCAATTTTCATTCAATGGGAGAAAAAAACACAATGAAGGGCTTACAATGAGGGTCCCTTAGTGTCATCAAATGACATAGAATGGAAATGATCCTTAAGAAGAATTCACATGTTGTCATTGCTCAACTCCATTCCATTCAAATGCAACCATCAGCGGTCTCCACTACTCCTTTGGATATACAAATTTTTTTGGATATATATGCATGTGTCTTTGTTGGACCAGTGGAATTGCCACCTTAAAGACTAGATGACCATCATATTCCCCTCCTTCTTGGAAGTATTCCTCCCAACATCATTCCCTATCGCTACCAATTTCACCAAAAGACAGAGATTGAGATGCTCATTCGGGACTTACTAAAGGAAGGTATTAGTCACCCTAGTACCAGTTCCTTTTCTTCCCCAGTTCTTCTTGTCCGAAAAAAATATGGGTCATGGCACCTCTGCATTGACTTTCGAGCACTTAATCACCTCACAATCAAGGATAAGTTTCCAATTCGTATTGTTGATGAGCTTCTTGATGAGATTCATGGTGCTCATGTTTTCTCCAAGTTAGATCATCATTCTGGGTATCATCAAATTCGAGTTCATGAGGACGATATCCCTAAGAAATATTTCTGCACACATGATGGCCACTATGAGTTTTTGGTCATGCCCTTTGGCCTGTGAGGAACCCATGTCAACCCTTCTTTTTACTTTGTTTGTATATTGTTGTTGGACGCATATGATTTGTAAGTCATCTCGTAGTAATTGTTGATCCATATTTTGTATTGGCCCATGGTTTGTATTGACACATGGTATTAGTGCCTAGACTTAGTATATAAGTTTGTGTTGAGACCAATGAAGGTACCGTGAAGTTATTTGTATTGAGCTTGCTCAAAGGAGGTTGCCCCCTCGAAGTGGCCCGCAATCAATATAAAAGTGATTTTGAGTTATGTTATTTCTTCTATCTCCTGTGTTTTCATTAATTAATTATTGCAGGTTCTTCACATCTGGTATCAGAGCACTTTCTTGGGCTCGTTGGGTGAAATTTCTGCCAATTTCTTTTTTCGCATGTGTTGCAGCTTCGGATCTGAGAATAATCCCTATCCGCTTAACTGTGGGAAGTACTTGGGCATAAGCCCTCAAACTTATTGTGAGGAGTACCACAGGAAACCCAAAGTAGTTGGCTCATTGAGAGGACCTGCCAGCGAAAAGGGCAATGACCCCTACCTGATTTACTAGTTCCCACCTGTGAGGTAAACCAGGAGTTGACATTTGTGGCTAAGCGGTTATTAGTTTTACTTGAGCCGTGGAGTGAGGGGTACTTCCCAATACGCAAGCTGTTAGATAGAATTGGTGGCTGAGTGAAACCCTTGAACTATTAGGAAGCTGCACATACCTAGGGGTCCATATCTATTTTCAACTAAACTGTTGTCAATCAATCTCGCGTCATTTCACATCCATTCTGAAAGCCGTTCTAGATCCATCCATTTCAGATCTATTTCAAATCCATCCATTTTTTATCCACTCGGTCCCGATTCAGATCCCTATATTTCCAATCACTTCCACGTCGTTGCAGATCTATGTGTTTCAGATCCCTTCTGCACCATTCCAGATCTATCTATCTTTTGGCCATATCTCCCTTGTTTTCACTCTATTTACCTTGAAACTTCTCTGACACTCTGGTAATCCCATTCTCCATATTTCATTCCCGGGGACCCTATCCCAAATTCCAGTTTCGAAAGCCCAAAATCTCACATTTGTCTATTTTTAGGGTTTTCGATAACTTCTTCCAATTTCACTCAATTGCCTTCAAATTTCACCACCGAGTTCCTTTCCTAATTCTGCTTCTTTGTCCCTCTTTGCCAAATTTTCTCATTCTTTCACCCCACTTCTGAAATCCCCATTTTTTGCTTCCTTGTTCATAAGAAAGTGTCCAAAACCTACTCAAATCCCAATTACCCCTCCGAGTTTTTTCCAAATCCAAATTTCCCTTTACTAAATAATCTTTTTTTGTGTTTTTCTATCCATTCTCCCCCCCCCCCCCGAAAAAAAAACTCTCAGTTATGGTTGTCACCCGTGCAGGAGCAACAACCATGGAGGAAGCAATTGCAACCATCCAAACCAAACTCCAAGATCTGGATGAAAAATTTCTCAGCCTCCATCTTTAGCACTCAACCATGAACAACAACCGACATCACGAATCTTTGACAGCCAATGGGTTCTCTTCTTCCAGCAATTTTCGTGGTCCGAAGCTTGAATTTCCTTGCTTTAATGGTACTTATCCAACTGGATGGATCTATCGTGCAGAACAATATTTCAGTCTCCATAAAACTTTTGATGTCCAAAAAGTTCCATTTGCATCCTTTCATTTGGAACAAGAAGCCCTTCAATGGTACCGTTGTTACATCAAGGCTCATGACGAGCCAAAATGGACAGATTTTTTCCAACTCCTTTTGCAACGATTTGGTCCTAGTGCTGTTGATGACTTCATTAGAGCACTCACTAAACTTCATCAAAGTGGCACTTTGAGAGAGTATCAAACAGAATTTGAGAAACTAGCCAATCAAATAGAAGGATTGTCTGATGAATTCTACAGGAGTTGTTTTATCAGTGGTCGAAAGGATGAAATACGGTCAGAGGTTAAAATGTTCTGTCCCAACACAATGATGGAAGTCCTAGGGTTGGCTAAGTTGGAAGAAGGTAAGATTACAGCCCAACACGCTCCAAACCCACTTTTGTTCCCTTCTGAAATATGGGTTCTCAACGACCTCCCATCCCACCAGCTGCTTGACCAATTCCTATCAAGCACTTGTCTAAAACAGAGATGCAGGCACGCAGAGAAAAAGGGATTTGTTATAATTGTGATGAGAAATTCACTCAGGGACATAGATGTGTTCAACAAAAGCTCTATCTCTTGGATATGGATTCTCCTCCTGCCTCTACAATTGGTCAAGAAACTCCATATACAATGGATGATCAGGTCGACATTTAGGAGCCGCCTATTGGCCCCCCATCTCAGGATGAACAACCAGAGATATCTCTCCATGCTTTATCTAGCGTCACCATCCCCAAAACAATGCGGGTCAGGGGTTACTTCAAGAAGCTTCCTCTTACATTACTAATTGATTCTGGTAGCACTCGTAACTTCATTGACCCTTGGATCGCCAAACATGATGATTGTTTTGTCCATCCTTGCTCCAACTTTGAAGTCATGGTTGCCAATGGGGGCACCTTAACTTGCAAAGGGAAGTGTCACAATGTGTGTATCTCTTTGGAAGATTATAACCTGCGCTCTAACATGTTTTCCTTGTCCCTAGGTAGATGTGATGTGGTTTTGGGCGTTCAATGGTTATGCACACTTGGCCCCATCTTATGGGATTTTGATGAACTTTGGATGCAGTTTTCAGTCAATGGGAAACAACACAAATTTAAGAGCTTATAAGAAGGGTCTCTCCACATCATCAGTTCCCATCGCCTGTAAATGATCGTGAATAAGAATTCACATGGTGTCATCGCTCAACACCATTCCATTCATATGCGACCATCAACAGTATCTCCTACTTCCTTGGATAGGTATGCAGGTGTCCTTGCTGAACAAGTGGGCTTGTCTCCTTCAGGAGACTTTTCCGATACGAATTTAGCCGCATCTACATCTCAACAGTAAATGATGGCTATTTTGCATGCCGTGCAGAAGTGGCAGCCATACCTATTAGGGAATTATTTCTTCATCAAGACTGATCTCCAGAGTCTAGAAAATTTCCTGGAACAATGGGTCTCCTCCCTAACACACCTGAAATGGGTTATCCAACTAGTGGGTTATTCCTATGCGATCACTTGCAAGAAGGGTAAGGATAATATGGTGACAGATGCCCCTTCTCGCACATTTGATGACCCAGCTTCTCTTACAGTTATTTCTCTGCTTGTTCCAAATTGGTTGCAATCTGTTAAACAGGGCTATCTCTTCTATGAACTCCATGCTTCTTCATCAGCAGGGCACTCTGGGTTCCTCAAAATGTATGACCGGGAACAATGCAAGTTCTTTTGGCAGGGACTTAAAAAGACAATTCAACAGATGGTGGGTGGCTGTGATACTTGCCAGGTCAACAAGGGTGAAGCGACACTCGAACCCTTTCCCATCCCTACACAGATGTGGAAAACTATTTCTATGGATTTCCTAGAAGTGCTCCAGTGGTACAATACCACTTCTAGAAGGACACCATATGAAACAGTTTATGGATAGGCACCACCAGTTCTTCTTCCATACACGCTCAGTAGATCCCCAGTTCAGGCAATTGACTCGGTTCTTCGAAACCGCAATCAGATTCTTCTCATTCTGCAGGACAATCTTCACATGGAAATAATTCAACTAAAACAACAAGCCTATTAGCACTATTCTTAGTGCACTTTTGATGCAGTTGATATGGTCCTTCTTCGTCTACAGCCTTCCAAGCAATCCTCTGTGAAACTCAAAACGCGTCAGTGGGCCGGAATGCAACCCGAGGATGCTACAAGGGAACCACTCCTTCAGATTCTCCATCAATTTCCACATCTAAAGATTTGAGGAGAAATATTTTTCTAAGGGAGAGGGGATGTTAGGAACCCATGTCAACCCTTCTATTTACTTTGTTAGTATATTGTTGTTGGACGCATATGCTTTGTAAGTCGTCCCGTAATATTTGTTGATCCATAGTTTGTATTATTGTTGTTGGACGCATATGCTTTGTAAGTCATCCCGTAGTAATTGTTGATCCATATTTTGTATTGGCCCATGGTTTGTATTGACACATGGTATTGACCCATGGTATTGGTGCCTAGACTTAGTATATAAGTTTTTGTTGAGACCAATGAAGGTATCGTGAAGTTATTTGTATTGATCTTGCTCAAAGGAGGTTGCCCCCCTCGAAGTGGCCTATGATCAATATAAAAGTGATTCTGAGTTCTATTATTTTAGCCATCTCATGTGTTTTCATTAATTAATTATTGCAGGTTCTTCACATGGCCTCACTACTGCTCCTTCCACAGTCCAGGCATTGATGAATAGAATATTCCATCCCTACGTGCGGAAATTCATTATTATCTTATTTGATGATATCCCCATCTATAATAACACATGGGCTGAGCATATCCAACATCTAGATCTTGTACTGCAGAATTTCTTTGATCATCATCTCCATGCCAAACAGTCTAAATGTGTTTGTTGATAGGAGGAAGTAGAGTATCTCGGGCATATTATTTCAGCACAAGGGGTTCATGTGGATCCTGCCAAAATAGATGCCATGAAAAATTGGCTGCATCCTCAGACAATCAAGAGCCTTCATGGTTTTTTGGGATTGACTGGCTACTACTGTAAGTTTGTTAAGGATTATAGGTAGATTGCAGCTCCTTTAAACCGCTCTATTTAAAAAGGATGCTTTTATGTGGACACATGCTACTGAGTGTGCATTTGAGAAACTGAAACAAGCTCTGTGTACTACACCTATTCTAGATATGCCTGATTTTTCCAAGCCCTTTACTATTGAGAGTGATTCTTGTGACAATGGACTTGGTTTTGTTCTCCTTCAAGACGAACATCCCATTACGTTCACCAGAAATCCATTTCCGGTAAGAATTTAGTCACCTCTACATATGATAAGGAAATGATGGCTATTTTGCATGCAGTACAAAAGTGGTGGCCATACTTATTAGGGAATCATTTATGCATCAAGGTTGATCACTAGAGTCTGAAATATTTCTTGAAACAACAGGTCTCCTCTCCAGCACAACATAAATGGGTTAGAAAAATATTGGGTTATGACTATGAGATCACTTACAAGAAGGGTAAGGACAATCTTGTGATGGGTGCATTTTCTCACGCATTTGATGACCAAGTTTCTCTTTCAGCTATTTCTATGCCCGTTCCAAATTGGTTGCAATTTTTTTAGTAGGGATATTTCAATGACTCATCATTATCTCAAATCATCCAAAGGTTGGACAATGCACCTTGTGTTTTACTACATTACTCTTGGGATGGTGCTTCCCTGAGATACAAGGGTCTTTTGGTGCTTCCACAAAGCACAGATATTCAACATGTTGTCTTCTATGAAATCCATGCTTCTCCATTGGCAGGGCACTCTTGGTTCCTCAAAACATATGACTGGGCATGACGTAACTTCTTTTGGAAGGGAATGAAAAGGACAATCCAACAGATGGTGGTTGAATGTGATACCTGCCAACACAACAAGGATGAAACAACACTCCTTCCGAGATTGCTTGAACCCTTTCCCATCCCTACATGGATTTGGGAAAATATTTCTATGGATTTCATTGAAGGGATCCCTAAATCTAGAGGGAAGACAATGATTTTGGCTTTGGTTGATCGCCTCTCCAAGTATAGTCATTTTTGTGCCCTCATCCATCCTTATACCACCTCCTAAGTTACGCGTATTTTCCTGGACCAGATCTTCCATCTTCATGGAATCCCTTCTTCCATTATCTTAGATCGCGATGCAACTTTCACGAGTGATTTTTGGACAAAACTATTTCGCCATACTGGCACCAAACTGAAGATGATTTCAGGGTATCACCTAGAACTAGATGGTCAGAATGAATTTATCAACAAATGTTTGGAAACATATCTTCATTGCTTCACCTCCCAACAACTGCATCAGTGGAAAAAGTGGTTCCCTCTCGCTGAATGGTAGTACAATACCTCCTACCATACTGCCTCTAAAACGACTCCATATGAAGCAGTTGATGGTCTGGCACCGCTAGTGCTTCTTCCATACACCCCCAACAATTCACTAGTCCAGGCAGTTGACACAGTTCTTCGAACCCGAGATCAGATTATTCGCATTTTGCAGCACAATATTCACATTGCAAGAAGTCGAATGAAACAACAAGCCAATCACCATTGGTCTGAGTGCACTTTTCAAGTAGGTGATATTGTTTTTCTTCTTCTACAGCCTTACAAGCAATCCTCCGTGAAACTCAAAGGGAATCATAAGCTAGCTCCAAATTTCTATGGGCCATATAAGGTTCTTCAAAAGATTGGGTTCATTTCTTATAAATTGGAACTTCCTCCTTCTTCCCGCATTCATCTAGTATTTCATGTCTCTTTTCTAAAGAAAGTTCTTGGCGCAAACATCAGAGCACAAATTGTTTTACCAAAACTGGATAATGAAGGATCCATCATTTTGGAGCCGAAGGCCATCATCAATACGCACACTCGTCAGCTTCACTCTCGATCCATCATAAAGGTACTAATTCAGTGGCACATAATGCAACTAGATGATGCTACATGGGAACTACTCCTTCAGATTCAACATCAATTTCCACATCTAAAGCTTTGAGAACAAAGATTTTTCTAAGGGGGAGGGGATGTTAGGTACCTGTGTCAACCCTTCTCTTTACTTTGTTAGTATATTGTTGTTGGATGCATATGCTTTGTAAGTCATCCCGTGAGTATATATTGTATTATCCCACATTGTTAGTATATTGTTGTTGCACGCATATGCTTTGTAAGTCGTCCTGTGAGTATATTGTATTATCCCACATTCATGGGGAGTAATAGTTGTTTAGCTTAGACTTAGTATATAATTACGGGTTGAGGCCAATGAAGGAATCCACAAGTTATTTGTATTGAAATTGCTCAAAGGAGGTTTCCCCCTCGAAGTGGCCTACGATCAATAAATCCCTTCTATTTTCTGCCATTTCTGATATATCATGCATTTTCATCATTTAATTGTTGGAGGTTCCCCACAGCATGTCAAAAAAATTCTGTTGTATTGGAAAATGAGGACACTAGTTGACCGAAGGTTGATGGAGACCTAGTGTGACTATATGGAAACCAACAAACGAGTCGATGCAATAGTGCAGTGGAATCATATTGGGAATTAATGGTATATTGAACCTAATTGCTAGCATCACCAAAGAGCTCCACTCGTAGATTAATGTTTTAGCACAACTTACCGCTGGAAAATTATTTAAGTCGAGACAGTCAAAGCCTAATTTGGTGACCTGTAGCCTGAGACAAAGTTGCAAATTGTACCATTTTTTATTATATCTAGCTGGTCTTGGTCTTGGTATAGCAATTTTCGTTTAATTTATGTTGATAGTTGTTTTTCTTATTCATCTGATAGTTATGATAGTTTGTTTCTATTTATGTTGGCTAGAGAATTAAACGTTAAAAATTAACTTCTCAGAGCATGCTATCCAAGTGACTCTATTTCTACATTTTGGAGGACTCATGTATGGTTTTTCAAAATAATATAATGTATATAACCTTACCAAAAAATATATTATATAATTTTTTATTATATATAGATTTCTATTTCTACATTTTGGAGGACTCATGTATGTTTTTTTCAAAGTGATATAATGTATATAGCCTTACCAAAAAATATATAATATAATTTTTTATTATATATAGATTTTCAATACCATAGACTAATTTACAACACCATGGGACAAAACCATGAGGCAAAGAACAAATGGATATTTCTTTTAAAATAATTAATGATATATAATGTTTGCCCCTTTTTAAGGTGAGTATATTTAAATCTAAATATTATTTCTTTAAAGTTAATTATATATAAAATCTTTCTCTACTATAAAATCTATATTTGGGTTAATGTATTCATAATGCATTGCATAAAAAAGCCACCAACTTTGTGCTCACCCTTATCCATTAATATTAAAAAAAAAAAATTATTATTATTTTTAAATCTTTATCAAATTAAACAAAAAATAATTTACCATTAAATTAATTATAGAAATATTATTTGCTGAAATAAATTTCTTTTTGCAATTCCCATGCACAAAGGTGGATTTAACATCCATCTAGTAGACTTTCCATTTGTATGACAACCTTATGTCTATTTTGGTGGGAGAGGTAGTAGTTATTTCAAGATGTGGAAGAATGTAGCTTGGCTTCACAACACTTGTTTTCATAGACTTTATACCATATTCACACACATAGAACACATATTGAAAAACAAGTCTAACTTCATATAAAACTACACTAACAACACCTTGACAGGTAAATCATACATATTACAAACACTAGTTTTATTGCACGGACATTTGGATCCACACCACCTTCACATGCCAAATGGCATCCATTCAAACCTCCCAATACCTAGTTAAACCCCTCAATGCTTAACTCCAACACATGCTCAATATTTATATGTTTCTCGTATATGTAAAATACTCCTATACCACTATATTCTAAGTAGTATATTTCTTGCATTTTTTAGAATTTTAAACCTTCTAATGTGAACCCTTCATGTGTCTATTAAAACTTTTATATGTTGCATACTTAGTTCTATCTAACCATTAACATTTAACAAATTTTCTTCATTTCAAAATAGGGTCAAAATCTGTTGTTCACCATTAAAAAAAATTGTATTCACCATTCATTGTTGCATCTTATTTAAAATGGTTAAAAGTTTTTCAAATATGTATATATCATGAATCTTTAAAACATGAATTAAAGCAAAAGAAACTCACTAGAACTTTGTTCCAAAGTTCTATGAATCTGTATGAGGTTGACATAAATAATCATTCCACAAGATCACTAGTGATTTATATGGTTGTGTGCACTTTCTAAATTGTTATTCACATTTGCAAATAAATCTATTTACTCTAATGTTCACCGACATGATTGTTTTTAAGTGACATCACAAATCAACATGTTATATTGGCTTAGTTTTGTCAAGCTTGTTTAACATATAGCATGTGTATTTTATGCAAATCAAGTGTGCTAATTGAAATCACATTAAACCATGCATTCATCCAGGTGGATATTGGTGGCCACCCACCTTTACAACTGGCTCAAAACGGTTTTATAGCAATTTTGGTATTGTACTATTTTTAGTAGTTTTTCGGGTCCTGAACTTCCGGGGCCATTTTGAGGCCCTAAACGACCTTTTTTGGAAATTTGGGGAGCCAAATGGTTTCCCCCAACATACATTTGGCCCTAGTAAAAATTTTTAAATCTCGGATAGACCTTTCCAATGGGCTACCGAGCGCCCCAAACGGAAATCATATGCAAAAGTTACGACCCCGAGAAGTTGATGTACTAACTTACCCAAATGGGGCCCACATGACTTTTGGCGCTTCATCTCCTAGGGTTAGGTTTTTGGATGTCTAGGGTTTTTGACATTCTTGTTTATTGTAAAAGGCCTTGAGAGCCTCATTGTAACCATCTTCTTGCGAAATGAGCGCAGCTGTCACATCTCTTCTCAGAGATAAGCTGCCACCATTCCAGCAAGCTTGTTTTCTGCTGCATTTTACAGTTCTAGCTTATTTCGTTATTGAATAGAAAACCAGTTTTACTGTATCTCTGTTATTTCATGTTAAGCATCTGATAACAATCTGTATTCATTTCGTTCTGCTCATAAAATCCGGATCAGTGGTATCAGAGCGGTCTGCTCCTTGTCGTCTTAATGCATGTCCCGAACGAGGTCAGGGTACAAAGAATTGGGTCTCGAGCTTGTTTCTCTTGAGGACAAAAGCTCTCGCACGCCTAAGCGACCTCTCATGGCAAAAGAAAAGAAAGATGACGGTACAGGAGATCCTATCAAAATGTTGCTTGTGGAATTTATGGACATCTCTTCCTTAGGCGCGGCCTATCGGTATGCCGTCAAAATCAAGTAGAAGCTCAAACAAATGACGCGGCAATTTGGGCCTGGGAACCCTTCACAGCAAAAGACAGGAAAGGGCGGCCCCAAACCACAGAATAAAGGACAGAGCAAAGATGGACAGTATCAGGACAACCAGTCCAAGCCGCAAGAAAAGAAGGACACCGGAAAAACAGAGAAAGATACTGGGAAGTGGTGCGATTTCCATAAGAGCTCTTGGCATAACACTGCTGATTGTCGCTCAAAGCAGTTGCTGGTGGCTGAAGTGAAAGCATCTGAATCAGATGTGGGTTCTGACTCTAAGTCCGAAGCAGAAAGGGGAACACGGATCATCGACGCGGAACCCAGTGCCACCATTGCTACCACCAAGCTCCAACCTGATGAACCAGACGAGCCAGAAGAAGGAGAATGCCTCTTCCATTCACAGATGTGGGTAAAAGGAACCCCACTGCACTTCATCATTGATAGGGGTAGCCAGAAGAATCTCATCTCAGCAAAGGTTGTCAAGCACCTGGCCCTGCTGACAACGCCGCACCCACAACCCTACACCATTGGATGGCCCCGCAAAGGAAGCAATCTCCGCGTCAGCCAACAGTGCCGACTGCCATACGACATCAAGCCCTTCAAGGACGAGGTATTGTGTGATGTTGCTCCTCTCGAAGTTTCAAATGTTCTTTTGGGCCAACCTTATTTATGGAAATGTCATGCTGTATATGAGTCTAGGCCTCGTAGTGTTATTATTTCTTTGAACAGGAAGTTGTACAGGATACCCAAGGAAGTCCCTCCTAGTGCTATTTCCTTGATCTCTGCCAAGCAATGCAGGAAGGTCATCTCTCAGACTGTGAAATTTGTCTTCTTTGTGAACCGCTCTTAGAGTGAAAGAAATATCGCAGCCACTTCCCAGGCCTCCACGACCGATCTATCCACACAACAGAGGCAAGGGGATAAGGTGGTGGAAGGATACTCAGATATCTTCTCCTCTCCGACTGGGGTACCTCTGCACTGCCAGGTCAAGCATCCCATCGATCTGACCCTAGGCGCACCGCTACCCAATGGGCCAGTCTATCATCGCTCTCTGTTGGAAAATGAGGAGATCAAGAGGCAGATCCAAGAATTGCTCCACAAGGGGCACATCTGTCCTAGTTCATCACCTTGTGGGAGCCCAATCATGCTGGTGTAGAAGAAAGATGGGACCTGGTGACTCTGCATTGATTACCGGGATGTGAATAAAATCACAATCCGTAACAGGTACCCGATTCCCCGAATCGACGACCTCCTTGATCAGCTCATGAGGGCCAAATACTTCAGTAAGATTGATCTGAAGTTTGGCTACCACAAGGTCCGAATAGAATAGACAGATGTATGGAAGACTGCCTTCAAGTCGAAAGAAGGTCTTTTCGAATGGATGGTCATGCCATTTGGTTTGACAAATGCTCCAGCAACTTTTATGAGGATGATGGACGATATCCTACGACCATTCACCAACAATTTTGTAGTGGTGTACCTGGATGACATCCTCATCTACAGCAAGACTTGGGAGGAACACTTGCAGCATATTCAGCAGGTTCTGCACACCCTGCGGAAGCACAAACTATATGCAAACTTGGAAAAATGCTCCTTCGGCATGGACAGGGTCCATTACTTAGGTGACATCGTTGATCGACATGGTGTGCATGTGGATCCATCCAAGATCCAGGTCATCCATGACTGGCCAGCCTCAACCACACTCACTGAACTTCGGAGCTTCTTGGGCCTCGCCAATTTCTCTCGCCGGTTTGTGCTGGGATTCTCTCATATCGCATGGGCCCTCAACCAAGTGACTAGGGGTGGTGGTAAGGAAAAATTTGTGTGGGGCCTGTCCCAACAACAAGCCTTCGATGACTTGAAGAAGCATTTGTTCTCATCGTCGGTACTCTCATTATCGAACCTGCAACATCCGTTTGAAATCAGGACAGATGCTTCAGATTATGTTGTGGGTGCCGTTCTCACTCAACACAGCCACCCCGTGGTATATCATAGTGAGACACTATCAGATGCTGTCCGCAAGTACCCTACTGACGACAAAGAAATGTACTCCATTGTACAAGATTGCCACCAATGGAGACATTACATTCTTGGGAAGGAGATAGTCATCCACACTGATCACAAGCCACTACAGTTCATGCAGACCCAAATACAGTTGAAGAATGACCGCCATCAGAAGTGGTCAACATATTTACAGCAGTTCCACCTCAACATCAAATAAAAAACAGGGAGTACCAACCGAGTTGCTGACTTCCTCAGTTGACCTCCAGTCACGACACTTACCATGGTGCTAGACTCTTGTGGCCACGAGACCTCCGGATGGAACCACCTCTACAAGACAGACCCTGACTTCTCCGCCACCTATCAAATGTTGGGAACCAACTCAATTGTTGCTAATTTCCATCTTCAGGACGGGTGTTGTGTCGTCTAGGCCATCTCTGCTTTCCATCAAACGAGCGCGCGAAGCTGATTTGGGAAGCTCACTACAGTCGGGTGGCAGGACACTTTGGCGGTGAAAAGATAGTGGCAGTGTTGAAGAAACATTTCTACTGGTCTAAACTTCGATAGGATGTCGGTAAGTATATCAGGTTCTGCACCGCTTGCACTATTGCCAAACCGACGACTAAGAAACAGGGCCTATATGCCCCTCTTCCTACTCCTGATACGCAGTGGGAATCCATCTCAATGGACTACATGTCGGGCCTTCCATCGACCAAGAGGGGAAACGACTGTGTTTTCGTTGTTGTTGATCACTTTTCCAAGATGGCGATTCTAGCCGCTTGCAAGAAGAACATCACAGCAGAAGCCACTGCCAATCTCTTCTTTGAACGAGTATGGGTACATTTTGGGATCCCACAAACCATTACCTCAGACCATGACAGTCGGTTCCTCAGCTCATTCTGGTCAAGCCTCTGGTCACTGCTGGATACCAAGCTCACCAAATCCCGTGCTTTCCACCCCCAGACCGATGGACAAATGGAGGTCGTCAACTGGATGGGCGTACATATCCTGCGCATGTACAATTCAACACACCCCCGCACATGGGATGAGAGTCTCCCCTATGTGCAACATAGCTACAACCGAGCCCTGCATAGCTCAACTGGCCACAACCCCTTTCAGGTGGGGTTGGGATTCCAACCATTGGGCCCCATGGATGTTGCACTTCCCCTTGCGACCACCTGGGCCGACTCGTCCCCAAAAGGTGACAAAGCCGCCCGGTTCATTGAACGCATCCAGCATATCCGCCAACAGGTTCAGGATATTCTACAGAAGTCTAATGCCAAGTACAAGCAGCGCCATGACCAACATCGGGTGCCACATAAGTTTCAGGTGGGAGACAAAGTTTGGTTGCATTTGCAGAAAGAACGGCTTACAGGGCCCCATCGAAAGCTTCACCCACTCCGTTATGGGCCATACACCATCACCAAGGTGGTGGGTTATAATGCTTTTGAGCTCAACATTCCCCCCTTCCTTGGTCTGCATCCAGTATTCAACGTGGCTCTCCTTCGGCCATATTTCCCACCACTATTAGACACCAACAGAGCTCAACCCTGACTGCCTACAACAAGCATCCAGTGATCATATTGCAGACACACAGATCAAGGGCACTCGACATCAAAGGATCCAGCTTTATCGAGTTGTCAAAGCAGGGCAGCTCCTGCACCAAGGCAAGTAGCTCACCCAAGGACAAATTCAACAGAAATTTCCTCATCTGACGGGAGAAATCAACACAATGGAGACCATTGCTTCCTAAGGAGGGAGGATTGATCCAGGTGGATATTGGTGGCCACCCACCTTTCCAACTGGCTCAAAACAGTTTTATAGCAATTTTGGTATTGTACTATTTTTAGTCGTTTTTTGGGTCCTGAACTTTCGGGGCCATTTTGAGGCCCTAAATGACCTCTTTTGGCAATTTGGGGGGCAAAATGGTTGCCCCTGGCATACATTTGGCACCATTCGAAAGTTGTAAATCTCGGATAGAGCTTTCCAATGGGCTGCCGAGCGCCCCAAACGGAGATCGTATGCAAAAGTTACGACCCCGGGAACTTGATGTACTAACTTACCCAAACAGGGCCCACATGGCTTTTGGCGCTTCATCTCTTAGGGTTAGGTTTTTGGATGTCTAGCGTTTTTGACATTCCTGTTTATTGTAAAAGGCCTTGAGAGACTCATTGTAACCATCTTCTTGCGAAATGAGCGCAGCCGTCACATCTCTTCTAAGAGATAAGCCGCCACCATTCCAGCAAGCTTGTTTTCCGCTGCATTTTACAGTTCTAGCTTATTTCCTTATTGAATAGAGAACCAGTTTTACTGTATCTCTGTTATTTCGTGTTAAGCATCTAATAATAATCTGTATTCATTTCATTCTGCTAATAAAATCCGGATCAATGGTATCAGAGTGGTTTGCTCCTTGTCGTCTTAATGCATGTCCCCAACGAGGTCAGGGTATAAAGAATTAGGTCTCGAGCTTGTTTCTCTTGAGGACAAAAGCTCTCGCACGCCCAAGCGACCTCTCATGGCAGGAGAAAAGAAAGATGAAGGGACAGGAGATCCTATCAAGATGTTGCTTGAGGAAGCCCTCATGCAGCAGAGGAACAAAATGATGGATTATTTCGCGCAAATCCTTCGGCGACTACCAACAAGCGACGCATCTTCCTCAAGCGGAGGCGCTGTCCCCTTCAAGTTACAAATCAACCTCGATATCCCTATATTTGAAGGACAAATAGATGCAGATGCTGTAGATAAGTGGTTGAATCTACTAGAAGGGTATTTTTCTGTCCATAACTTTTCGAATAAACAAAAGATTACTTTTGCGCTCCTCAAAGCCGTTCCCCATGTCAAAGATTGGTGGGAAACATTCTGCGAGCAAAAGGACATAGAAGAAGCCTCATTATTTTCAGTCACGGCCACCTGGGAATCCTTGAGGGATGCTATTAAGGAACAATACTACCCTGTTGGAAGTTATGACGACTTGTATACCAAATGGACCACACTGCGATAAGAAAGAGACCAAGCAGTGCCAGAGTTCACAAATATCTTCCATACCTTGTGCACCAAGCTCGGCATCAAAGATTCAGAGTGACATCTGGTGCTCAAGTATTGCGGTGGTTGCATAGATACATCTAGACGGAAATGGAATTTCTGGACATCTCTTCCTTAGGCACGACCTACCGATATGCCGTCAAAATCGAGCAGAAGCTCAAACAAAAGACGCGGCAATTTTGGCCTGGGAACCCTTCACAACAAAAGACAGGAAAGGGCGGCCCCAACCCACAGAATAAAGGATAGAGCAAAGATGGATAGTATCAGGACAACCAGTCCAAGCCGCAAGCAAAGAAGGACACCGAAAAAACAAAGAAAGATACCGGGAAGTGGTGAGATTTCCGTAAGAGCTCTTGGCATAACACTGCTGATTGCATCTCAAAGCAGTCGCCGGTGGCAAAAGTGAAAGCATCTGAATCAGATGCGGGTTCTGACTCTAAGTCCGAAGCAGAAAGGGGAAGACGGATCATCGACGTGGAACCCACTGCCACCATTGCTACCACCAAGCTCTAGCCTGATGAACCAAACGAGCCAAAAGAAGGAGAATGCCTCTTCCATTCACAGATGTTGGTAAAAGGCACCCCGCTGCACTTCATCGTTGATAGGGGTATCCAGAAGAATCTCATCTCAGCAGAGGTCGTCAAGTGCCTGGCCCTGCCGACAACGCCGCACCCACAACCCTACACCATTGGATGTCTCCGCAAAGGAAGCAATCTCCACGTTAGCCAACAGTGACGACTGCCATACGACATCAAGCCCTTCAAGGACGAGGTATTGTGTGATGTTGCTCCTCTCGAAGTTTCAAATGTTCTTTTGGGCCAACCTTATTTATGGAAAGGTCATGCTGTATATGAGTCTAGGCCTCGTAGTGTTATTATTTCTTTGAATAGGAAGTTGTACAGGATACACGAGGCAGTCCCTCCTATTGCTATTTCCTAGATCTCTGCCAAGCCATGTAGGAAGGTCATCTCTCAGACCGAGAAATTTGTCTTCTTCATGATCCGCTCTTAGTGTGAAAGAAATATCCCAGCCACTTCCGGGGCCTCCACGACCGATCTATCCACACAACAGAAGCAAGTGGATAAGGTGGTGGAAGGATACTCAGATATCTTCTCCTCTCCGACGGGGGTACCTCTGCACTTCCAGGTCAAGCATCCCATCGATCTGACCCCAGGCGCACCGCTACCCAATGGGCCAGTCTATCATCGCTCTCTGTTGGAAAACGACGAGATCAAGAGGTAGATCCAGGAATTGCTCCACAAGGGTCACATCCGTCCCAGTTCATCACCTTGTGGGAGCCCAATCGTGCTGGTGCAGAAGAAAGATGGAACCTGGCGACTCTGCATTGATTACCGGGCCCTGAATAAAATCACAGTCCGTAACCGGTACTCGATTCCCCGAATCGACGACCTCCTTGATCAGCTCACGGGGGCCAAAGGCTTCAGTAAGATTGATCTGAAGTCTAGCTACCACCAGGTCCCAATAGATCAGACAGATGTATGGAAGACTGCCTTCAAGTCAAAAGAAGGTCTTTTCGAATGGCTAGTCATGCCTTTTGGTTTGACAAATGCTCCAGCAACTTTTATGATGATGATGGATGATATCCTACGACCTTTCACCAACAATTTTGTAGTGGTGTATCTGGATGACATCCTCATCTACAGCAAGACTTGGGAGGAACACTTGCAGCATATTCAGCAGGTTCTGCACACCCTGCGGAAGCACAAACTATATGCAAACTTGGAAAAATGCTCCTCAGCATGGACAGGGTCCATTACATAGGCTAAATCGTTGATCGACATGGTGTGCATGTGGATCCAGCCAAGATCCAAGTCATCCATGACTGGAAAGCCCCAACCACACTCGCTGAACTTCGGAGCTTCTTGGGCCTCGCCAATTTCTATCGTTGATTCGTGCTGGGATTCTCTCATATCGCATGGGCCCTCAGCCAAGTGACTAGGGGTAGTGGTAAGGAAAAATTTGTGTGGTGCCTGTCCCAACAACAAGC
This sequence comes from Larix kaempferi, assembly GCA_027924585.1. Taxonomy (NCBI): domain Eukaryota; kingdom Viridiplantae; phylum Streptophyta; class Pinopsida; order Pinales; family Pinaceae; genus Larix; species Larix kaempferi. The sequence goes on along the minus strand of BSBM01000991.1, from coordinate 5,591,328 downwards.
CTTCGATGACTTGAAGAAGCATTTGTTCTCATCATCGGTACTCTCACTACCGAACCTGCAACATCCCTTTGAGATCGAGACAGATGCTTCAGATTATGCTGTGGGCGCTGTTCTCACTCAACACGGCCACCCCATGGCATATCATAGTGAGACACTATCAGATGCTGTCCACAAGTACCCTACCTACGACAAAGAAATGTACTCCATTGTACAAGCTTGCCGCTAGTGGAGACATTACATTCTTGGGAAGGAGACAGCCATCCAAACTAATCACAAGCCACTAAAGTTCATGCAGACCCAAGGAAAGTTGCAGAATGACCGCCATCAGAAGTGGTCAACATATTTACAGCAGTTCCAACTCAACATCAAATACAAAACAAGGAGTACCAACCGCGTTGCTGACTGCCTCATTTGACCTCCAGTCGCGGCACTTATGACGGTGCTAGACTCTTGTAGCCACGAGACCTCCAGATGGCCCCACCTCTACGAGACAGACCCTGACATCTCCACCACCTATCAAATGTTGGGCACCAACTCAATGGTTTCTAATTTCCATCTTCAGGACGGGTTGTTGTGTCGTCTGGGCTATCTCTTCGTTCCATCAAGCGAGCGCGTGAAGCTGATTTGGGAAGCTCACTACAGTCGGGTGGAAGGACACTTTGGTGCCGAAAAGACATTGGCAGTGTTGCAGAAACATTTCTACTGGTCGAAACTTCGACAGGATGTCGGCAAGTATATCAGGTCCTACACCGCTTGCGCTATTGCCAAACCGACAAATAAGAAACAGGGCCTATACGCCCCTCTGCCTACTCCTGATAGGCCGTGGGAATCCATCTCAATGGACTACACGTCGGGCCTTCCGTCCACCAAGAGGGGAAACGACTGTGTTTTCGTGGTTCTTGATTGCTTTTCCAAGATGGCGATTCTAGCCGCTTGCAAGAAGAACATCACAGCAGAAGCCACTGCCAAGATCTTCTTTGAACGAGTATGGGTACATTTTGGGATCCCACAGACCATTATCTCAGACCGTGACAGTCAGTTCCTTAGCTCATTCTGGTCAATCCTCTGGTCACTGCTGGATACCAAGCTCACCAAATCCACTACCTTCCACCCCCAGACCGATGGACAAATGGAGGTCATCAACCGGATGGTCGTACATATCCTGTGCATGTACAATTCAACACACCGCCGCAGATGCGATGAGAGTCTCCCCTATGTCCAACATAGCTACGACCGAGCCCTGCATAACTCAACTGGCCACATCCCCTTTCAGGTAGGGTTGGGATTCCAACCATTCGGCCCGATGGATGTTTCACTTCCCCTTGCGACCACCTCGGCTGACTCATCCCCAGAAGCTGACAAAGCCACCCGGTTCATTGAACGGATCCAGCATATCCGCCAACAGGTTAAGGATATTCTATAGAATTCTAATGCCAAGTACAAGCAGCGCCATGAACAACATCGGGTGCCACATAAGTTTCAGGTGGGTGACAAAGTTTGGTTGTATTTGCAGAAAGAACGCCTTATAGGGCCCCATCGAAAGCTTCGCCCACTCCATTATGGGCCATACACCATCACTGAGGCGGTGGGTGACAATGCTTTTGAGCTCAACATTCCCCCCTTCCTTGGTCTGCATCCAGTCTTCCTAAGGAAGGAGAATTGATCCAGGTGGATATTGGTGGCCACCCTCCATTCCAACTAGCTCAACACAATTTTATAGCAATTTTGGTATTGTACTATTTTTAGTAGTTTTTCGGGTCCTGAACTTCCGGGGCCATTTTGAGGCCCTAAATGACCTTTTTTGGCAATTTGGGTGGCCAAATGGTTCACCTCGGTATCCATTTGGCCCCTTTGGAGAGTTGTAAATCTCGGATAGACCTTTCCAATGGGCTACCGAGCGCCCCAAACGGAGATCGTATGCAAAATTTACGACCCTGGAAAGTTGATGTACTAACTTACCCAAACGGGGCCCACATGACTTTTGGCGCTTCATCTCCTAGGGTTAGGTTTTTGGATGTCTAGGGTTTTTGACATTCCTGTTTATTGTAAAAGGCCTTGAGAGCCTCATTGTAACCATCTTCTTACGAAATGAGCGCAACCGTCCAATATCTTCTCAGAGATAAGCCGCCACCATTCATCCAACAGCTTGTTTTCCACTGCATTTTACAGTTCTAGCTTATTTCCTTATTGAATAGAACACCAGTTTTACTGTATCTCTGTTATTTCGTGTTAAGCATCTGATAATAATCTGTATTCATTTTGTTCTGCTCATAAAATCCGGATCAATGGTATCAGAGCAGTCTGCTCCTTGTCGTCTTAATGCATGTCCCCAACGAGGTCAGGGTATAAAGAATTAGGTCTCGAGCTTGTTTCTCTTGAGGACAAAAGCTCTCGCACGCCCAAGCGACCTCTCATGGCAGGAGAAAAGAAAGATGACGGGACTGGAGATCCTATCAAGATGTTACTTGAGGAAGCCCTCATGCAGCAGAGGAACGAAATGATGGATTATTTCGCGCAAATCCTTCGGCGACTACCAACAAGCGACGCATCTTCCTCAAGCGGAGGCGCTGTCCCCTTCAAGGTACAAATCAACCTCGATATCCCTATATTTGAAGGATAGATAGATGCAGATGCTGTAGATAAGTGGTTGAATCTACTAGAAGGGTATTTTTCTGTCCATAACTTTTCGAATAAACAAAAGATTACTTTTGCGCTCCTCAAAGCCGTTCCCCATGTCAAAGATTGGTGGGAAACATTCTGCGAGCAAAAGGACATAGAAGAATCCTCATTATTTTTAGTCACGGCCACCTGGGAATCCTTGAGGGATTCTATTAAGGAACAATACTACCCTGTTGGAAGTTATGACGACTTGTATACCAAATGGACCACATTGCGATAAGAAAGAGACCAAGCAGTGCCAGAGTTCACAAATATCTTCCATACCTTGCACACCAAGCTCGGCATCAAAGATTCAGAGTGACATCTGGAGCTCAAGTATCATGGTGGTTTGCATATATACATCCAGACGAAAATGGAATTTCTGGACATCTCTTCCTTAGGCACGGCCTACCGATATGCCGTCAAAATCGAGCAGAAGCTGAAACAAAAGACGCGGCAATTTGGGCCTGGGAACCCTTCACAACAAAAGACAGGAAAGGGCGGCCCCAACCCATAGAATAAAGGATAGAGCAAAGATGGATAGTATCAGGACAACCAGTCCAAGCCGCAAGCAAAGAAGGACACCGAAAAAACAAAGAAAGATACCGGGAAGTGGTGCGATTTCCAAAAGAGCCCTTGGCATAACACTGCTGATTGCCACTCAAAGCAGTCGCTGGTGGCCGAAGTGAAAGCATCTGAATCAGATGCGGGTTCTGAATCTAAGTCCGAAGCAAAAAGGGGAAGACGGATCATCAACACGGAACCCAGTGCCACCATTGCTACCACCAAGCTCCAGCCTGATGAACCAGACGAGCCAGAAGAAGGAGAATGCCTCTTCCATTCACAAAAGTTGGTAAAAGGCAACCCGCTGCACTTCATCGTTGATAGCGGTAGCCAGAAGAATGTCATCTCAGCAGAGGTCGTCAAGCACCTGGCACTGCCGACAACGCCCCACCCACAACCCTACACCATTGGATGGCTCCGCAAAGGAAGCAATCTCCGCGTCAGCTAACAGTGCCGACTGCCATATGACATCATGCCCTTCAAGGACGAGGTATTGTGTGATGTTTCTCCTCTCGAAGTTTCAAAAGTTCTTTTGGGCCAACCTTAATTATGGAAACGTCATGCTGTATATGAGTCTAGGCCTCGTAGTGTTATTATTTCTTTGAATAGGAAGTTGTATAGGATACCTGAGCCAGTCCCTCCTAGTGCTATTTCCTTGATCTCAGCAAAGCAATGCAAGAAGGTCATCTCTCAAACCGGGAAATTTGTCTTCTTCGTGATCCACTCTTAGAGTGAAATAAAGATCACAGCCACATCCCAGGACTCCACGACCGATCTATCCACACAACAGAAGCAAGTGGATAAGGTGGTGGAAGGTTACTTAGATATCTTCTCCTCTCCGACCGGGGTACCTCTACACTGCCACGTCTAGCATCCCATCGATCCGACCCCAGGCGCACCGCTACCCAATGGGCCATTCTATCACCGCTCTCTGTTGGAAAACGACGAGATCAAGAGGCAGATCCAAGAATTGCTCCACAAGGGGCACATCCGTCCAAATTCATCACCTTGTGGGAGCCCAATCGTGCTAGTGCAGAAGAAAGATGGGACCTGGCAACTCTGCATTGATTACCGGGCCCTGAATAAAATCACAGTCTGTAACCGGTACCCGATTCCCCGAATTGACGCCTCCTTGATCAGCTCACGGGGACCAAATACTTCAGTAAGATTGATCTGAAGTCTGGCTACCACCAGGTCCCAATAGAACAGATAGATGTATGGAAGACTGCCTTCAAATCAAAAGAAGGTCTTTTCGAATGGTTGGTCATGCCTTTTGGTTTGACAAATGCTCCAGCAACTTTTATGAAGATGATGGACGATATCCTACGACCTTTCACCAACAATTTTGTAGTGGTGTATCTGGATGACATCCTCATCTACAACAAGACATGGGAGGAACACTTGCAGCATATTCAGCAGGTTCTGCACACCCTGCGGAAGCACAAACTATATGCAAACTTGGAAAAATGCTCCTTCGGCATGGACAAGGTCCATTACTTAGGCTAAATCATTGATCGACATGGTGTGCATGTGGATCCAGCGAAGAACCAGGTCATCCGTGACTGGCCAGCCCCAACCACACTCATTGAACCTCGGAGCTTCTTGGGCCTCGCCAATTTCTATCGCCGGTTCGTGCTGGGATTCTCTCATATCGCATGGGCCCTCAGCCAAGTGACTAGGGGTGGTGGTAAGGAAAAATTTGTGTGGGGCCTGGCCCAACAACAAGCCTTCGATGACTTGAAGAAGCGTTTGTTCTCATCACCGGTACTCTCATTACTAAACCTGCAACATCCCTTTGAGATCGAGACAGATGTTTCACATTATGCTGTGGGCGTCGTTCTCACTCAACACGGCCACCCCATGGCATATCATAGTGAGACACTATCAGATGCTATCCGCAACTACCCTACCTACGAAAAAGAAATGTACTCCATTCTACAAGCCTGCCGCCAGTGGAGACATTACATTCTTGGGAAGGAGACAGTCATCCACACTGATCACAAGCCACTACAGTTCATGCAGACCCAAGGAAAGTTGCAGAATGACAACCATCAAAAGTGGTCAACATATTTATAGCAGTTCCACCTCAACATCAAATACAAAACAGGGAGTACCAACCGATTTGCTGACTGCCTCAGTCGACCTCCAGTCGCGGTACTTACCACAGTGCTAGACTCTTGTGGCCATGAGACCTCCGGATGGCCCCACCTCTACGAGACAGACCCTGACTTCTCTGCCACCTATCAAATGTTGGGCACCAACTCAATGGTTGCTAATTTCCATCTTAAGGATGGGTTGTTGTGTCGTCTGGGCCATCTCTGCGTTCCATCAAGCGAGCTCGCAAAGCTGATTTGGGAAGTTCACTACAGTCGGGTGGCAGGACACTTTGGCGTTGAAAAGATAGTGGCAATGTTGTAGAAACATTTCTACTGGCCAAAACTTCGACAGGATGTCGGCAAGTATATCAGGTCTTGCACCGCTTGCGCTATTGCCAAACTAACCACTAAGAAACAGGGCCTATACGCCCCTTTGCCTACTCCTGACAGGCCGTGGGAATCCATCTCAATGGACTACATCTCGGGCCTTCCGTCCACCAAGAGGGGAAACGACTGTGTTTTCGTGGTTGTTGATCGCTTTTCCAATATGGCGATTCTAGACACTTGCAAGAAGAACATCACACCAGAAGCCACTGCCAAGCTCTTCTTTGAAGGAGTATAGGTACATTTTGGGATCCCTAAGACCCTTATCTTAGACCGTGACAGTCGATTCCTCAGCTCATTCTGGTCAAGCGTCTGGCCACTGCTGGATACCAAGCTCACCAAATCCACTTCCTTCCACCCCCAGACCGATGGACAAATGGAGGTCGTCAACCGGATGGTCATACATATCCTGCGCATGTACAATTCAACACACCCCCACACATGGGATGAGAGTCTCCCCTATGTCCAACATAGCTACAACCGAGCCTTGCATAGCTCAACTGGCCACAGCCCCTTTCAGGTGGGGTTGGGATTCCAACCATTGGGCCCCATGGATGTTGCACTTCCCCTTGCAACCACCTCGGCCGACTCTTCCCCAGAAGCTGACAAAGCCGCCCGGTACATTGAACGGATCGAGTATATCCTTCAGCAGGTTCAGGATATTCTACAGAAGTCTAATGCCAAGTACAAGCAGCGCCATGACCAACATCGGGTGCCACATAAGTTTCAGGTGGGAGACAAAGTTTGGTTGCATTTGCAGAAAGAACGCCTTACAGGGCCCCATCGAAAGCTTCGCCCACTCCGTTATGGGCCATTTACAATCACCAAGGCGGTGGGTGACAATGCTTTTGAGCTCAACATTCCCCCCTTCCTTGGTATGCATCCAGTCTTCAATGTGGCTTTCCTTCGGCCATATTTCCCACCACTATTATACACCTCAGAGATAGCAGAGAAGTTGACACCAACAGAGCTCAACCCTGATTGCCTACAACAAGCATCCAGTGATCATATTGTGGACACACAGATCAAGGACACTCGACATCAAAGGATCTAGCTTTATCGAGTTGTCAAAGCAGGGCAGCTCCTGCACCAAGGCAAGTGGCTCACCCAAGGCCAAACTCAGCAGAAATTTCCTCATCTGATGGCTGAACTCAACGCAATGGAGACCATTGCTTCCTAAGGAGGCAGGATTGATCCAGGTGGATATTGGTCGCCACCCACCTTTCCAACTGGCTCAAAATAGTTTTATAGCAATTTTGGTATTGTACTATTTTTAGCAGTTTTTTGGGTCCTGAACTTCCAAGGCCATTTTGAGGCCCTAAACGACCTTTTTTGGCAATTTGGGGTAGCAAATGGTTGCCCCGGACATGCATTTGGTCCTAGTCGAAAGTTTTAAATCTCGGATAGACCTTTCCATTGGGCTACCGAGCGCCCCAAACGGAGATCGTATGCAAAAGTTACGACCCTGGGAAGTTGATGTACTAACTTACCCAAACGGGGCCCACATGAGTTTTGGTGCTTCATCTCCTAGGGTTAGGTTTTTGGATGTCTAGGGTTTTTGACATTCCTGTTTATTGTAAAAGGCCTTGAGAGCCTCATAGTAACCATCTTCTTGCAAAATGAGTGCGGCCGTCACATCTCTTCTCAAAGATAAGCCGCCACCATTCCAGCAAGCTTGTTTTCCGCTGCATTTTACAGTTCTAGCTTATTTCCTTATTGAATAGAAAACCAGTTTTACTGTATCTCTGTTATTTCGTGTTAAGCATCTGATAATAATCTGTATTCATTTCGTTCTGCTCATAAAATCCGGATCAGTGGTATCAGAGCGGTTTGCTCCTTGTCGTCTTAATGCATGTCCTCAATGAGCTCAGGGTACAAAGAATTGGGTCTCGAGCTTGTTTCTCTTGAGGACAAAAGCTCTCGCACACCCAAGTGACCTCTCATGGCAGGAGAAAAGAAAGATGACGGGACAGGAGATCCTATCAAAATGTTGCTTGAGGAAGCCCTCACGCAGCAGAGGAAGGAAATGATGGATAATTTCGCGCAAATCCTTCGGCGACTACCAACAAGCGATGCATCTTCCTCAAGCGGAGGCACCTCCCCCTTCAAGGTACAAATCTACCTCTATATCCCTATATTTGAAGGACAGATAGATGCAGATGCTGTAGATAAGTGGTTGAATCTACTAGAAGGGTATTTTTCTGTCCATAACTTTTCGAATAAACAAAAGATTACTTTTGCGCTCCTCAAAGCCGTTCCCCATGTCAAAGATTGGTCGGAAACATTCTGCGAGCAAAAGGACATAGAAGAAGCCTCATTATTTTCAGTCAAGGCCACCTGGGAATCCTTCACGGATGCTATTAAGGAACAATACTACCTTGTTGGAAGTTATGACGACTTGTATACCAAATGGACCACACTGCGACAAGAAAGAGACCAAGCAGTGCTAGAGTTCACAAATATCTTCCATACCTTGCGCACCAAGCTCGGCATCAAAGATTTAGAGCGACATCTGGTGCTCAAGTATCACGGTGGTTTGCATAGATACATGCAGACCGAAATGGAATTTCTGGACATCTCTTCCTTACGCGCGGTCTACCGATATGCCGTCAAAATCGAGTAGAAGCTCAAACAAAAGACGCGGCAGTTTGGGACTTGGAACCCTTCACAGCAAAAGACAGGAAAGGGCGGCCCCAGCCCACAGAATAAAGGAAAGAGCAAAGATGGACAGTATTAGGACAACCAGTCCAAGCCGCAACTAAAGAAGGACACCGGAAAAACAAAGAAAGATACCGGGAAGTGGTGCGATTTCCAAAAGAGCCCTTGGCATAACACTGCTGATTGCCACTCAAAGTAGTCGCTGGTGGCCGAATTGAAAGCATCTGAATCAGATGCGGGTTCTGAATCTAAGTCTGAAGCAAAAAGGGGAAGACAGATCATCGACACGGAACCCAGTGCCACCATTGCTACCACCAAGCTCCAGCCTGATGAACCAGACGAGCCAGAAGAAGGAGACCACCTCTTCCATTCACAGATGTTGGTAAAAGGCACCCCGCTGCACTTCATCGTTGATAGAGGTAGCCAGAAGAATCTTATCTCAGCAGAGGTCATCAAACGCCTGGCCCTGCCGACAACGCCGCACCCACAACCCTACACCATTGGATGGATCCGCAAAGGAAGCAATCTCCGCGTCAGCCAACAGTGCCGACTGCCATACGACATCATGCCCTTCCAGGACGAGGTATTGTGTGATGTTGCTACTCTCGAAGTTTCAAATGTTCTTTTGGGCCAAAATTATTTATGGAAACGTCATGCTGTATATGAGTCTAGGCCTCGTAGTGTTATTATTTCTTTGAACATGAAGTTGTATAGGATACCTGAGGCAGTCCCTCCTAGTGCTATTTCCTTGATCTCTGGCAAGCAATGCAGGAACGGCATCTCTCAGACCGGGAAATTTGTCTTCTTCGTGATCCGCTCTTAGAGTGAAATAAAGATCGCAGCCACATCCCGGGCCTCCACGACCGATCTATCCACACAACAGAAGCAAGTGGATAAGGTGGTGGAAGGATACTCAGATATCTTCTCCTCTCCGACCGGGGTACCTCTGCACCGCCAGATCAAGCATCCCATCGATCTGACCCCAGGCGCAACGCTACCCAATGGGCTAGTCTATCAGCGCTCTCTGTTGGAAAACGAGGAGATCAAGAGGCAGATCCAAGAATTGCTCCACAAGGGGCACATCCGTCCCAGTTCATCACCTTGTGGGATCCCAATCGTGCTAGTGTAGAAGAAAGATGGGGCCTGTCAACTCTGCATTGATTACCGAGCCCTGAATAAAATCATAGTCCGTAACCAGTACCCGATTCCCCGAATAGATGACCTCCTTGATCAGCTCACGGGGGCCAAAAACTTCAGTAAGATTGATCTGAAGTCTGGCTACCACCAGGTCCCAATAGAATAGACAGATGTATGGAAGACTGCCTTCAAGTCAAAAGAAGGTCTTTTCGAATGGTTGGTCATGCCTTTTGGTTTGACAAATGCTCCAGCAACTTTTATGAGGATGATGGACGATATCCTACAACCATTCACCAAATATTTTTTAGTGGTGTATCTGGATGACATCCTCATCTACAGCAAGACTTGGGAGGAACACTTGCAGCATATTCAGCAGGTTCAACACACCCTGCGGAAGCACAAACTATATGCAAACTTGGAAAAATACTCCTTCGGCATGGATAGGGTCCATTACTTAGGCTAAATCGTTGATCGACATGGTGTGCATGTGGATCCAGCCAAGATCCAGGTCATCCGTGACTGGCCAGCCCCAACCACACTCACTGAACTTCGGAGCTTCTTGGGCCTCGCCAATTTCTATCGCCGGTTTGTGCTGGGATTCTTTCATATCGCATGGGCACTCATCCAAGTGACTGGGGGTGGTGGTAAGGAAACATTTGTGTGGGGCCTGTCCCAAAAACAAGCCTTCGATGACTTGAAGAAGCGTTTGTGCTCATCGCCGGTACTCTCATTACCGAACGTGCAACATCCCTTTGAGATCGAGACAGATGCTTCAGATTATGCTGTGGGCGCCATTCTCACTCAACACGGCCACCCCGTGGCATATCATAGTGAGACACTATCAGATGTTGTCCGCAAGTACCCTACCTACGACAAAGAAATGTACTCCATTCTACATCCCTGCCGCCAGTGGAGACATTACATTCTTGGGAAGGAGACAGTCATCCACACTGATCACAAGCCACTACAGTTCATGCAGACCCAAGGAAAGTTGTAGAATGACCGCCATCAGAAGTGGTCAACATATTTACAGCAGTTCCACCTCAACATCAAATACAAAACAGGGAGTACCAACCGAGTTGCTGACTGCCTCAGTCGACCTCCAGTCGCGGCACTTACCACGGTGCTAGACTCTTATAGCTAGGAGACCTCCGGATGGCCCCACCTTTATGAGACAGACCCTGACTTCTCCGCCACCTATCAAATGTTGGGCACCAACTCAATGGTTGCTAATTTCCATCTTCAGGACGGGTTGTTGTGTCGCCTGGGCCATCTCTGCGTTCCATCAAGCGAGCTCGCGAAGCTGATTTGGGAAGCTCACTACAGTCGAGTGGCAGGACACTTTGGCATTGAAAAGACAGTGGCAATGTCGCAAAAACATTTCTACTGGCCGAAACTTCGACAGGATGTTGGAAAGTATATCAGGGGCTGCACCGCTTGCGCTATTGCCAAACCGACCACTAAGAAACAGGGCCTATATGCCCCTCTGCCTACTCCTGACAGGTCGTGGGAATCCATCTCAATGGACTACATGTCGGGCCTTTCATCCACCAAGAGGGGAAACGACTATGTTTTCGTGGTTGTTGATCGCTTTTCCAAGATGGCGATTCTAGCCGCTTGCAAGAAGAACATCACAGCAGAAGCCACTGCCAAGCTCTTCTTTGAACGAGTATGGGTACATTTTGGGATCCCACAGACCATTATCTCAGACCGTGACAGTCGGTTCCTCAGCTCATTCTGGTCAAGCCTCTGGTCACTGCTGGATACCAAGCTCACCAAATCCACTTCCTTCCACCCCCAGACCGATGGACAAATGGAGGTCTTCAACCGGATGGTCATACATATCCTGCGCATGTACAATTCAACACACCCCCGCACATGCGATGAGATTCTCCCCTATGTCCAACATAGCTACAACCGAGCCCTGCATAGCTCAACTGGCCACAGCCCCTTTCAGGTGGGGTTGGGATTTCAACCATTGGGCCCCATGGATGTTGCACTTCCCCTTGCGACCACCTCAGCCGACTCTTCCCAAGAAGCTGACAAAGCCGCCTGGTTCATTGAACGGATCCAGTATATCCTCCAACAGGTTCAGGATATTCTACAGAAGTCTAATGCCAAGTACAAGCAGTGCCATGACCAACATCGAGTGCCACATAAGTTTCAGGTGGGCGACAAAGTTTTGTTGCATTTGCAGAAAGAACGCCTTACAGGGCCCCATCGAAAGCTTCACCCACTCCGTTATGGGCCATACACCATCACCAAGGTGGTGGGTGACAATGCTTTTGAGCTCAACATTCCCCCCTTCCTTGGTCTGCATCCAGTCTTCAACGTGGCTTTCCTTCGACCATATTTCCCACCACTATTAGACACCTCAGAGATAGCAGAGAAGTTGACACCAACAGAGATCAACCCTGACTACCTACAACAAGCATCCAGTGATCATATTGAAGACACATAGATCAAGGGCACTCGACATCAAAGGATCCAGCTTTATCGAGTTGTCAAAGCAGGGCAGCTCCTGCACCAAGGCAAGTGGCTCACCCATGGCCAAACTCAGCAGAAATTTCCTCATATGATGGGGGAACTCAACGCAATGGAGACCATTGCTTCCTAGGGAGGGAGGATTGATCTAGGTGGATATTGGTGGCCACCCACCTTTCCAACTGGCTCAAAACAGTTTTATAGCAATTTTGGTATTGTACTATTTTTAGCAGTTTTTCGGGTCCTGAACTTCCGGGGCCATTTTGAGGCCCTAAACGACCTTTTTTGGCAATTTGGGGGGCCAAATGGTTACCCTTGGTATGCATTTGGGCACAGTCAAAAGTTGTAAATCTCAGATAGACCTTTCCAATGGGCTACCGAGCGCCCCAAACGGAGATCGTATGCAAAAGTTACGACTCCGGGAAGTTGATGTACTAACTTACCCAAACGGGGCCCACATGACTTTTGGCGCTTCATCTCCTAGGGTTAGGTTTTTGGATGTCTAGGGCTTTTGACATTCCTGTTTGTTGTAAAAGGCCTTGAGAGCCTCATTGTAACCATCTTCTTGCAAAATGAGCACAGTCGTCACATCTCTTCTCAGAGATAAGCCGCCACCATTCCAGCAAGCTTGTTTTCCGCTGCATTTTACAGTTCTAGCTTATTTCCTTATTGAATAGAAAACCAGTTTTACTGTATCTCTGTTCTTTCGTGTTAAGCATCTAATAATAATCTGTATTCATTTCGTTCTACTCATAAAATCCGGATCATGCATGCAATTTGTGGATCTTTATTTTCTCTTTTATAAACTCTTTAGTTTACAAAAGTCCAGATATAAATTCAATTACTTATCATGTTAACCTTTCCAACTTAGTCATGTAAAGAAACTACATGTATAGTCATGTAAGGAAACTGCATGCATCTAGATCTAGTTTTTTTTACAGTATTTTCTTAAATGTAAAAGAGTCACATCAAAAACTTTATATCAATCAAATTGAATATCAAAATCTTATTAAATTACTAAATATTTTTTTAGGAAAGCCTTCGAATGTTCTAGTACATATTTTCAACCATAAAGTGTAAAATGGTTATTCTATTAATGTATACTCGATTTATGATATATTTGTGATAACACCAAGGATTGCGTAAAAGAATAGCTTACCAATAAAAATAAATTTGAAATTTAAAATTATTTATAAAAAAAATCAAATCCGTATATACGAATGTAACCGTGTAGACTATAAACTAATCTCGCAATTTCCTTTCACTTCACTTTCCTTGATAACTAATTTATACATTATTTATGAAGTGGTTTTATGAAACATTAACATTTATTTTATTTTTAGAAGGCATTGATAGTTTTTTGTTATCAAATCTTACCTGAGTTCCTTCCATAATAATTGTAATATACATAAAATTAGCTTTTTTTTTTCCAGAAAAAAAAAATCATATTCATTCATCTTAATGAGATCTGAATATATTCCTTAGGTGTTGTTTAAACAAGCACTATGCTTAATCACTTGACTACTTACCGCTGCTATCAGCCTTTTTTTTAAAAAACTTTACAAAATGGTAATATGGATATCAGTTTACAACAATAGTCTCCTTTTAACAAAGCTTTAGCACTATGCTACTCCCAGCCATTTAAAAAACTTTACAAAATTGGTGAATTGGATACCTGTATCATTTTTCATCAGCCACCTATTATAACAATTACAAAGCTTAGACTTGAAATCTTAACCGAGAAGGAAATTAGAACAAAAAAGTTGTCAGCCTGCTAGTCTTTTCCTCGCGAGTGTCCTGAGAGATAGAAATTACTTTACACATGTCCGCTTCTTCAAGAAGACCTCCTTTGGATAGACCATCTGCCTTATCGTTTTGTTCTCTGAATATGTGTACGAAGTCCACCTTCCGAAATTTTTGTACCATACTATCAACTCTATTTCCCAGATTTTGCAGTGCATGATTTTGAAAGCTGATTTCCTTGCTCATTCTTTTGATCCACAGTTCAGAGTCTCCGTAAACTCCGAGTTCCTTCACTGCAAGAGATACACAAAATTAGCTATATATAAAGATTTATTTTTAAATTTCTAAATATATTTTTAACTGATTTCGATTTATTATCTTCATATCTGATGTTTCAATAAACAACAGAATTAAACTTGGATGAATAAAATGAAATCCATCTAACCCCAGCAATGAACCGCTAAATCCTTAACGTTTTTATCTAATTTATTTGTACATATTGAAAATGATGTATTATTAATCTAATTGTCTTTCATTTCCTTTTTTAAAAAAAATACAATATTTTATAATCATTCCTTTTTCAATAATTCCTTAAAAGTTTTAAACTAGAACATCCGTATTAATAGCGATGGAGAAGCTGGTAAGTATATCGACATTATTCACTTCATCCACTTATTGTGCTAATATTTATGCTGAGTATAACTTTTAATTTTTCTTTTTAAAAATTAAAATAAAATATTAAAACTAACACATCCTCATTAATAGCATAAGGAAACGATAAATATATCAACCTTTTTCACTCCATATACTTACACTGCTAATATTTGTGTTGAGTATTACTTTTAATTTTTCTTTTAAAAACTTAAAAATAAATGTTTAATGTACTTATAAAAAATAATTTAAATGTATATTTCAATTTTTTATTTTAATTTGATAATTTTTAAAATCTAAATAAATAATTTAATATATTTAAGATTTGTTATAAAATATTTAAAATAATGATAAAAAAAATTATATTTATTATTTATATAATTAAAATATTATTACTAAATTAAATACACAAAATTTTAAATTAAAAAATAAAAATAAATTCACATATCTTGATAATATCAATCCAATTATTTATATGAAACAACATCAGGTCAATGACTCGATGCTTTTATCCATTGATAATATCATCCAAGTTCTTTCTATGAATGAAAGATATGGCTCAATGCTTCTATCTCATTGATAATATCATGCACTTTATTTCTAGAAACAACATCAAATCAATGCACCAATGCTTTTATCCACGACTCAATGTTTTAAATAAAGGTGGCCCATATAATGTTGCGTTTAGCATTTCAAGGATATCATCTATTTAAACTTTTTTATATTATAAAAAGTGTATATAGCTTCAAATCTATTTGAAATAAGAAAAGTCCATTATATTAGAGCATAATAATTACAGAGCATACTAAGGCCAAGGCCAGATGAACCGGCCATCGAACTATAGATCTAATCCAGGGCATGCTACTAACTTGAACATGTCTATCTTCTCCAAAAAGAGACAATGACCTCACTCTAAAGGAACAAATAGGACATAAACCAGTTCAAATTTAAGACATAGTTTCATTCTCTCAAACGATAGAAAAGCCTAACTATGGCTTCGAACCCATTCCAAAATAATAGCGTAAACATTACTACAAAAAAAGAAAACCACAGACCACGAAAAAGCCAAATTACTAAGTTTGACCTAGGGCCAATGACCCATGATGCTCTCTGGTGCACTGGTTGGTCTTTGTTGGCACCATCTGCTTCCCTCGGTCACTGCTTGAACCACGACCAACATATAGTTTCAGACCACAAGTGGATGCGCCCCTTGACACCGAAGGTGGAGCTAACGAAATCCCCAACTTAAGTTCAACCAATTCCACCTTATTATGCATCAGACAAGTATCATAGTAATGTTCTTTCCACAACTTGGGAAGCTCTTCATTTGCAGCCTCTTTCTCCCTCTTTTCCATCAAGATACGACCTAACAGGTTCTTCACCACTCAGTATAATGCCACTTTTCTTTCATGCTGCAAAATGTGACCTCGAGTCAGACCAGGGTCCTGGACCCCATCCACCAGCACCTCCATGTTCATGTTTTCCACTCCCACCTCAAACTCCTCCCAAATAAAATGCTCCACATCTTCAATATCTTCTTGAATGTCCGTAGGGATGTGATTCAAGTAAGTAAAAGTTGCATCGGCTGCCCCCCTTTGCTCATGTGAGGCACATGGAGTAGCCTTCCTCTTCCTCTGCTCGCACCCCCCGACCTTCCACCTAAAATTTTCAACTAAAATTGCTTCCACTCAGAACACTCCACAATAGCCTCACAAATACAGTTAAGTAAACTTGCCACCTTCACCAAGGATCGTCTTATGACCCCAATCCACATTATTGTCACTCAAAATGCACCGTGGAGGAGCAAATTTCATCATAAAATCACAATAGGACGAAACACTAAAAGTTTCCCAACTCGCATTCCCAAAGGAAGAGACGCTTTCCCACTCCTCAGCTCGAGTGTCGTACCAAATATAGTACACTACACACACTTCCATCACCTGTCCATACATTAAACGCTCCATCATCATAATCTTGGGTCTCGCAATAGCACCTAAGAACATAATTAATTGATGCGAGTGAGGGCAGGATTCCCTCGATGTAACTAAACCCCTACCACCTATCGCATGAGATCACCTGCATTTGGGTTATTTGAAATACAATTTAATCATTAAATATATTTCTGATTTCATGTTAAATCTAAAAGAAATAAAAATGTTTACATATAAATAATATTTTGCACAATTCCAAATTAAATTGTTACAATGAATTTGTTATTAGTTAACTTGAATGATGTAATTATGTACATTTTATATTTAATATAAAGAACATGACTACTACAGACCAAGTAGGATGAATATGAGATGGGGGGCTATCCTTCCACAAGGGGGGAGAGTGATTATCCCAAGCCTAGGGTTAGAGGGGGAAAGGTGGCCAACCCATGCATGCCACTTGTGCAACTCTCTTTAGGGAAGAGAAAATTGTCCAACTGCATGGATGCCAAGTGGCTAGTTCTTATCACCATGAGTGCCACTTGGCTAGTCTCCAACATGCATATAAATAATGAGAACTACCTCATTCTTCATTCATTCCTTCAGGTGAGGGACACCCATTTTGGCCACTAGAGCATTGTTTCATCATTCTTCCATGGAGGAACCATCATTACTGTCAGACCTAAACCACCAATGGTTGTATCACCATCACTAGAACGAGGAAATTGAGCGAGACCAGGAATAGAGGTTTGGGTAGCTATAGTAGAAACTCAGAACTTTCTTATGGATGGGTAGCTTGAGCTCAAGGGTGGCTCTGTCAAAGAAAGTTATGGATTTTCAGAAACTACAATTTGGAGGAGTGTCCTCAGTTTGTAATCAGTTGTTCATATTTTCATATAATTCTTCATCTGTGTATAAATAGTTGGTATTTATTTCTATGTGATTGAATTATTGTCATTGTATAAATTAAAGGGATAGAAATAATGGCATTGGCGAGTACATTTCTGTAGACATAATATGTAGAGATCATATATTCATTTTATTGGTGACTATATATATATATATATTTGCTATAACTATTTAATTGAAACAAAATAAAAACGAATTTGAATATCAAGGGAAAAATCAATTAGCAGACTGAGTACCGGTGACCCAAGAGTGACCAAAAGGTCACCGGGTACATGACTCATTATTTCTAGTGAAGAATGGCTAAAGGTGTTAAGAAATGGGTTGAACAATGCATAATGTTTCAACATGCAAAGGGCATGAGTCAAAATACTGGATTATATATGCCATTGTTGATATTTGAAGCACCATGGGAGGATATCAACATGGATTTTTTGGGGGGCTTGCTAATTACCCAGAAAGGTAAGGATTAAATCTTTGTTTTGTTGACAGGTTTTCAAAAATGGTACATTTTATTTTTTGTAAGAAGACTAATGATGCTACAAACATAACTGTTCTGTTCTTCAAAGAAATTATTAGACTGCATTGATTTCATAGAAGCATAATCTCAAACAGGGACAACACTTTTATTGGACACTTTATGAGAACCTTGTGGAAGATGTTGGGAGTGGATGGGGCGTGATTCTAGAGGGTTGATTTCATAGGTTGGGGAGGGGGGTTGGGAGTGGGGGTGTGGTTCCATAATCACACCCCCACTCTCAACCCCCATAAATTTATTTTTTAATTTTTAATTTTGTTATATATATATATATATATATATATATATATATATATATATATATATATATTGAACTTTTTTGCAAATATATTTTATTTTCAAATTTTCAAATTGTTTTTTGGCTAATTTTGTCTTTTTTACTTGTCGTTTTTAGAGTGAACTTTTGAAAATGATCATTTTTTTGTCATTTTTTTGAAATATTTTCAATTTCAACCAGATAGAAGAAAGTGGTATTATTGGTAGCACCTCTTTTCGATTTTGGGGTTGATTTTGGAATTTTTCGTTGCAACTGCATCGCCTATTAGGGACATGGTTTCAAACAAGTTGTAATTTTAGCCTCATAAATCATATGGGCATGCCATGGTGGAACCACTTAAGGAACACAATTTCAAGCAAGGTGTAATTATATCCCTGAAAAATAAAATTGTTATTCTTGGTGGTTTTGGGAAAACCACTTTAGGTGTAGCACCTTTAGTTGTTAAGGCCAAGTTTTCAAACAATACGTAATTTTAACCCTAAATAAAAATGAGAGTGATTTCAAGAGGAGGATTTATCAATTTGTGGGTCAATTTACAATTTTGATAGCAATGACACTAGATGGAATTTCATTCTTAAAAAAAATTACCTTTGAACAAATGGGGGTTGCTACTGATAACACCACTTTTCAATTCGGGGGTAAAAGTAAGGACTAAATGAAGCCTATAAAAATACGATAACTCTAGAGGGTTCTCATCAATTTCTATAATATGTTTTTTCCTCTACCATCTCTTGCCATACTATATACATGTGTTTTCATTTTCTTAAATTTTGATGTCCCAAAATAGGTAGTTATATGGCTTCAGGAAACTCCCATTTAATAACCCCTTCATTGGATTTCCATCTAATTTCGATAACTTTACCACAACAAATTTTATAATGTAGACAATGTGAAACAATCCAAGCCACCTCATCCTGTGTTTCCCTAGATTCTTTAGAAATTGGCTATCATACATTAAAACTATCAAACAGGGCTCTATTATCTTGCATTGAATATTTTTTCATGCCATGCTTTCAGCCTCTATTTCTCCACCATCTAATAGAAACTTGCAATAATGTGATCTCCTTCTAACTTCAACAAATCTACCAACCATCATTCCGTCGACACATCATACAAAATCTGTGTTGCAAGTGCAATGCACTAGTCAAGTACCACAAATTCCTAGAGAATTACACCTTATTTACCATAAGCCAACATAAATGAAGTATGGTTCATCAATCATTTTCCCATAGTCAAATAAACCCATAATACCGTGGGTACATGGTCATCCCAGTCATCCTCATACATATTGCATATCTTTATCAGTGGGTGCTCTAGAATCTTGTTAAATGACTCAACTACGCAAATTTATTGTGGGTGATAGTGCATGTTCACCTAATGATGAATCACAAATTCTTGACTATGCATTGTAATCATCTTGTTAATAAAATGGTTACATTGGTCGCTCATTAAGATCCATGGACAACCAAACCTAGTGATTATATTTTCAAAGATAAATCCCATCACAATTTCACTTGTGTAAGCTTTTAGTTGCACTACCTCCACCTAGCAGAACAAGTGCTCTATTGCTGTAATTATGTATTGTACAACCATTCTTCTCTTAGGGGAATTCATAGGTCCCACAAAACCAATTTCCTACTTCTCAAAAGTCTCCAAGTCCACCACTAGAAACAATGGTAGGTAATCTCCTCTAGATGGCTTTCCAGTGCACTGACAAAGATCACACTTCTTAATACTCATAATACTCTTTATCCTCTTGTTGTATGGTAGAACACCAAAAACTTGTGTGCAAAACCTTATCAGTGATCTCCTTTCAAGAATTATTTCCTCCGGGAATCTTGTCATGTGTCTTGAACAAAAGTGTGTCACACTAATGCTCAAACATACACATTTGTAATCTCCCATCAACATGAAACTTGTAGATATTCACTGCGGTTGATTGATAATCCATTGCATGGGTCACCAACTGTCACCATTGCACATGAGTGTATTTCTTTGATTTCATTCATTTTGCAAAGAACTCTACTATTTCTCTAAACTGGTATGGCACTTATTTTATTTAAAAGGGATGAGAATTTGGTAGTTCATCATCCAAGTTACCTTCTCTTTCTCTAGATTCCAAATGCAACAAGTCATCAAGTGCCACATTGTGCCTTATTGGTCTCACCACCACTTCGAGGTCAAATTGTTGAATCAACAATAAATATCTCCATATATGTCCCCCCAACACTATTTTATTGACATGTAGTTCAAAGAAGAATGATATGTAAAGAACCTAAAAGAATTCCCTAGTAAGTAATGCAAAAAAATTTGAGGGTTATATGTCATGGCCAGGCCTTCTCTTTTAGTAGTGGTATAATTCTTTTTCACATCTCATACATTTTTACAAACAAAGAAAATATGATGGTCAATCACTCTTTCTGTAGGTTGTGCTAGCACTATGGAAAGAGCTATAATTGACACATCAACATGTATATGAAATGTATTCATTCAATATGGAAATATAAGGATCAACATAGTCACTAGCTTATCTTTTGAAAATCAAAGGCCTTCTAATAGTCCCTAGTCTAGATATATTTTGTGTCTCTCTTTAAAGGTTTCTGCAGGTGGGTTGTGAAACATGCATGCATAGTTCTTTATGAATGTTCGATAGTATCATGTATGTCCAAGCATGGCACTCAAAAATTTCATCGAAGTGGGAGGAGGAATGTCTTCAATTACACCAATCTTGGATTGATCTACTAATAGTCCTTCTTTGCAAAAAATATCTCCTAGCAATGCTGCAAAGGGAGTATAAGAAATGCATTTCCTCAAATTCAAGGAAATGTATAACTATCTACGCCTATCGAACATCAGTCTCACAACCTGAAAATGATCTTTCAATAAGATAAACACCATCTAGTCATCCAAGTATACCTCAAGAATCTTATGCATGAACTCCTTGAATGTAGTAACTTTGCTTTTGGAAAATATTCCGTGTTCATCTTCAACCTAAATGGCATAACATTATAATGGAAATACCCCCATTTTGGGGAAAAGGTATTCTTTTTCTTATCTTTTTTATTTTTATTTTGACCTAATGATAGGTTGAGAATCTATTTGTGAAAGAGAATGCCTCTCGTCCTCCTACATTATCCAATATTTTTTAGTGAAAGGAGTAGGGAAAGGTCCATGTACACATGCAACATTTAAGGCTCTAAGTTCAAAACAAATTTTCAGCTCTCTTGTATTCTTAGGTAGAATCACCATGAGGTTTATCCACTCTAATCTTCAATTAGAAAGTTATACCTTCTTTCAACATCATGTCTAATTAAATCTTCACCTTCTATTTATACATTGGATTCAATCTATAAGG
Organism: Larix kaempferi; assembly: GCA_027924585.1. Lineage (NCBI taxonomy): Eukaryota > Viridiplantae > Streptophyta > Pinopsida > Pinales > Pinaceae > Larix > Larix kaempferi. The sequence continues at coordinate 5,569,946 of BSBM01000991.1, read as the reverse complement.
CTTAATTTTAACAGATTTCACAAGGATTCAACTTAATCTTTATTTCCCATGATGACCCAACAATCCCTTTCATTTCTTCAAAATGGAAATAGGCTTTCATATTCTTTGGGTAAATCTACCTCCTTTGATATTATTTCTTAATCCCAATAATAGATAACTTGTTTCTGAATCCATCCCAATATTATACTTCTATGTATTATGGGGCTCATTGTAATACATTTTGTATCCCTCTCATTCTTTCCTTTTTAAATCTCTTTCACAAACACACCCCTCTTATTATTTAAATTTTCCTCCTTGATTGGTTCTTCTTTATTCATATTCCAACAACTAATGTGTTCCTTTAATCTTTCTAGCTTCCTATGATGTGTGTAGACTATCCTCTATCCAACAATAGTATACATTGCTCACAAGATTCCAACCACAATAAATTGTGGAGCACCAAATTAAAAGAATAACATAAGTGATTTTGCTACTTTCAATAGTTATCTAACCCAAACATCTTTTCTTTATTATTGCTTTCATTGAAGAAAATATTTGGAAGTGCTTAAATAAGTGTGCTCTACAATCTCTTTCTATTGGTTTCACTTGCAATTGAAAGTAGTGACTTGAATGTATTACAATCATCTTGATTGTGTTGCCTAGCTTTATTTTCAATTTTTTTACATCCCTAAATATCTTTCTGATTTTGAAAATGAAAATTTGCATGGTTTTTCTCCTTATGCTTTGCCTAGCCATTCCTTTCCCATTGTTCTTATGCTCTTGTCCCATACATTGCCACTTGTGGCTCTAGTTTTATTCTTTTGGACTATGGAAACAAGCATCAACCTCTTATTTAAAAAAAATGTAATCTAGCAATCCATTATTTAAAAAATATATAAAATCTATTAATCCATTATTTAAAAAACAGAATGCGATTAGAAACAAAACAGAAACCGGAGTCTCATAGGCGCATAGTCCCTGCTTTTGTTCTGGAGTTGACAAACACAATAATGAAAAACATAATGGTAGTTGAGTAATTGTTCTAAGTCTTGGATTTTTCTGGTCACTTTCGTTTATTTAATCAGTGTGTTCAACCAAAACTTAAAGCGTTTAGCTTAGCGTTGACAAAGTCAACAATGACAAAAGAAAATGTTCTATTTTCAGAGACTGAACATGTGTAAGAATCATAACCTAAAAAGGAGCCTCAGAGAGGCATATTCCCTGACTCCCTGCCTATGGCGTAACATAAACAAACAAAAAATTCATTAAAATGTAAAGCGTCATGAGTTAACACCGCATATTGAGTGTTTTTTTTAACTTAGATAACCTTAACCTTAACCTTAAATTCAGCTAAAGAATTCAAAAATTAGACTCTATTGGATATTCAATTTCACTAGTTTAGATTAGGTACAGATAAAGGAAAACAGGATTTAGACTAGAATTATAGTAATATAATTTTAGTATGAATATGGATACAAATATAATTAGATACAGAAAAATTTAATATCAATAAAATAAAATAGGGGGGTAAATTTCTTATACATAATAATTTTAATCAAATGTATATAAAAATATACTATAATCTACATCTAGCACATAACACATGCTATTTACAACAAAAATATTATGAGAGACTGTATTTAGTTATCAATAATTAATGGTCAGACAGTATGAAATTAAATGTTATTTATATTTTATTGTGGTTAAATAATTGAAATTTGATTTTTTAAAACTGATTTTCAAAATTTAATTGATAATTAATAAGAACTGTTATTTGATTACATTTAAAGAGAGGAATTTGAATTCTTTCGAAATTTAGTACATAAAAATCCAATAAAACATAATTATGCTACTATGACCTAAACTGCACACCACCAATGATTCATAAGGTGATTAGCACCACCCAGGATTGATACGGGGATTCATTCGGTTTGCACAGGCCAAGCGCACACCGGGGCCTACACACCACCAAGACATACGCCACCCGTGACATTATATAACGCTCCTGCCAGATACGATCTAAGGTTCGTATCGTAATCAAATACAACTACTGGAACTTGGACAGGGGTTCGATCTTTCCGAAGGTGGACAAGACTAGGAAGGATTGTTGAAGTAACTCTTTCTTTTGGTTTGATATTTCCCCTCCTATTCTCTGTGCCTCGATTGCGTGAGAGAATCCTAGATCAAATCTTTTTTTTATATTGAAGATCTTCGGTTTCAAAATTCTTGGAGGACATGGCCCTACGTACTACTAGGAGAATAATCTTCTGTTTCAAAACTTTTGAAGGATGTCGCCTTATGTATTACTAATGTTCTTTTTTAATGGAAGGATAATTAGCATAGATCCATCTTAAAAGGGGATCTACCAAGGGTTGAGAGGGATCAAATCTATCAAGGTGCAAACTGGATTTTAGAGTGCAAATATTTGAAGGATATCGCCCTACCTACTAAAAATATTCTTTTTTAATGAAAGGAGAACCAACATAGATCCATCTTAAAAGGGAATCTACCAAGGGTTGAGAGGGATCAAATCTATCGAGTTGCAAACTGGTTTTTAGAGTGCAATATTGAGGAAGCTTTTTAATTTATCTAATTTGTGTAGTTTTATATATATGTCATCTAATTCGTGTAGTTTTATATATATGTCTTTGTATGGGGAAGATAGGGCAAAGAAGAGGTATTTTGGAACACAACTATAATAAAGCCAATCATGTCTCTACTAGAAAAGATAATACATACATACATACAAAATACATACAATATAATCAATCACCATTCTTCCTAATGGTAGGATACTACAAAAGGAACCTAGTGATGAAAATAGTTCCTACTTACTAGGGTTATATTAGTAATATATCAACTAGCCGAATGATTTTCCACAAAATTCTCCTCCATTATCAGTTCTCAGAATTCGCCGAATGCTTTTCAACATAATTCTCCTCCACTATCAGTTCTTGGCACCTTTATCTTTTTACCAGTGTCATTGTTCACAAGAGATTTGAACTCTTGAAACATCTCAAAAACCTGATATTTCTTCCTAAATTAGTACAACCATATCATTATGGAGAAATCATATATAAAAGAAATGTAATACTTAGATCCTCCTAGCGAATGGACTGACTGAGGTCAAAACACATCACTATGTATTAATTCCATTATTTCTTTAGCCCTAGTAGCACCAAATGAAAACCTTACACAGCTCTGTTTACCATAAATATAATGTTCACAGAAGTCGACTTCTTCAGGACAGTTAGGGAGACCTTCGATCATACCTTTGTTGTGCATAGCACAAATTCCTTTCTCACCTATGCCCCATCCATTGATGCCACAACATGGTCAATTTGACTAGACAAGAAAAAGGTATGTCAGACTCACGATACAACACATTAGAACTTTTGTCGATGTTTATTTCTCCCAATAGTTTGTATAGCATTCTAGTGTGAACACCTCTCATCAACACCATTGCTTCTCACACCATATTGCACATATCTTTTTGAAATACAGACTCCACTCCTACATTCCCCATATTACTTATTGATATAATGTTTCGAGCCAAACCTGGGATGTGCAGACCTCTTTGAACTATTCATGTTCTTCCATCTTTTAGTTTCAGTCGAACTTTACCTTGTTGGACTATCTTGGTCAATGATCTGTCTCCTAGTAGTACATTACCCCCATTAATCTACTCATACCCATAGAACCATTTTCTACGAGGTGTCATATGATATGATGCACTAGATTCGATTAGCCAAGAGTCATGATACAACTATGTACTTGTAGATTCCAAATACATATCACCTTTCTCTTCTTGTGAAGAATTTCCATTTGTTAACTGACTTTCCTCAGACTCTTTTCCTTTCTCAAATTCCATCAACTTGTAGTTTCATCTATAGTGCCCAACATTTCCACATCGCTAGCATTTTTTCATCACTAGACCATGGGATCTAGTCTTAGATATACTCCTCGAATTTGATATTCTATTGTAGTGTTTTCCTTTTCCATTGTCTACTCATTGACCTCTTACCATCAAGGATCTGTAGGTCACTCCTTCCATGTTCTTTCGTCTCATATCTTCTGAGAATAGATATGTGACCACATCATCAATCTTTAATGTGCTGCTATTACTTTCAATACCCATGACCAAGCTATCCCAGGAATCTGGAAAAGAACACAATAGACTATTGCACTTTTCATCCTCGGCGATCTTAATATCTATGGACAACAAATAACTTATCATCATGTTGAATGGATTTAAGTTCTCTATAAATGAGTCACCTTATGCCATCCTTAGAAGGTACAACTACTTTTGAAGAAACAACTTGTTAACAAGATATTTTTACTAGTATAAGTTCCCCAAATTTTCCCATAGTTTATTTGTAGTGTCTTCTTCTAATACATTCAAGAATACAAGGTCTTCTTAAAAGATTCAGATTGTACTCATCTCCTTTCTGTTGATCTTCTTCAAGTCTTCCTTTAACACTACATTTGGGGTCATTCCTGGCTTGACTGCAATCTATTGTTTTCAATCCAAATGGAGCATTAGAGAAATTTTGAGGTCCAAAAATGGCCTCAAAACAAATAAAATGTACTATAAAATACAACCAATCACATTCTAGTAGATGACATCATCCCCCTTGGTGAGGTGGCATTGCATGAGTTAAGAATGCTTATTTGTCAAATTTTCTATGGTGGATGAAAACACATAGTTAACGAAGGTAGTGGTGTAAGTACTTTTAAGTCATAAAGTAAAGTACTCATAATGATAGTCTTTTCATAAAATAATATTACTGTCATTTTCAAGTAAAGTACTCATAATGAATGTCTTTTCACACTTTCTAATAAAATAATATTACTGTCATTTTCAAGTGAAGTACTCTTAATTCATAAAGAAAGTCCTTTCACATTTTTTTATAAAATAATATATTATCATTTTTATGTTTTTAATTTTAAATTATATATTCACTCCATTCTATTTAATAACATAATGTCAAACTAATAAAGAATAATAATAGATTTAATAAATAATAATAATGCAATGTGGATTATAATAATATTATTGACATTTTACATATAAATAAATTCTCAATTAAATTACATTATTAAATTCATGAGAAAAGTACTAAATATAAAAAGTCAACATAAAATTAAAAAAATAGCTCTTAAAAATGTTTTTTATTATTTAATTTCATTTGCAAGTTCAAGACAAATAAATGTTAAAGGACTATACATTTTTGGGAATTTACAATGAATCTTAGTCACACCAATGTAGACTTATTTTATTGATTTTATTTCTAGTGAATTTTGAAAAGTAACTCAACCATGGTTATTTATATTGTGCATAGAAAATAGTGTGGGAGGTGACTTGTCATATATGCCTACCCCATAAAACCCCCAATTCATAATATTTTAATATATCTCATATTTTTGTAGTACATCTCTTAGGAGGCCATTTTTTGACCTCAAAATCTCCCTAATGATCCTACATTTTAAGCTTCCAAAGCTCAAAATTTTTTCCATTAAACTTTTCAATTTATATCTTCGATTTGTTATCCATTCTAAGTATGAATTAATGCTTCTAGAACACTCCCATTGTAACAAGTATTCTCTAGATCTAGGACCAATCCAAACCATCAGCAACAAAGGATTCCCCCTATAGCCAAAAATAACTTTGATACCAATTGTTGAGTCTAATACCAATTACAACAGGCTTGCAAATTGATTCACATAGTTAAACACATTAAACATAAGAAAATGACACACATCAAATTATATAGAAATTACCTTGGAAACCCCTCTCTTGGGGAAAACTAGCAATCTAGTGAGCTTTCACTTATCTATTAATCAAACACTCAAAACGAGTGTTTACATCCATGACTTGCTCGACCATAAATCAGAATTCATTACATGATCACACTACACACTACTTGCCATAGTAAAATGCATCATGCATGGTGATTACATCTTATTTATAGATGTAATGCAACCAATTTTGTTATTAATGAAAATCCATAACTTCCTAACCACTTTTAGTTATTTTGTTACAATCAACTTGACTAGGTCAATTTCGGTTGATTGCTCGTTGATCTTTTTGGTTGTTCCATCAACCAATTGATTTCCTTCAACCAAATAACTATTTTGATCGGTTAGGTGACTAGACTTTCCATTTCTATCACCTACGACACCAATCAAATTATACCAGTCGACTATCAAATTTTCCAGTCAATTCACATGCTTAGAGTATAACTTTCCCAACAATTTGAGCACTTCAAGATAAAGGTAACCAAACAACCAAATTTGGTGCTTCCATATTTGAATAAAGTATTTCAAGTGGACTATGATGTAAGTGATTTAGTGATTGGAGTAGTTTTGAGGCGAGAGGGAAGATTGATTGCATTATTTAGTGAGGAATTGAATGATGCTAAGAAGAAGTATTCTCTTTACAATCAACAATTTTTTCTATTGTACAAGCCTTGAAGAAATGGCAACATTAGTTGTTATTGAAGGAGTTTGTACTCTTATTTACTGATCATAAGGCATTGCAGTACATCAATAGTTAAGGTAAGTAAAACCAAAAACATCCCAAATGGGTGGAATTTTTGCAAATTTACTCTTTTATTTTGAAATAGAGGTCTGGAAGTCCGAATAATGTTCTAGACGCATTAAGTTGGAGAATAATTCTCCTGAATACTTTGTTAGTTGAATTTGTTTGCTTGGAAAGTATGAAAGAGTTGTATGTTGAAGACGCAAATTTTGTAGAGGCTTTGAAAGTGTGAAAAGCACCTTGGAGTGTTGATAGAACACCATCTTTGGATTTTCACATTCAAGAAGGATTCTTGTTTAATAACTAACATTTGTTCATTCCATGGAGCTAACTGCAGGTGAATCCTTTTAGAGAACCGCATAGCAGAGGTTTGGGTGGAAATTTTGGAATTGATAAGAATTTTGGCATTGAGAAGACCATAATGTTAGATAAGTAAAGATACGTTTTGTCTAGCATCAACAAGGATGTTAAGAAGTTTGTTGAATGATGTAGTTTCCAACTACCAAAAGGAAATAATCAAAACTCGTGGATATATACACCACTACCAATACCCGAGAGGTCATGGGAAGATATAAGTATGGACTTTGTTTTAGGACTTCCTAGGACATATATTGGTCATGATCTTGTGATGGTTGTAGTTGAAATGTTTTCAAATATGGTGCATTTCATACCATGCAAGATGAAAAATGATGCTACTAAAGTTCTTGTTTTTTTGAGAGAGAAACTGTGATGTTACATGGACTAACAAGAAGTATCACTTTTGATAGAGATACGAGATATCTTGGAATTTTTTGGAGGATACTTTGGAAGAATATGGGTTCCAAGTTGATATATAGTTCTGGATATCATCCACAAATATATGGATAGACGAAGGTGGTTAACTAGAGTCTTGGGAATTTGTCGAGGAGTTTGAGTGGAGAGAAGCTATGACACTAGGATTTGGTCTTCGTCCAAGCTGAATTCACTTACAATGATTTAATTAATAGACCCGTGGGAAGGAGTGGATTTCAGATTGTTTATGGTAGGTCACCAAAGGGAGTTGTTGAATTGGTTAAATGTACAAATATGCAAGACAAAAGGAGTGTTGATGTAAGTGAGTTTGCATAGGACATATGGGAAATACCTCAGAAGATCAAGAGGAAACTATAGTAAAGCAATACTAGATAGAAACAAGGAGCATATTTGTGAAGAATACAAAAGGTTTTTAAACAAGGAGAGATGGTAATGGTAAATTTAAGGAAATAAATATTCCCTAGGGGTACGTAGAGTAAACTCAACTACAAGAGAATTGAACCATGTCAAGTCCTTAGAAATATTTATCATCATGCATACAAGTTAGAGTTTCCAAAGGATTTTTACATTTACCCAATATTCAACGTGGTCAACTTGTAAGATTTTCAAGAGGGAGAAGGGAATGATGAAGAAGATACCCTAGGTAAATGGAAGAACTGGATGCTTGTTAAACCAACTGAAGAATTAGAGCAAATATTGGCGAAGAGTTTAGCAAGTGGACCTAGAATAAAGAACATTACAAATATCTAGTTAAGTGTAAAAATAAGGGTACCAAAGATGCATTGTGGGTTTCGAAAGATGAACTAGCACAACTACAATGGTATTCCTCCTCTATATAATCTCTAGTTTCATCGACATGAGTTGGAGTTCATGTTTTTCTTACCAAGGATGTCTAATGTAAGAGCATATTTGGCCTTAAAAAATCTACATCAACCAAAAAAACATTTAGTTTCGAGCTAGTAATTGCAGGGTGAAATAACTGCTACAACTCCAATTACTAAAACACCAATGCTACTACTATAGGTGTACTGCAATTCAATTAGAGTGTTTTCAGTTATGCACTCCATAACTCTGTGTGTCTGGGTGGACTATGTAGAATTCAGTGGACCATTGACAAGAGGGAATCACATAAATTGAAATAGAAGGAGAAGTGGAATGGTTGCAATGGTTCAAGCTCCTAGAAGAGAGAAGAGAAAAAGAAAAGAAGAGGAGTCCTTAGGAGGAGGGGGAGTTTAGTTGGAGAGACATAAAATAGGGGATAGATAAGGGTACATTACTAGACCACGAAGACGAAGGAATACCAGTTTGGTTCATAGCACGAAGCAGAGAACACACACCTAGTGATCCGTATTGAGATTGTAAGAAATAAATTCTATCTTATTAATAAATAATATTTGTCCCTATTTACATGGTGTTGTCTCTTCTTTCTTTAAATATGGCTGCCAATTCCACATGATATTTGTTAAGATTTAATTCATGTTAACACTATTACATTGGTAGTTGTGCACTCTATGGGTAGAAATCTGATTATGTAGTTGGTTGAGTACATGATTGGGATTTCACTACATTATAAGGGTTTATAATGGGAAAAGGACCATAAAAGTCTAAGAAAAATGTCTCTCGATCCTCTAGGATAAGGATACAATTACTATGGTTCCCCTTCTACAAATAATATCCTTCTTTTATACTTATAAAAGTTGGTTTAGGTGGTCAGTATGGGTTTCTAATAGTTTCATGTGTATGAAACATGATAATACCACTACATAATGCTACATTTAATGTATATTTATTAGTTTTTTATCTATTAGGAGTACTTGTACATGTGTCTCTTTAAGGAAATGCATGGGGACCGAGAAAAAATGGTTTTTTAAGAGAATGCTCAATGTATCACAAGGTAAATAGAGATATTATCTTATCATAGGTAGTGGTGGACCTAATAATTCTATAATAGATATTTAGCCTAGAAACGCTTAACTAGGAAAACTAACAAAACTAAAATCCTCATTGCATTATCTTGACATTTCACAATACCATATTTACGTATTTTTCAATATCCAAAACCCGAATCTATTAAACTAAATTAAATTAGAACCTAATCAAGATCACATTACAATGTACAAAAAACCACTAACCAAAAAGCATAAAAAGATAGAAAAAACAAACCCATTTTTTTTTTATTTGCACCTGGTATTGTTAACATGTAATGGATGACTTCATAGTTCACATGCATAATATGTAACATGTATCCACTAGGTTAGGATGATTTCTCTTAATGTTCGTATGTGTCCCTTTCCATTGATAGAATCCTTACTATAATCATTTAGCACTATTTTTTTTATGACAATAGGGATAGTGTTAGAAAAAAAAGATTGCTGAGCAATAACAATAAACAAGATGAAAATATAAATCACATAAAACACATTACAAGAGAGACACCAATATAACGTGGTTCACTCAAGATAGGCTACGCCTAAATATAAATTTCCAGTCCTTATGATAATACCATCCAACAAATAAATGGATACAACCTGCAGCACATCCGTTGCAACCTCCTCTTCACTCTCTCACAGTCTCTCTCACACAATTTAGAGATATTTACAATCTACAATACACAACCATATTACTATACTTTCCTTCTAAAGAGAAATTAATATGGGAAAATACTATGGAACACACAATACCATGGGCCCATAAATCACCCATTATTGACCAAGTCATGACTATGAAATTACAACATTTTACAAGGCATTTTTTCTGAAATTTTCTCTCCTGGGGCACTCTCCCCAAACCCCTGCTGGGGGGGGGGGCTCCCAAACTAGTCACCGCCCCCCTTGGCCCCCGCATGGAGACTATTTTGGGGGGTAAATACCCCCCAAACCCCCCCGTCATGTGCTACTATCCAGACAAGGCTGAAACATGACCTCTGAATAAGGAAGATCAGGATCCACAACCAACAATCTCCCACTTGGAGACTGATCAAAGAAACTCCATCGCTACTGCACTTACTAGACTAGGATCTAAACCTTGGATCTGGAAAATCTTTGATCTTCACCATCATGCTTGAAGGCCAAATTAAACCAATCAAGAACTCAATTTCTCTTTGGTTACTACCTTTGTCAACATCTTTGTCGGATTCTGGCTAGTGTGTATCTTTTCAAGCTTCAACAGTTCATCTTCCAGAATAGACCGTATAAAATGGTACTTGAGCTATACATATTTAGTCTTAGAATGGAAGGATAAGATCTTTGCAAAATGAATGGCCCTCTAGATGTCATTGTACAACCTGTTATTCTCCTGCTTCTTACCCAATTCTTCCATGAACCTCTGTAACCAAATCATCTCTTTACTATAATCTATAGTAGAAACATACTCTGCTTCCTTTGTTGAAAGTGCAACAAAACTTTACAGCTTCGAAATCCAACTTACTGACGTTCCACCTACAATAAAGACATACCCTGTGGTGCTCCTTCTACTATCTTTATCACTTGTCATATCAGCATCAACATATCCCTATAGAACAGTGTCTGAACCTCCAAAACATAATGCATGAGTGATAGTACCTCTCAAATACTTGAGAATACACTATACTACCTTCCAATGTTCTTTACCTATATTGTTCATATACCTGCTCACAACTCCCAGTGTGTGTGCAATATTTGGTCTTGTGCACACCATGACATACATCAAGCTTCCAACTGCTGATGAATAGGGAAACTTGGACATGTAATCTATCTCTTCCTGTGTCTTGGGGCACATCTTCTTACTTAGTTTGAAATGGCTGGCCAAAGGTCTACTAACTGGTTTTGCATTATGCATTCTAAACCTCTCCAACACCTTTTGTATGTACTGACCTTGAGACAATGTCAATTTGTGATTTTTCCCGTCTCTTGTTATTCTCATACCAAGAATTTTCTTTGCAACACTCAAATCCTTCATTTTAAATGAATTATCTAACTTCCTTTTGAGCACATTTATATCATGCATGTTAGACCCTGCAATAATCATGTCATCTATATATAATAACAAGATAATATATCTTCCATTATGTAGCCTCTTGAAAAAAACACAGTGGTCAGAATGACATCTACTATAACCTTGTTATGTCATAAACCTGTCAAATTTCAAATACCACTTCCTTGGAGCTTACTTTAGGGCATACAATCTCTTCTTCAACCTGCATACCAAATTCTCCTTCCCTTTGTGTTAGGAACCCATGTCAACCCTTCTATTTACTTTGTTAGTATATTGTTGTTGGATGCATATGCTTTGTAAGTCATCCCATAGTATTTGTTGATCCATAGTTTGTCTTATTGTTGTTGGACGCATATGATTTGTAAGTCATCCCGTAGTAATTGTTGATCCATATTTTGTATTGGCCCATGGTTTGTATTGACACATGGTATTGACCCATGGTATTGGTGCCTAGACTTAGTATATAAGTTTGTGTTGAGACCAATGAAGGCACCGTGAAGTTATTTGTATTAAGCTTGCTCAAAGGAGGTTTCCCCCTCAAAGTGGCCTATGATCAATAAAAATATTCTGTGATCTAATATATTGTGCATTTTATAAATTATTTGTTGTAGGTTCTTCACATTTGGTATCAGAGCACTTTCGTGGGCTCGTTGGGTGAAATTTCTGCCATTTTTTTTTTCTCGCATATGTTGCAGCTTTGGATCTGGGAATAATCCCTATCCACTTAAATATGGGAAGTACTTGGGCATAAGCTCTAAAAATCATCATGAGGAGTACCACAAAAACCCCAATGTAGATGGCCCATTGAGAGGACCTGTCAGCGAAAAGGGCAACGACCCCTGCCTGATTGACTAGTTCCCACCCGTGAGGTAAACCAAGAGCTATCATTTGTGGCAAAGCGGTTATCAGTTTTACCTGAGCCGTGGAGTGAGGGGTACTATCCCAATACGCAAGCTGTCATACAACATTGGTGGCTGAGTGAATATCCTGAACTGATAGGAAGATTAACATACCTGGGGTCCATATCTATTTTCAGCTGAACTGTTGCCGATCACTACCACGCCGTTACAGATCCAACCGTTTCAGATCCATTCTGAAAGTTGTTCCAGATCCATCTGTTTCAGATCTATTTCATATCCATCCGTTTTTTATCCATTCAACGCCATTTCAGATCCCTCTATTTTTTATCACTTATGCACCTTTGCAGATCTATCTGTTTCAGATCCCTTCCACACCGTATCAGCTCCTCCATTCTGGAAAAAAAAATAAAAATAAAAAATAAAAAAATAAAAACAGTTTTTTCTCCATATCTCCCGTGTTTTCATTCTGTTTCCCTTAAAACTTCCCGGGAACCCCTGTAATCCAATTCTGCATATTTCGTTCTTGAGGACCCTATCCCAAATTCCACTTCCCAAAGCTAGAAATTCCACATGTGTCTATTTTTAGGGTTTGCCATAACTTCTTCAATTTTCACCCACTTGCCTCCAAATTTTTCCACCGTGTTCATTCCCTATTTCTACTTCTTTGCCCCTCTTTGAAAATTTTTCTCATTCTTTCACCCCACTTCTGAAATCCCCATTTTTTGCTTCCTTGTCCCCTAGAAAGTGTCGAAAACCTAGTCAAACCCCAATTACCCCCTCCGAGTTTTTCCCAATTCCAAATTTCTCTTTACTAAATAAGCTTTTGTTTGTGTTTTTCTATCCATTCCCCCCCCAAAAAAAAAACTCTTCATTATGGTTGTCACCCGTGCAAGAGCAAAAACCATGGAGGAAGCACTTGTAGCCATCCAAACCAAAATCCAATATCTGGATGAAAAATTTCTCATCCTCCATCTTCAACATTCAGCCATGAACAATAACCGACCGCAAGAATCTTCTGCACCCAATGGGTTGTCTTCCTCTAGTAATTTCCGTGGTCCGAAGCTTGAATTTCCTTGCTTCAATGGTACTGATCTGACTGGATGTATCTATCGTGCATAACAGTATTTCAGTTTGCATAATACTTTTGATGTCCAAAAAGATCCGCTTGCATCCTTTCGGAAACCCTTCAATGGTACCGTTGGTACATCAAGGCTCATGACGAGCCAAAATGGAACGATTTTGCCCAACTCCTTTTGCAATGATTTGGTCCTAGTGCTTTTGATGACTTCACCGGAGCACTCACTAAACTTCATCAAAGTGGCACTATGAGAGAGTATTAGATAGAATTTGAGAAACTAGCCAATCACACAGAAGGATTGTCTGATGAATTCTACAGGAGTTGTTTTATCAGTGGTCTTAAGGATGAAATCTGGTCAGAGATTAAATTTTTTTGTCCCAACACAATGATGGAAGTCCTAGGGTTGGCTAAGTTGGTAAAAGACAAGATTGCAGCCCAACAACGCTCCAAACCCACTTTTATTCCCTTCCAAAATATGGGTTCTCAACAACCTCCCATCCCTCCAACTCCTCGACCAACTCCTATCAAGCATTTGTCCAAAACCGAGATGCAGGCACGCAGAGAAAAAGGGCTTTATTATAATTGTGATGAGAAATTCACTCGGGGACATAGATGTGTTCAACAAAAGCTCTATCTATTAGATATGGATTCTTCGCCTGCCTCTAAAATTGGTGACGAAGCTCCAGATACAATGGATGATCAGGTCGACATTCAGGAGCTGCCTATTGACCCCCCATCTCAGGAAGAACAACCAAAGATATCTCTCCATGCTTTTTCCAGCATCCCCACCACCCAAACAATGCGGGTCAGGGGTTACTTCAAGAATCTTCCTCTTACAATACTCATTGATTCTGGTAGCACTCATAACTTCATTGACCCTCGGATCACCAAACTTACTAATTGTTTTGTCCATGCTTGCTCCAACTTTGAAGTCATGGTTTCCAATGGGGGTACCTTACCTTGCAAGGGGAAGTGTCACAATGTGTGTATCTCTCTGGAATATTATAACCTATGCTTTGACATGTTTTCCTTGTCCCTAGGTGGATGTGATGTGGTTTTGGGAATTCAATGGTTACGCACACTTGGCCCCATCTTATGGGATTTTGCTGAACTTTGCATGCAGTTTTCAGTCAATGGGAAAAAATACAAATTTAAGGGCTTACAACAAGGGTCTCTCTGCATCCGCAGTTCACATCGCTTGGAAAAGATCCTTAAGAAGAATTCACATGGTGTCATCATTCAAGTCCATTCCATTTAGATGCACCCATCAATGTTCTCCTCTACGTCCTTGGATAGATCTGCAGGTGTCCTTGCTGAACCAGTGGGATTGTCGCCTTCAAGAGACCTTTCTAGTAAGAATTTAGCCACATCTACATCTCAGCAGGAAATGATGGCTATTTTGCATGTAGTACAGAAGTGGTAGCCATACTTATTAGGGAATTATTTCTGCATCAAGACTGATCTCCAGAGTCTGAAAATTTTTGGGGAACATTGGGTCTCCTCCCCAGCACACCTAAAATGTGTCATCCAACTCATGGGTTATGCCTATGCGATCACTTACAAGAAGGGTAAGGACAATATGGTGGCAGATGCTCCTTCTCGCACATTTGATGACCCAGTTTCTCTTACAACTATTTATCTACTTGTTCCAAATTGGTTGCAATCTGTTCAACATGACTATCTCTCCTATGAACTCCATGCTTCTTCATCACCAGGGCACTCTGGGTTTTTCAGAATGTATGACCAAGAACAATGTAACTTCTTTTGGCAGGGACTGAAAATGACAATTCAACAGATGGTGGCTGACTGTGATACTTTCCAGGTCAACAAGGGTGAAACGACACTCCTTTCGGGACTGCTCGAACCCTTTCCCATCCCTACACCGATTTGGACAACTATTTCTATGGATTTCCTCAACGCGCTCCAGTGGTACAATACAACATCTAAAAGGACACCATGTGAAGCAGTATATGGACAGGCACTGCCAGCTCTTCTTCCATACACCCTCAACAGCTCCCCAGTTCAGGCAATTGAATCGGTTCTTCAAAACCATGATCAAATTCTTCTCATTATGTAGGAAAATCTTCACATGGCAAGAATTCGACTAAAACAACAAGCCGATCAGCACCATTCTGAGCACACTTTTCACGCAGCTGATATGGTTCTTCTTCATCTACATCCTTCCAAGCAACCCTCCCATAAACTCAAAAGGCATCAATGGCCCGGAATGCCACTCGAGGATGCTACAGGGGAACCACTCCTTCAGATTCTGCATCAATTTCCACATCTAAAGCTTTGAGGACAAAGATTTTTCTAGGGGACAGGGGATGTTAGGAACCCATGTCAACCCTTCTATTTACTTTGTTAGTATATTGTTTTTGGACGCATATGCTTTGTAAGTCGTCCCATAGTATTTGTTGATCCATAGTTTGTCTTATTGTTGTTGGACGCATATGCTTTGTAAGTCATCCCATAGTAATTGTTGATCCATATTTTGTATTGGCCCATGGTTTGTATTGACACATGGTATTGACCCATGGTCTTGGCGCCTAGACTTAGTATATAAGTTTTTGTTGAGACCAATGAAAGAACTGTGAATTTATTTGTATTGAGCTTGCTCAAAGGAGGTTGCCCCCTTGAAGTGGCTTGTTATCAATAAACATATTTTGTGATCTAATATATTGTGCATTTTATAAGTTATTTGTTACAGGTTCTTCACACTTTGACCTCATACCCATGTGGTTGTTGCATATAAATCTCTTCCTCCAAATCCCCATGGAGAAATGTTGTTTTTACATCTAACTGTTCAAGATGCAAATCTTCTACCACCACTAAACTTAAAATAGTTCTAATTGAAGTCATTAAAACAACAGGAGAAAATATTTCATCAAAATCTATACCTTTCTTCTATGCAAACCCCTTTACAACAAGTCTTCCCTTGTACCACTTATTTCCTCCATCTTCTTCCTTCAACCTATAAACCCATTTATTCTACAATTCTCTTTTACCAGTAGGGAACTGAACCAAATCCCAAGTTTGGTTTCTTACCAATGAGTCCATCTCTTCATTCATGCCTTGCTCCCACTTCTTTCTAGTTTCCACCTGCATTGATTCTTCATAACATTCTGGTTCACCAGAATCAATCATCAATAAATAATAAAGTGAAGGAGAGAATCGTTTAGGGGGTATACTTAACCTGCTAGATCTTCTAACACTTGCAGGAGTTTGAGGTACTTGTTGTTGTTCTTGATTTTCTGGCACCTTTGGAACTTCATTTTCTTTGATTTCGTCAAGCAATGTGTATGTTGTTTTTTCTTTTACCTGTTTCTTTCCCTGAAACTGATCTTTAAAAGCATACCAACTTGCTTTAAAATCATAAGAGAAACTATCTGGGAAGAATTCAAGTGCTAAAGGGAAAAAATTGTCATAGGTAGGGGCATAAATGCTTATGGAAGATGACAAAGTAGTGGAACCCAGGGAGAAGAAGGTAGAAGTGAAAAGGGTATAACCTAGAAATTTAGAAGGGGTAATGAATCCCTTAGAGGAAAAGGAAATCATAGAGGGAACAGAACCCATTGAGGTAGATGAGCTGGGAGATCACTAGTGATTTGTTACAAGTGTCAAACACTAGGACATAAAGCCTATGAATGTCTTGAGAGTTTGCATACTATGAGGATACCAGATAATAGAACTCGTGTTGCTCAAGGAAATGAAAGCAGAGCTTGATATGTAGCTGGGGATAATTTGGATGTAGCTCAACCAGATTCTAGAGAGAGATTGATGTTCAGGAGAATCCTATTCATGCCAAAAAATTTGCGAGTGATAAATGAAACAGATCAAACAAAGTATACCTTCAAGACTAGGTGCAAAATCAAAGGTAAGTGTTGTTCTCTAATTGTAGATGGAGGAAGTACTAAAATTTTATTGTCAAAAGAGGTTATAGAGAAATTGAAATTGAAGTGTAGACCACACCCTCAAACTTATAAAGTCTCATGATTGCAAAAAAAGAACTGTGTTACTATTTCTGAATAGTGTTTGATTAAATTTTAAGATTGGAAATTAATTATCATGGTAGTGTGATATGCGATATAGTACTGATGGATGCTTTCCATCTACTATAAGGTAGACCTTGGAAGTATGATAGGAAGATTATGTATGATGGAGTTAAAAGTACCTTTCTACTTGAAAAGAATTGCAAAAGGACTTTGATGATTCCCTTCAAGGGAGAAAAGGGATAAAAAAACAACAATAGCCATTATTATGATAGGAGGATAATGTTATGTTTAGCAAAAACATTTTTGAAAGAAGGAAAAAAGGCGATTTTTTTTTTTATACTATAACTAAGGGTTTGAGCTTAGATGAAAAGAGGACTAATATTCTGATAGAGGTGGAAGAAATGTTGTTGGAATTTATGGAGATTCTTCCCAAAGAGATGTCGAATAGATTGTCACCTGTGAGAAGCAATTCTCATCAAATTGACCTCATTCCAATATCCAGTTTACGAAAAAAGGAAGCACATAGATTGACACTAGCTAAAAATGAGGATTTAAATACGCAAGTTGACCCAAGGTGCCTTAGTCAATAAGGTTATTGCTTAACAATTACACACTACACATGCGTTCACATAGACAAGATGTAAACAATATGCCAGACGATGGCTTATATTACTTCTACCGAAACGGTTACAATGCAACTACATGAAATGCCAATAACTAACTACTGTCAGCCTTAGACAAATACAATACAGAAGTAACTGTGTGCTATCTCAATGTGTCGATCATCACCCTCTCCTGGTTCACTGCGGAACTCTGAGCTATGGCTCGATCTATGCATTTGGAAGATGTGTGACTGTTCTGTCCAATCCACCAATATTCTCCCCAAACTCTGCTCTGCTCTTCCAGATTCGTCCCTCAACTGATCCCAACTCCCTAGTCTTCTACATCACTGTCGATGTTCCAAAGATCACTCTAACTCCCGAAACATGCTTCTTTTGTCAGTCGATCCTTCCACAATCTTGCAGACCTGCAATTGTCAATGCCCCTGTCGTGCTGCACAACCTCCACCTATGGAAACATTTGTCATGTCTTCAACCACCTACAATAACTATCATTAACTTCCTTAGCAACCCCAAACTATTTCCAAGTACTTTCCTTGACTTCTACGCATCCTTCTGACACTACTACAGTAGTCATTCTTTTCTCTATCCCGGCCATACTATCTTCCTTCATCTTCAATATACCTATCGGTTTCCTTCCGCACTCTCAGTCTTTGCCAGTCCACCCTTCCTCGCTGCCTGGATCATGCCCAAACCTGTCAGTGTCGCGGTTCGACAACATGTCGACCACCTGCGAGTCTGCTACAACTCTATCGTCTTTCGACCTCAAACATGTTGACTCTAAACTTCCCTTTCATGTCGACAAACCTCAACAGCTCCTGCTCGACTCATTAACTTTGACAACCAATATTCTCCTCTGCACCAGTGGTCATCAGCACTCTCTCTGGTCGGCCTCCTCATGTCGATCAACTTCGACTGATCTTCCTAGTCCCCGATGGTCCTACATCAAACTCCCTAGGTGAAAAGGAACTCGACTACTCCATTAATTTCCTGAACTCTTCTTCAGAAATCCATGTCGCCTCCTGCAACTCATCATATTTCCATCGCACTAAGTATTCCTTCCTTCACGAACTGCGTGTATGCCCGACTTCGCGTTCCTCTATCACTTCTGTGATTTTCTTTTTCTGTCGATCTAGAATCTGCACTGTCTAGTCGATGTTCAACACTTCTATGCTTCCACTTCTTGACCCTTCTTCAAACTTCTATGGATATGAGATATTGAATGTTGCTGAAATGCTCAAGTCATTCGGCAGCTCCAACACATAAGCGTTGTCTGAAATCTAACATGGTCTTATCTTCTTCAGCTTCAGCTTGTTATACGTTCCTCGTGGAAATCTCTCTTTCCGCAAATGTGCATAGACTAAGTCTCCCTCGCTGAATGACTGTAGCATCTTCTTCTTGTTGGCTCTCAACTTGTATGGCACTTTACTCTTTTTTATGCACTTTTGCACATCGTCATGCACTTCTTTCATATGCTCTGTAAATGGTTCTGCATCCGCACTTTTCCTAATTTCTGTTGGTAACTTGACCAAATCCACCACTCCATGTGGGCTTCTTCCCTCAACCATATGGATTGGGTTCAAACCTGTCGATCGATTCACAGAATTGTTATATGAAAACTCTACTTGCACCAACACATTCTCCCACTCCTTGGGTCTGTCAGATGTCAAACACCTCGGTCTTTCCGTTTGTTTGCGCATGATATGCTGAGCTAAAATGCAACCTCGTGTCCAATTTCTTCCATAGGGTTCTCCATAAATGTCCCATAAACTTGGTATCTCTGTCCGATGTGATACTCTTCGGAAACCCATGCAATCTGACTACGTCCTTGAAGAATAGTACTTCAATTCCTGTGGCATCACTTGTCTTCCGAAATGGAATAAAGTGTGCTATCTTTGAAAATCTGTCGACTACAACAAATATTGAGTCGCTCTATTGCTGTGTCTTTGGAAATCCTAGCACAAAATACATGCTCAAGTGCTCCGATGGGGTATCTGGTACAGGTGATGGTGTATACAACCCCGTATTCTGATGCCTCCCTTTTTCCAACTAGAAAACTCTACATTGTCGAACCCACTTTCTGACATCTGTCATCATTCCTGGCCAATAATACTTCTCTTTGACCAATGCCTTAGTCTTGTTGATGCCAAAATGACCTGCTAATTAGCCACTATGAAAATCTCGAATTAGGTTCTCTTTGATGGATCCTCTCGGAATACAAAACTGTTGTCCCTCTTGAATAGGTATCCGGTACAAACTGGCAAGTCCATGGAAAATCCTCACTCCAGTCGTACTTGTCATTTCTGACCAATCCAATATTGCCTTCACCTTTTCTGGGTCCATCACCAGCCCTCTACCCGAGATTACAAATCCCAAGTAAACCAGTTCTTCCTTCATGAACAAACACTTTTGCAGGTTTACCATCAGCTTCTCTTCCTACAACTTCTCTAATACTTGTCGAATGTGCCCCAAGTGTTATGTCTTGGTTTGACTAAATATTAAGATGTTGTCTACATAGACTACAACAAACTTTCCCAAAAATGGTTTCAGCACTTCATTCATCAACGTCATGAATGTACTGGGTGCATTAGTCAACCCAAATGGCACAACTAACCACTCATACAACCCTTCCTTTGTCTTGAATGTTGTTTTCCATTCATCTCCTTCTCTTACCCGAATCTGGTGATAACCGTTCTTCAGGTCTATCTTTGTGAAGAAATTCGCTCCACTCAAGCAATCCATCAAGTCATCCATCCTCGGCAATGGAACCATTACTTGATCGTGATCTTGTTCATAGCTCCTGAGTCTGTACACATTCTCCATTCTCCACCTTTCTTCGGCACTAATATTGTTGGTATCGCGCACAGACTCAGACTTTCTCTGATCAACCCTCTATCCAACAAATCCTAGACCCGTCGATTGAGTTCCTGACCTTCTGTCGAAATCATCCTATGCGGTGCCTTGTTTGGCAGACTCGACCCTGGAATCAAGTCGATCTGATGGGATATGCCTCTCATTGGTGGCAATCCCATTGGTGTCTCATCGACCACTATGCTCTGAAAATCTTCGAGCATCCTTCCGACCTCAACCGGAATCTTCTCCATTGTCAACCTATCGACACATGGTCCTTTCAGAATGATGGAAAAACATGCCGACTGCTTTTCCTCCTCTGCAAGGAATTCTTTCGCTGAACACATCAACACTCACTTCTCCCAAAAGTTTCTCTCGCCCTGCTTATAGTCGGATGGATCCTCTGACCTCGGCTTAAGAGTCCTTTGCATGCCATTCTTCCACACTATGATTGTGTTGGCTAGACCATCATAGACCATTTTCCAATCATACTACCAGGGTATCCCTAACAATATATGGCATGTGTCCATTGGGATTACGTCGCATAGTACAATGTCTTCAAATCCTTCGACTCTGAAGTTAATCAGGCACTGCCTGGTCACCTTCAAACGGTGTCCCTTCTGCAACCATGAGATCTTGTAGGGGTGTGGATGTTCTCGACACTTCAACCCGATCTTGTTGATGACCTCTGTCGACAAAAGATTCTTAGTGCTTCCACCATGAATTATGGTCTTGCGACGCCATTCACTGACTGGCACCTTAGTTCGAAAGATATCCTTCCGTTGTGCCAGATCTTGCTCGTCGCGTCGGCCTTCCTGAATGAATTTTTGCCTGACCGTTAGGTTTCTATCCTTCTTCCTCCCATCTTCATTACTGTCGGATGTTGATTCTGTCCTCTCATCGACATGCTCATCTCTTTGATGTCTGAAATTCGACTCCTCTGCACCATGAAGGTTCTCTGGGCATTCATATGCCTTGTGTCCTGCTCCACGACACTTGTAACAGATTATGGCTGGTCTGTCAGCTCATTTTCTGTCGAGACCAATTTGACCATACGCACCTCGACTGCGTGTAGCTCGACCATCACATCGGTTTTCTTGTGTCTTCTCTCTTGTTGATGTCCCCTCAGTAAGAAATGGAGACTGTTGACTTACTTAGCGAGTTTCGCTAATGCATTCAATTTGTATCTATTTGCAGGTGTACTTATAGCGGCATTCACCTAGGGTGCTTACTACATGGTTCCCATAAATTTTTAAACCCAAAGTATGTGAAGGTTAAAGTTCGGCACCTTTAAAAGCCTTGGAGGTCGTTTGTGAAACCTGTTGAACTTATAATAATTGTTGAATTGGAAATGTATTGTTGGTACAAGGCAATGCTTATGGTCTTTGCAATACTTGTGTATTTATAAAACTTGTTGATCAAGTGTGACTCTACCACTATAGTGTCTTGGGTCCAAATCGAGATCTTTAGGGTTTGTTGGTAGCATTGAATGCACTTCTGCGATGGTACATGGCCAACGCTGGTAGCTATGATGAGGGTCTCTCCCTTGGTTTCTAGAGTAACGAAGGTTCCACTTCATGGTTCATTTCACTGGTTTTACTGTATATGTTGAGGGTTTCGTGTACTGACCTGAGCTGGGCTCAGGGTCAGCACACCATATGAGCGTTTCATATGCAGAGATGGAGACTGACCTAGAAGGTAACTTTTTCCTTGGCATAAATACTACGTCTTCCTGTTATTTCGACTTGATATATTTTGATGCAAATTTTCAGGGTTTTGACTTCGTATGGTTTACTCATTTGGCAGGTATTCGTGTGGCATCCTCCTTCTACTTGTCTACGAGTTGATGGCCAGTACCTCAACTTTGATTATGTTGCGAATGGTAAGTCATATTTCCCCATTTCTTAACTTCCCCTCTCGCCTCTGTGGAGTGTACTATTAGTGTTTGCTATGCAGAACTTCATAAGCCTGGTTTGGGTTTACTGCAACAATTTTGAGTTTCTTGACGTCATCATTTGCTGGACCATATTGAAATGTATCTTCTGGTTATTCTTAATGGACCTGGGGATAGTGTAGAGTTTTGGTCATTCGGTTCAATGTTGATCTTCGCGGAAGTTGTAATACTAATTACCCAATATAAGACTGGGGTTATATGTCTACGTATTTTGTTTATAAATGAATCCTTGTACCTGCGAAATGGAGGAAATGACTTACTGTATAATCAATTGGCACACTGTCTAATTTCTATGTGTTCTTATGGTAAGAGTAGTTCAATTTTCTGGTTTTGCTTGTTGGTTGCTTTTGATCTGACGGTTGTCGTTTGAGAAATTTATCATAGGAATCGTGATTTTGTCATACCCACGTCTATTAAGAGCTGAGTTTGACGCTGTATACTGTTTAGAAAAATATTAGGGAAGGAGTCGGCCTCTGCATGTTCTATTATTCTGTATTCCTGATTTAAAGAATGATGCCTTTACTGGTCTCCTAGTTTTCTTTGCATGAAGTAATGGTTATAAGTATGGATTCCCTATGTGGTTGTCTTTATAAATAGATTTTCAATTCTTAGTTTATGAAGTCGCTACCAGTCACAATTTGTTGTTGGGAAGAACGAAACCCTAGTTTGGTTTCCTTACATGCCTACGGGGATTCGCTTTGGTTCTTCTTTGTGTGCATTTTCTTGTAGTTGCTTTTACATGCAAGCATAGAGGGATTCAATCCCTGACCTTGCATTTTATGTTGAAAAGATTGGTTCTATGTGTTTGTTAAATGGTAATGAAAACACTTGTTTTGGATGTATAACTACTTCTGTGTAAAACAATATGTTATTGGGTTGCCTGGACTATAGCTTGGTCTTCTTGGAAAAGTCAATGAGACTCAATCTCGTGACCTTTATTTCAATGGTTAAAAGTACTATAGTTTAAAGTCGTGGAATTAACTTATTGGTAGTGGGATTCATTTCATAAGAAAATTCTGCTATTACTTTCGATTTAATGTTTGACTATTTAAGTGAAAATGTAGAGACAGTGGAATGGAATGATACCATGGTTGGAAAGGCATAAATTAATAATCATTGCTACTGTTAATTCTTTGTTTTGATGTGTAAGTAACTAAGAGAAAATGCTACTATTAATACTTTGTTTGATCTATAAAATAACTAAGAGAAATCGCTATTGTTAATAATCTGTTTGATTTGGTTCTATTGTCAGTACTTAAGCACAAAGAGAATAACCATAAAAGAATTAAAAGAGAAACAAAATTAATCCCCGCACTACTAATTAGAAGAATGATTCAGATCAAACACATTATTATTGAGAAATATAGTAATAAATCTAAGTTTGCTGATGGGGTGTTGTCTAGCACAGGCTAGCTTGGCTAAACTTGCTAGACCCTCCACTAATTTCTGGGTGAAACCTCTAAGTGTTGATAATGTTTATAATGAGAACACTGCTGAAGAATTAATTCTAATTTAAATGCCTACATCTACTATAACTGGGAAATGGAAACAATTAATACCACATACCTGGTTGCTTGGGCACTCGATCCTTTCTTGTAGAAACCTGCACACTCAAACAGTAATTAGTGCAGATCCTATTGTGATTAGCTAACTTGTTAGGGTGATTTTCCTTAGCTGGATAACTTTGGGGCTACTATGTTCCTCCTAACCATGATCCTACAACCGTTCTTGGTTCTGTATGGAACCCCTCAAGCTGGATTCCAACATGCAAAATAGATAGAGGACCTAGGTTTACTGCTGGTTCAGTTTCTTGGAGTAGAAAAACTTCTCTCTGATTACCATAAGAGAATGATAGTGAAAAAGATAGACGATCCCCTAAAACTTGGGATCTACCCTCTTGAAGTAGGTGAGTCTTGATTTATTACTGTTGGCATAATTAGTTTCTTTAAATTAAGTAAATAATATTTAAAAGATATTATTTAATAAATATCTAGTCCTTTGCACTAAGACTTTTTCAAGCTCTTCATAATAATTATGATAACAATAATTATAATAATAAGATTTCTAACCTAGGTATTACCACATTAGTAATACTATTTATAAATGTGGCTTCCCACTAAATATTAATACTTTATTAATACTATTAAATAATGTGGCATCCCACTATGCATAAACTATATGCAATAATGTCTTTTATAAATAATTAATCACATCATTATCTATTCAATATTTTTAATAATAATATTAAATCTTGTTTCTTTACATGATACTTAGTTTTAAAAACTTAAGGGTAAGTTCCACTTCTTTGGGCGTTCTTTCGATAAGCTAGGATAGGCACCTCTAGTCTCTCTCTTTGCATGTCGGATTCCCTTGTTTAACATGGTAGTTCCCGCAGTATTTGATGATAGATAAAAGATGAATCATTTATTCAAATTAAATAAATGTGATGAAAGTAAAAGTGTTATTCAGAGTCTTTTCCGACTCAATACTTTGAGATCCAGTAACCCTGAGTGCTCTTCAGATCCTTTTAACTCAACACTCTCACATGGGCGTTATGCTAGTGCAATTCGAGAGCCTCTACTCAACACTAGTGCTAGAATGTGGTTGTGAGGCACATCTAGAATATTTAAGTTGCCTCAGATCTAATATTCATTTATCAAGCTTGGAGTGGTCCAGGGCTTAGACCACGGGGCCTTTACTAGAAGACAATATAATACCACGTTCATTCATATTGCAGTATTAAATATTCATGAAAACCAAAAAATTATATTGATTATATATTAAGGGGAAAAGGGTTTTTTTTTATTTAATGTAACAATACAAAAATATTTTGGGGTCCTTTTTATATGGGCGGGCTGACAAATATCCACCAAATGGAGATGGCAGGATCACGGCTGGATGAGAAATCGGGTTCAATGAGGTAAGGCTCGGGCTTACTAGTACGCAGGGAAATCACGTCTTGAGGCATGCTTGAGGCTGGGGGGTTTTGTGATGAAGTGGGTTTCCAGTTGATCATAGTCGAGAGACAGTGGTCATTGACAGCCAATTGTTACCAATAGCATTCAGCTAGTTGTTACCAATAGCCTTGGGAGGCTCTAAGCCTCCAAGGCCTATTATAGGCCCTCGATAGGCCTTGGGGGCTTGAATACCCAGCCACTAGTTCCTATTACAGGCCTTGGGAGGTTTATTCAGCCTCCTAGAGCTTGTTATAGGCCCTAGGGGCTTGGATACCTATCCCACAATAGGCTTAGTCAGCGATTGGGGAACTGCAACATGCAATCTAAATGTTGTACTATGTGTATTGTTTCTAGTGACATATAAGAAGTGATCTCCTATCTCTTCATTAGACCATTAGATGTTGCAAATCATAATGATATGTGGTTGAGTAATTGCATTGTGGGTGAAGTAATGTGCATCCACAATATACATCGAAAGAAGCAAGGTGCATCGTAGAATGTATGTGGGGTCATACGAGGGGTATCATATCAATATACTAGGTACAAATATAAAGGGGTATAAAAAATGTTAATGAAAAAATTGATACATACAATATCTAGTGAAAATAGGGGTTTTTTTAAATTGGGAAGGCATATTGGGAGGGGGTTAAAAAAACGATTTTGGAAAGTATTTTTGAATATTTAGTGAAATTAGGGGTATTGTTTCATATCCTATGAACGAACGTGCTATGATAGTGGTTTATTGAGTGAAGCCCCCGTGGCTTAGACCCACACTCAATGTACCTTAGGGCTTACTCCCAGTACATAAACATTCTTCTAGGTACATTGGGGCTTATGCCCAGTATGTAGGTTACATGTGTATTTCTAAGTCCATGCTCAACACACTCATAAGTCAAATCATGTAAAATCATAGCTCTGCAAAGTAAGTAACAAAATATCATCTAAGTAACAAAGCTAAAGAACATCATTAAAAGATTGGGGCCTTCTAGCCCAGTATACACTCAAATAAAGAAGTCAGTCAGGGTCCATGCATGATATGTCAATATATATAAACGAATAAATCATAGGTGTTAGGGCTCAAGCCCAATACTCAAAATAAAACATAGGTGCTAGGGTCGTGGCCCAATATAACAACAAAAATAGTCAGTCCAAAATTCAGGATATTACATCCCTCCTCGCTTAGAAACAACACCGTCCCGATCTTTCTAGGGACTAGGAATGAGGTCATGAAACAAGGCGAGGTATGCCTCTTTCATGGTGGTCTCATTCTCCCCAGTAGCCTCATCTGGTCCAAAGTGCCTCCATTGCACTTTTAGATGAATAATGGTCCTTCTCCTAAGCTGCACCTCTCTCTTGTCTAGAATGTGGAGTGGTTCTGGGGTGCAATCCCCTTTGGGCTCCACCTGTAATAAGGACCAATCAATAACCTGTTTAGTATCGTATACATATTTCTTTAATAATGAAGCATGAAATACATTATGGACTTTTATATGCGCTGGTAAGGCTAACTCATAAGCCACTGGGCCCTTCTTGGCCAGTATTTCAAAAGGCCCACAAAATATTGGGGCTAGTTTCCTGCAACGTCCTAAGCTCAACGAGCTTCATTTTGCCTTTATTTTTAGAAACACATGTTCACCGACTTGGTAGTATTTGTCTTTTCTTTTCTTGTCCGCATAACTCTTTTGCTGGTCTTGTGCTTCTTTCAAGTTCATTTGTACCTTGGAGACTAGCTGTTCCAAGTCTTTTAGTAGGTTGGGCCCTAACATCAGTTTGTCTACTAGACTATCCCAAGTCATGGGTGTCCGACATTTCCTGCCGTAGATACCTCGAAAGGACTCATTTTGGCCAAGGGTTGATAATCGTTGTTGTATGCAAACTTTGCGAGGTGCAAGTAATCTTCCCACAGTCTTGGTGGGGTTGTTCATGACATACATCCTCAACATGTCCTCGAGGATTTGGTTTACTCATTCTGTTTGTCCGTTGGTCTAGGGACGGTACGCGGTACTGAATTGTAACTGGGTTTCCAAACCGAAGAACAATGCTCTCCAGAAGTTTCTAGTGAACTTCGTGTCTCGATCGGAACTGATTTCCTTGGGTATCTCGTGCAATCGAAATATCTCCTTTAAGAATATTTCCGCGATGTGAACTGCCTTGTAGGTAGATTTTACCAGTATGAAGTGAGCTGATTTAGACATCTTGTCTACCACTACAAGGAAGGAGTCGTTCAGTTTCTTACTCTTGGGTAAGCCTGTAATGAAGTCCATGATTATTACCACCCATTTCCATTCCGGAATGGGTAAAGTTTGAAGTAATCCGGAGGGGTGTTGGTGTTCTACTTTGACTAGTTGGCACTCCTGACATTTTGTGATGAACATGGCAATGTCAGCTTTCAACTTAGGCCAAAAGTAATGTTTCTTGGCTGCGATATCATCTTTTGATATCCGGGATACCCTGAATAAGGTTTTTGGTGAAACTCGGTGAGAATGTTTGATCTAATCTCTCCACTCTCTAGGATGTAGAGTCTTTCTTTCAACCACATTAGTCCTGACTCATCTATCTTATATTCCTTTTGTTGCTGGAATATTCTATCTTCCTAGATCTTTGCAAGGATTTCCGTTTAGTAACGGTCACTCTTACATGTCATTCGAATCTTATGGTGTAAGTATGAGTCGGTTTGACTCACCATGAGTTCGTAAAGCATATGTGCCCGATAGCTCAAGGCATCCGCAATCTAGTTTTCCTTTCCTTTGATATGTTTTAGTTGGAAATGGTATTCACTAAGGAAGCCTAACCACTTGGCATGCCTGGCATTTAGGTCGGGTTGGTAGAAAAGGTATTTCAAACTCATGTTATCAGTCATTAATAGGAATTTCTTTCCCATGAGATAATTTCGCCACATCTTCAAAGCATGGAAGATGGCAGCTAGTTTGAGGTCATGTGTAGGGTAGTTCTGCTCATGCTCTTTTAATTTCCTTGATTCGTAGCATATGGGAAAATTGTCTTGCATAAGGACTCCCCCAAGTCCTTACTTTCTTGCATCCGTGCAAACGACGAAGTCCCCATTGGGATCCACAATATGCAGAATCAGTGCACTAATCAGTAGTTGTTTCAGCTTTTCAAAGCTTTCTTTGCACTTATCCGTCCACATAAACTTGTTTTCCTTTTTCTGTAAGGCAGTTATGGGACATGCAATACGTGAAAAGTTCTCAATGAACTTTCGGTAGTAGCCGACTAATCCTAAGAACGATCTTATATCAAATATGCATGTAGGTGTGGTCCATTGTTCGATAGATTTGACTTTTTCAGGGTCGACGGCTATTCCCTTCTCGGAAATGATATGACCTAAATATTGAATGTGGGGTTTATAGAAATCGCACTTAATAAACTTGGCGTAAAGCTAGTGTTCCCTCAATATTCGCAAAACAATTCGGAGGTGCTCCTCATGTTCTACTTCGTCCTTGGAGTAGATCAAAATGTTATCAATGAAGACAAAAACAAACTTATCGAGGTATTTACTAAAGATGTTGTTCATCATGCACATAAAGTTGGCCGGTGCATTCGTCAACCCAAAGGGCATCACTACGAACTCGTAGTGGTTGTAACGGGTTTGAAATGCGGTTTTGTTGATATCCTCATCATAGATTCTCACCTTATGGTATTCGGATCGTAAGTCGATCTTTGAGAAGATCTTCGCCCCGCCGACTTGTTCAAAAAAGTCGTCAATTCTAGGTAGTGGGTAGAGGTTCTTAATGTGTTGATGTATATGTAACTTCGGAATTTATTTCACATATATGTATATTGTATTCCTATAGAGATGTTATTATTCTTCTATACGGAAGTGGTTGTATTCCTATAGAGATGTTATTGTTCCTCTATATGGAAGTGTCGTCATTTATATTGTAAGTGTCGTAACTTATACTTGATGGGTTATTAGACCACCTTGTTGGGGTCAGCCCTGTATAAGTCATGTGGGTCAAAGGGTTATTAGACCACCTTATTGGGGGTCGGCCATGTGGGTCAAAGGGTTATTAGACCACCCTAGTGGGCGTCGGCCCAGTCAACATTATGTTAAGTGGTTAAGTTGAGGCCGACCTAATTGAGTAAAGGTCAAGTCAAGTTAGTGTATAAATAGAGAGTGTCTCTCTCATTTTACACATTCTACTCTCTCACTCACACTTTGGAGAGTGGCGCACTTGTGGAGGAGGAGGATCTACTGCTAGGAGAAGACTATCTCTTGTACTCTGGTTGTATCATTGCTCTATCTATCGCTGAGGAAGTTATTTGGGTTTTTCACCTTTAAGGTTTTCCCCAAGTAAACTCCATGTCTCTTGTGTGCTTGCATTACTGTGTCCATGATTGATATGTTGTACATGTTGTTCTCTCAGTTAAGATCCTAGATCAGATTGAAGTAAATTCTGAAAATTTAACATGGTATCAGAGCTAGCCTGAAAGAAGGCATGATATGGCGTGTATGACACTTGTTGCACTTACGATGCTAGGGCTTGATATAGAAAAAACCATTCATCGTAGCACTTTCTCTATAAATCCATTTTGGAGAAGTTTTCAGATATGAAACTTTTACAGGTCGAAGATCAGATCCCCATGTACCTTGTGTCCAAAGGACAACCTCTAATTTGTTGTACTTTGTGATTTATGATCTGTACAATACAGGGTTTCTGCCTCTTCCAGATCTGAGTCAAAATCAAGTGACCTTGGGAAAAAGGTCATAACTTGGGCTAGGAAGCTCCAAATGAAATTTCATAAAAAGTGACAGGTAGTACACAGACTTTACTATATCAAGATGATTTTTCAGAGGCCGACGTTTAACCAGTAACACGTGGCACTCCGTACAAGTTCGCTCTCCTGTATTATCCCATAAACAGGTCACGTTGCGACACTTGGCATAAATCTCTCTCAGAGAATCCAATTGAGGTCAGAAATATCGGGATGGAAATATAATAGGTCGGGATATCTCTAGAAAAATTTTCAGACCCTATGGATCGAAAGGTTCGGAGTTACACCAAAAACAATCTGGTACATATTTCTAACAAAACCGAATTATTTTTTAGTACCTTCATTCATGGCTTCTGGAATTTAGGGCTTCAGAGAAAGTTGAAATTTTTGTAATCAGAGACCACGAATGGATGCTACTCATAAAAATCGAAATTTAGAGACCAAGATCAGATTTTTTGGTTGGGCAGAAGGCCGGGCTTGATCAAACCCCAGTTTGGGACTTTGATCAGAAAGATGGAAAATTAGGGCTTCTACAAAAATTGGAATTTTGGAAATCTGTGGCCACGGCTAGAAGCTCCTCAGAAAATTCGAAGCTTAGAGTTTTGAATCAAATATTCTGGTTGGGTGAAGCTCTGGGAAACTCAAACCCTAATTCAGGGTCCTCTCTAGTGAATCTGGAAATCTAAAAGGCAATTTCGAGGGGTGAAACTTTGCAGTTTTCAAATTCTGAATATACCAGCTTGATTAGCTCATCAAGGCACATATTTCTATCCTTTCGGAAGTTTGAAATTCAAAGTTTGAATTTTTGAGGTTTCTCTGACAAGCCCTATTACAGCTCCAGATCCAGTTCTTGCAAATCAAGTGGATTGGGTTAATCCTAGAAGAGGATGGATTGGTCACCTGCATAAGTGAAGAAGTTCCTATTTCAGAGGGAGATGAGGCTAAGGCCTTCCATAAGAAGATTACAATCTTGATAGGTATGGCTTACAGGTATGTTTCGAATTCTTTTCATGGTTAAGTTTATGATATGTTTGTCTTCATATCATTATAGTACAATCTTGATTAATTAATAGACTTGTCGTATTACCTTAATAGAAGATATTCATTGATTAAGGTTTTGAAGCTTATGATTGTACTAATGCATTGTGATGTTGTATGAGGTTTATGTTGTTCGCTAACATAAAAGGTACAACAAGAAAGACAAATCATGTTCTACTTCAAGAACATATGATCATGGTGACATGAAGACAAAGATTCATCCATTGTCATGGATCACATAGAAGATCTACTTACGAGGTATGTATAACTTGGTTCTACAATGGTTAACTTATGAGACATGCAGGTTACTAGCACAAATCACTGAAGAGAAGCAGAAGACATTATGCAGGTATGTTAGACATAACTAGCTAGCATGAAGGTATAGGTTTGAGTAATCACGGGATTATGCATTGATGATTTAACTAATCAGAAGAGTCCTATGATCAAATAAGAATATGCATGAGTAAAAGAAGACTTCCCTGAAACCTTGAATACTAATGTTTATTATATGTGAATGATCATGACTATACATGTTTAAGATTATTGTGTATTATACTAATAAATGTGTGGTTATGTATGAGACCTCAAGGATAACACAATGATGATACTAATAAGCATGCATAGTGATTAAGGATGGATGTAAGTTCAAGGACAGGTAATCCAGGAAGCAAATATCAAGAGGGAGCACACTCCAGTTGTTCCTGCAAGAAAGCAAAGGAGCACACTTCAGTAGTTTCTGCAAGGATGCAGATATTTAAAGAGAGTTGACCACTTCTCACAATCCACATAAGAATGGAGTTGTAGAAAAGAAGCGAAGATTGAAAAG
The DNA here is from genome assembly GCA_027924585.1 of Larix kaempferi. Taxonomy (NCBI): domain Eukaryota; kingdom Viridiplantae; phylum Streptophyta; class Pinopsida; order Pinales; family Pinaceae; genus Larix; species Larix kaempferi. Next base: position 5,537,750 of record BSBM01000991.1, on the reverse strand, counting down.
GAGTCAACCCAACAAACAAACGAAGATAAGTATTTGAATTGTCATTACTTGCATATTTTATTGTTTAAATAATACTGTTCAATAATGTATATACTGATGTTCCTAGAATTAGGTTGTGTATTATTCATATTAGAATAGTTGCATTGATGAATAGTATACTACTAATATGCATGGGTAAGTGGCCTATGGCATTGTACAACATTCCATTGCTACTTATCTAGAATGAAACCTCTTTGATGACATGTTGGGAGTTGTGCACACTCTTAACAATGTTCTGGTAGAGATTGGAAGGCATCTAGAAAGTTACGGGATATGGATAAATGTTGTATTGAAGCATTGGCTAAGCTAATTGCATGACTGTATGACATATTTATTTATGTGTAAGAATTTGTTCTAAAAACTATGAGATGTTTTCTAATCATGCAATTTAACTTGTTGTGTAGGAAAGATCGTATGCCATCACCTACAAAAGAAGAACTACAACATTTGTTCAGCAACAAAATTATCTATTGAAGATATTGAAGTTCGCAGGATATGGGAAGAATATCATGATCCGTCGATCATGAAGAATGATGTTTGGGATGTATTCCCAAGACTTGAAGGGAAGTTTATTATGACTTCCATATGGATCTATCAAGATCAAGCATGCTGCAGATGGAAACATAGAGAAATATAAAAGTGATGAAATAGAAGATACACCAGATGGATTTCAAGACAACTTTCTTGAATGGTGTAGTTGAAGAAGAAGTGTATGTGGAGCAGCCACTTGGTTCTGAGACACATGACAGGAAATCATATATGTGCAGAACTTGGTATGGTAAGCTAGTCAGCTTTCTATCCAGTTTGGTCTTTACCAAGAGTAAAACGAGTTCCAACCTTTACTACAAGGTTGAGGTAGGCAATCCAGGGATACTCTTATTGTATGTGGATGACCTGTTTGTAACAAGAGATGATAGATTGATTTTTGACACGCAGTGGAAGCTTGCAGCCAAGTTCGAGATGAAGGACTTGGGGATGATGCACTATTTTCTTGGTATGGAGGTGTGACAGAGTACACAAGGAATCTTCCTTGGATAAAGGGAAGTATGCAGTAGAGATTCTGAAGAGGTTCGGGATGATGGACTGCAAGGCTATGGCCACACCTATGGCATCAAACCTGAAGCTTCTGTGTGATGCTTCATCTGATCCGATCGATGTCACGATGTATCGTCAGATTATTGGGTCCTCTATGTACCTAACGAACATGAGACCAGATATTTGCTTTGTGGTGAACACATTGAGCCAGTTCCTGATAGATATGAGGAGTGTTCACTTGGTTGTTGTAAAGCATATTATGAGGTACCTGAAGGGTACACCTGAATATGGGCTCAAATATGCTGCGAATCAAAAGTTTAACCTATAGGGTTATGTTGATTCAGATTGGGCAGGCAGTGCTGTAGATAGGAAGAGCACTTCTGGGTGCTACCTCAGTATGGGATCAGGTGTGATCTCTTGGTTTAGTAGGAAGCAGTCTTGCATAGCATTGAGTACAACCAAAGCAGAGTATGTTGCGATGGATGAGTAGGTTGCAAATGTATTGAGCAATCCGTTGGCCAGAGTGCATTTTGAGTACTTCAAAGATAAGCTTGGTGCACTTCAGATCGAGGTTCATTCCAAAGGGAAGTGATGAGTCCAGAAGATGCAGATGCACATGAGATTTTCTGACATGGTTGATGTGTTCTCCCTTGGTCGTGATATAATTGCTAAGCCATTTTTCACATGGTGGTAGATGTGTTCTCCCATGGTGAAAAAGTTAGGGCCGGAGCCTTCCCCGAATGGTGGTAGATGTGTTCTCCCATGTCGGTGGTGTAAGTACTGGATGATGTGCATCTAGGCTGTGCTTTGTGGACGATGAGATGATCTGAAGAGGACAATGCTATGATGATTAGGAGGATCATGGATGATGAGAATCAGGATGATGCTCCAGTTACTACTATGTATATGCATCAGGATGATGTTGGATATGATCAGTTGGATCATTTATATGTATATGTATGTACGCATCATGTTGGATGCTAGATATGATCAGTTGGATCATTTGTATGTACTTTGTATATACATCATGTTGCGTGGTTAGACCATGTATCTGTATATGTATCAAGTGGATACATTGTATGATCAGGTAGATCATGTATGTTGATATGTATCAGATATGATCAGGTGGATCATGCATTTGTATTTGTATCAGGTGGATACACTGTATGATCAGGTGGATCATGTATGATGATATGTATCAGGTAGATACTTGGTATGCATCAGGTGGATAGATTGTATGATCAGGATGATCATGATGACGAGCTTCAGGATGTTGCTCCAGATGATATGTATCAGGATGGTATAGTGATGATGATTAGTGTGATCATGAGCATCAGGATGATGCTTTGTGCGATGATGATCCGTGGGATCATGAGTATCAGGTTGATACTTGGAGGTAAGAGATGATATGTGGCAGGTTGTGTAAATAGCATGTAATCAGTCTTGGGAGATCTTGCCGGTTGTGCTATGGCACATAAATGTTCCTGGGATACTCTTTTCGGTATTGCTATGTAGTATGTAATCAGTCCTCAGATATCCGATAGGTTGAGTTGTGTGCTCGTAATCAGTCTTGGGATGAGGTATTACTACGGAGACATGTAATCAGTCCTGGAGATCCGAGAGGTTGAGCTGTGTGCTCGTAATTAGTCCTGGGATTCTCTTTAGAGATCTTGTCGGTCGTGCTGCGGCACATAAATGTTTCTGGGATGCTCTTTAAAGGTTTTGTCTAACCACATGTAATCATTCCTGGAGATCCGAGAGGTTGAGCTATGTGCTCATAATAAGTCCTGGGATGCTCTTTAGAGATCTTTCTGGTCGTGCTACGGCACATAAATGTTCCTGGGATGCTCTTTAAAGTTATTGTGGAGGAGATGCATGTAATCAGTCCTGGGAGATCTTGTCGTTCGTGCTTAGGCACATAAATGTTCCTCGGATACTCTTTCCGGTATTGCATCTGCACATACAATTAGTCCTGAGAGGCCACCTCTATCAGACCATTCGCACAGATGATGAAGACCTGCAGGTGGTGGGCCTACATCCAGTATGAAAAAGGACTAGCTCTGTAGAACTTCCTATGACGAGTAGATTTAGAGATTGACTGAGATAGCAGCAGCAGTGACGATGAAGATGATTTGTGCTAGAAGACCTGTGTCGAGAAATACCTTCCTAGTTAAGAGGGAGTGTTGATGTATATGTAACTTCGGAATGTATTTCACATATATGTATATTGTATTCCTATAGAGATGTTATTATTCCTCTATACGGAAGTGGTTTTATTCCTATAGAGATGTTATTATTCCTCTATACGGAAGTGTCGTCATTTATATTGTAAGTGTCGTAACTTATACTTGATGGGTTATTAGACCAACTTGTTGGGGTCGTCCTTGTATAAGTCGTGTGGGTCAAAGGGTTATTATACCACCCTATTGGGGGTCGGCCATGTGGGTTAAAGGTTTATTAGACCACCCTAGTGGGCGTCGGCCCAGTCAGCATTATGTTAAGTGGTTAAGTTGAGGCCGACCTAATTGAGTAAAGGTCAAGTCAAGTTAATGTATAAATAGAGAGTGTGTCCCTCTCATTTTACACATTCTATTCTCTCACTCACACTTTGGAGAGTGGCGCACTTGTGGAGGAGGAGGCTCTGCTGCTAGGAGAAGACTTTCTCTTGTATTCTAGTTGTATCATTGCTCTATCTATCTCTGAGGAAGTTATTGGGGTTTTTCACCTTTATGGTTTTCCCCAAGTAAACTATGTGTCTCTTGTGTGCTTGCATTATTGTGTCCATGATTGATATGTTGTACATGTTGTTCTCTCAGTTAAGATCCTAGATCAGATTGAAGTAAATTATGAAAATTTAACATAATGGTCATCTTGTTGAGTTGGCAGTAATCAATGCACATCCGCATCGTTCTGTATTTCTTCCTGACGAAGAGTATCGGTGCACCCCAAGGGGGCACACTTGATCGAATGTACCCTTTGTCTATTAACTCTTGTAACTGCAGCTTGAGCTCCACCAGTTCTAGTGTGCTCATGTGGTACAGGGCTTTGGAAGCTGGTACTGAACCAGGTGTTAGTTCAACGGAAAAGTCTAAGTCTCGTTTGGGTGGTAACCGTGGTATTTCTTTGAGAAATACATCTTTGAAATCTACGAGAATTGGAAATCCTTCGATCTTATGTTCCCTATCAGTTTCTATGTTTTGGATATTGACGGAAAAGAGTTTGCAACATTTTATGATACATTTCTTTGCTTGTAAGGCGGAGATCTGTCGGACTGACACTTTCATAGGGATACCTTGAATTGTCTTCTGATCCCCTTGGTCATCCCTGCAGAGTAAGGATCTGTTTAAGCAGTCCAGTAGGACATGGTGTTCCTCTAACCAGTCCATGCAGATAAGTACATCATACGACCCTAGGGGTAGAATGTTTAATTCTAGACGAGTTTGGAAACCATTTAAGTCTATCTCACAGTTTTTAACTAACTCTGAGACCTTTCATCTGGTACCGGTGGCTAATTGTACTAGCCACGGTCTCTCGTGATGCTCTCAGTTCAACTTACAAGTGTCCACTATCTTAGGGGAGATGTAACTTCGGCATGCACCGGGATCTATTAAAACTGAAACGGTTGTGTTAGAGATCTTACCCTCCATTTCAACCATGGTGGCTTGGTGATCTGCCTGTCGGACATCAAGAGTGGCATAAATCCTGGGTGTCTTTGCCATGTCTCGAACAGTAGGTTCTACTTGGACGTAGTGTAAAACGCCATTGGTTTTTCTAGGGAAGTCTCTATAGTAGTGGGGCCCTTGGCATTTTCAACAAGAAATGGTTGGTGGGACAACTTTTGTCCCTTTGTTGAAAACTGGCCTGTTGATCGGTGGTGGGGGTGCACTGGGTCTTGCTGGAGGTCAATTGAAGCCTCTATTGGGCGGAAAACTATTGTTATGTTTTCGGTAAGGTGGAGGTAAAAAACCTGGTTTGTGGTTGTCTGTGAAGGTTCTAAACCTATCTCTATTTCTGTTGAGGATGTCATTCCTTGGCTATCCATGTTCATAACACAGTCTTGCTTTATGTAAGGTCACATCAAGGGTTTTGGGCATGTCAAACTCTATCTTTTCTCTAAATGTTTTTGGCATCCCTCCTAAGAACTGTTGTATTTTGACCTTCTCGTCTTTAATGTATGGCACATAGTGCAGGAAGTTTAAGAATCAGTTTATGAATGCCTCCATAGTTAGGGAGCCCATTTTCAACTCATGAAATTCTTTAATTTTCTTGTCAAAGAATCTTTCGGACATATATTTGTCTTGAAATATTATTCTGAAAGTCTCCCATGTTATGTCTCTCAATTATTGCCCTTTGGTGTGTTTCAAGTCCCTCCACCATCTTGCTACTTTACCATTCAAGTTGTATATGGCTAGTCAGGCTTGCATTTCACTAGAGTAATTATGAACTTTGAAGTACTTATTCATTCCTAGTAGCTCTTCACCCAGAGTAAATCTCTCCATCATACGTTGGGGCTTTTATCTTTATGAATTCTCCTTGTAAGTTGTCGTCACCTTTCCTTCTTTTCTTGCAAGGTGGTTATGAACCTTTATCGTTGGAATAGTTCTTACAATCCTCTTCCATTGATTCCAGTATGTGTTCTCCCTGTTCTTCTCTCTTAGGGATGGAAGTCCTTTTTGTGTGACTGTTTCCCTTTTTAAAAGGGTTGACTGAGAGTGTGGGATGCCTGTGAGGTTTCGCCCTTGTAAAAGTCTGAAGGAGTGCTTCATTTATGGTTTGTCGCTCTCTTCTTTCCTGCATGTTTTCATCTCGGAAACTTTGGAACTCTACCTGCATATTTTGCATAGACTTCATCAAATTTGAGTTTAGTTCCACCACAACCTCTCGCTCTCGGGGTGGTCCATGTATGCTACTGCCCTGTTCTACATTCATTTTTAGATAGTGTCTGTACTTGAAATGTTATATAAGTATAAGAGTCGAAAAATGTGTCAGTTTATTTTCACATAAAACAAAAATAAAATTTAAACGTATGTTTTTTGTTTACTGAGTAACGGTAGCGGATGTTCTGTTTGCAATGAGCCCAATAGGTCACTTAGTTTTTGTAACTGAGATCTGATACCACTTGTAATGTCCCTAAAATAAATAAAAATTTCCGTTAGTGTAATAACTAGTTAGGAAATGGTAGTTGTAAATTAACTTCAGGACTGTTAAGAGAATACTATACCGATACTTCTTTTGTGACACTTTGATGAGTCTTAGTTTTATAAGAAACATGGTCTTATTGGTTTTGCGAATCCTACAGCTTTGCGGAAGCGTTGTAATGGATAGAAGTGTAAATATATCACCATTGTACAATGTGCAGAGGATAATAATGCAAATATCCTCTTTATAGTTTTAAGAGTTTGTATGCATGTTCATTAATAATGCAAATATCCTCTTTATTGTCATTACTTAAGCACAAAGAGAATAACCATAAAAGAATTAAAAAAGAAACATAATTAATCCCTGCACTACGAATTAGCAGAATGATACAGATTGAAGACATCATTATTGAGAAATATAGTAATAAATCTAAGTTTGCTGATGGGGTGTTGTCTAGCACAGGCTAGCTTGGCTAGACCTGCTAGACCCTCCACTGGTTTATGGGTGAAACCTCTAAGTGTTGATAATGTTTATAATGAGAACACTGCTGAAGAATTAATTCTTATTTAAATTCCTACATCTACTATAACTGGGAAATGGAAACAATTAATACCACATACCTAGTTGCTTGGGCACTCGATCCTTTCTTGTAGAAGCATGCACACTCAAATAGTAATTAGTGCAGAGCCTGTTGTGATTAGCTAACCTATTAGGGTGATTTTCCTTAAGTAGATAACTTTGGATCTACAGTGTTCCTCCCAACCATGATCCTACAACCATTCCTGGTTTTGTATGGATCCCCTGAGCTGGATTCCAACATGCAAAAGAGATAGAGGACCTAGGGTTACTACTGGTTCAGTTTCTTGGAGCAGAAAAACTTCTCTCTGATCACCATAAGAGAATGATCATAATGAAAAAGATAGATGATCCCCTCAAACTTGGGATCTGCCCTCTTTAAGTAGGGGAGTCTTGAATTATGACTATTGGAATAATTAGTTTTTTTAAATTAAGTAAATAATATTTAAAAGATATTATTTAATAAATATATAGTCTTTTGCACTAAGACTTTTTCAATAGTTTAATCTATCAGTGATTTATGATTTGAGCTCTTCATAATAATTATGATAACAATAATTATAATAATAATATTTCTAACCTAGGTATTAATACATTAGTAATACTATTTATAAATGTGGCTTCCCACTAAATATTAATACTTTATTAATACTATTAAATAATGTGGCATCCCACTATGCATAAACTATATGCAATAATGTCTTTTATAAATAATTAATCACCTCATTATCTATTCAATATTCTTAATAAGAATATTAAATCTTGTATCTTTACATGATACGTAGTTTTAACAACTTAAGGGTAAGGTCCACTTCTTTGGACGTTTTTTTCGGTAAGCTAGGATAGGCACCTCTAGTTTCTCTCTTTGCATGTCAGATTCCCTTGTTTAATATGGTAGTTCCCGTAATATTTGATGATAGATAAAAGATGAATCATTTAATCAAATTAAATAAATGTGATGAAAGTAAAAGTGCTATTCAGAGTCTTTTCCGACTCAACACTTTGAGATCCAGTAACCCCGAGTGCTCTTCAGAGTCTTTTTACTCAACACTCTCACATGGGCGTTACACTAGTGCAATTCTAGAGCCTTTGCTCAACACTAGTGCTAGAATGTGGTTCTGAGGCACATCTAAAATATTTAAGTTGCCTCGGATCCGGTATTCGTTTATCAAGCTTGGAGTGCTCCAGGGCTTAGCCCCACACTCAATGTACCTTAGGGCTTACTCCTAGTACATAAACTTACTTCTAGGTACATCAGGGCTTATGCCTAGTATGTAGGTTACATGTGTGTTTCTGAGTCCACGCTCAACACACTCATAATTCAAATCATGTAAAATCATAGCTCTGCAGAGTAAGTAACAAAAGATCATCTCAGTATGTTAGGGTTTGTACCCATATCAAAGCTGAAGAACATCATTAAAACATTGGGGCCTTGTCACCTAGTATACACTCAAATAAAGAAGTCAGTTAGAGTCCATGCCTGAAATGTCGATATATTTAAAAGAATAAATCATAGGTGCGAGGGCTCATGCCGAATACTCAAAATAAAACATAGGTGTTGGGGTCATGGCCCAATATAACAACAAAAATAGTTAGTCCAAAATTCGGGATCTGACAATTATCTCCTCCATGTGTAAGTATTTCCTACAATTTTACCTTCTCCGTGGAGTAGCCAGCAGTATTTCCTTATAGTATTACCTCCTAAGCGTGGCAACAAGCAACATTCGGCCCACCTTAGCTCAATTTGAGATGCACCTGCAACAATTAATTACTAAGAATATGTGAAATAGCAGAAATAATAGAACATAATCACTTTTATATTGATCACGGGACACTTCGAGGGGGCAAACTCCTTTGAGCAAGCTCAATACAATTAACATCATGGTGCCTTCAATGACCTCAACACACACTTATATACTAAGTCTATGCCCAATACCATGAGTCAAAACCATGGGACATATAATACTATGGGACAACTTACAAAGCATATGCGTCCAATACTATGGGTCAATACTATGGGCTAATATAAACTACGGATCAACAAATACTATGGGACGACTTACAAAGCATATGCGTCCAACAACAATATACTAACATAGTAAAGAGAAGGGTTTACATAGGTTCCTAACATCCCCTCTCCCTTAGAAAAAGCTTTGTCCTCAAAGCTTTGGTTGGAGAAATTGCTGCAGAAGCTGAAGGAGTGGTTCCCCGGTAGCATCTTCGGGTTGCATTTCAGGCCACTGACGCCTTTGGAGTGTCAAGGAGGATTGCTTGGAAGGCTATAGATGAAGAAGAACCCTGTCAGCTGCGTGGAAAATGCGCTCAGAATGGTGTTGATCGGCTTGTTGATTCTGGCGAATTCTGGCCATGTGAAGATTGTCCTGTAGAATGAGAAGAATCTGATCACGGTTTCGAAGAACCGAGTCAATTGCCTGAACTGGGGAGCTGCTAAGGGTGTATGGAAGAAGAACTGGCAGGGTTTTTCCATAGACCGCTTCATATGGTGTCTTGTGAGATGTGGTATTGTACCACCAGAGCGCTGCTAGGAAATCCATAGAAATAGTTGGCCAAAGTTGTTTAGGGATGGGCAAGGGTTTGAGCAATCCCGAAAGGAGTGTTGTTTCACCCTTGTTGACTTGAAAAGTATCATCGTCATCCACCATCTGTTGAATTGTCATTTTTAGTCCCTGCCAAAAGAAGTTACATTGTTCTTGGTCATACATGTTGCAGAACCCAGAGTGCCCTGTTGACGAAGAAGCATGGAGTTCAAAGAAGAGAGAGCCCTGTTGAACATATTGCACCCAATTTGGAACAAGCAGAGAAAGAGTTGTAAGAGAAACTGGGTCATCAATTGTGCAAGAAGGAGCATCTTCCACCATATTGTCCTTACCCTTCTTGTAAGTGATCACATAGGGATAACCCATTTCAGGTGTGTTGGGGAGGAGACCCATTGTTCCAGAAAATTTTCCAGACTCGGGAGATCAGTCTTGATGCAGAAATAATTCCCTAATAGGTATGGCGGCCACTTATGTACTACATGCAAAATAGCCATCATTTCCTGCTGAGAGGTAGATGTGGCTAAATTCTTACCAGAAAGGTCTCATGAAGGTAGCAAGCGCATTGGTTCAGCAAAGATACCTGCATATATATCCAAGGAAGTAGTGGAGACTATTGATGGGTGCATCTGAATGGAATTGAGCTGAGCGATGACACCATGTGAATTCTTCTTAAGGATTTTTTCCAGGCGATGTGAACTGATGATGCAGAGAGACCCTGGTTGTAAGCCCATAAATTTGTGTTGTGCCCCATTGACTTTAAACTGCATCCAAAGTTTAGCAAAATCCCATAAGATGGGGCCAAGTGTGCGTAACCATTGAATGCCCAAAACCACATCACATCCGCTGAAGGGCAAGGCAAACATGTCAGAGCGTAGATTATAATCTTCCATAGAGATATGCACATTGTGACACTTCCCCTTACAAGGTAAGGTGCCCCCATTGGCAACCATGACTTCAAAGTTGGAGCAAGGATGGACAAAACAATCAGCCTATTTGGCAATCCGAGGGTCAATGAAGTTATGAGTGCTACCAGAATCAATGAGTATGGTAAGAGGGAGCTTCTTGAAGTATCCCCTGACCCGCATTGTTTGTGGGGTGGTGACGCCGGTTACAGCATGGAGAGAGATCTTAGGTGGGTTGTCCTTAAATGGGGTGTCAACAGGCGTTTGTTGAATGTCGATCTAATCATCCACTATATCCGTAGCTTCTTCAGCAAGTTCTAAGGCAGGCGGAGAATCCACATCCAAGAGATAGAGCTTTTGTTGAACACATCTATGTCCCCGAGTGAATTTCTCATCACAATTATAGCAAATCCCTTTTTCTCGGCGTGCCTGCATTTCTATCTCAGACAAATGCTTGATAGGAGTTGGTTGAGGAGAAGGCGTGATGGGAGGTTTTTGGGAACCCATATTTCTGAAGGGAACAAGGGTGGGTTTGGAGCGTTGTTGAGCTGCAATCTTGTCCTCAGCCAGCTTAGCCAACCCTAGGACTTCCATCATTGTGTTGGGACAAAACATTTTGACCTCTGAACGAATTTCATCCTTGAGACCACTTATAAAACAACTCCTGTAGAATTCATCAGACAATCCTTCCGTGTGGTTGGCCAATTTCTCAAATTCGGTCTGATACTCTCTCACTGTGCCAATTTGGTGAAGTTTAGTGAGTGCTCCTGTGAAATCATCAAAAACACTAGGGCCAAATCGTGGCAAAATGAGTTGGCAAAAATCTGTCCAGTTTGGCTCGAGATGAGCTTTGATGTACCAACGGTACCATTGAAGGGCTTCCTGTTCCAAATGAAAGGATGCAAGTGGAAATTTCTGGGCATCAAAAGTATTATGCAGATTGAAATATTGTTCTGCTCGGTATATCCATCCAGTTGGATTAGTACCATTGAAGCGAGGAAAATCAAGCTTCGGCCCACGAAAATTGTTGGAAGAAGAGAACCTAGTGGCTGCAAAAGATTCTGGCTGTCGGTTATTGTTCAGGGCTGAATGCTGAAGATGGAGGCTGAGAAATTTTTCATCCAGATCTTGGAGTTTGGTTTGGATGGCTGCAAGTGCTTCCTCCATGGTGTTTGCTCCTGCACGGGTGACAACCATAACCAGGTGTTTTTTTTTTTTTTTTTTTTAACAGACTGGAGCGGCTACGGCTCGGAAGGAATATGGAACAACGCTGAATGACTGGATCAGGAACGGCTTGCAAAATGGATTTGAAACGGTGCAACAGTGATCGACAATAGTTCAGCTTAAAGTAGATATGGACCCCAGGTATGTGCGGCTTCCTAACAGTTCAGGGTTTTCACTCGGCCACCAATGCTGTCTAACGGCTTGTGTATTTGGGCAGTACCCCTCACTCCATGGCTCAGGTAAAACTGATAACCGCTTTGCCACAAACGACAGCTCTTGGTTTACCTCACGGGTGGGAACTAGTCAATCAGGTAGGGGTCGTTGCCCTTTTCGCTGGCAGGTCTTCTCAATAGGGCAGCTACTTCGGGGTTCCTATGGTACTCTTCACAATGAGTTTCAGGGCTTATGCCTAAGTACTTCCCACAGTTAAGCGGATAGGGATTATCCCCAAATCCGAACTTGCAACAGAAAAAAAATTTGGGCAGAAATTCCACCCAATGTTCAAAAACTAGATCTATATTGCTCAGAATCGCTACTATAGCATGTTTCCGGAATTGGAACAACCACTCTGCTTCTACCCATGAAAGCGGAATAGAAATCTGGGAACTCGGTCAAAAGATTTTCTCGCCGCAATTTTCGCGGCCGTCACCGAAATTTTGAAAAATTGCTGATTTTAAATCCGCGATATCTCCACTTTTAGAACTCCAAATGAGATGATTTGTTTTTTGAAACTGCGTATTTTTGAAAGAGGAATTCAGATATGCAATCGGTTTCTTCTGATTTTGTGCAGAAAGTTTCATAAATTGATCTGAATGTCGCTGCCCAAAAAAGAAAAAAAAATTCCCACTTGTGCCAAGGAAAGTGCTCTGATACCAGATGAGATGCACCTGCAACAACTAATTACTAAAAATATGTGAAACAGCATAAATAATAGAACAGAATCACTTTTATATTGATCACAGGCCACTTCAAGGGGGCAACCTCCTTTGAGCAAGCTCAATACAATTAACTTCACGGTGCCTTCAATGACCTCAACACACACTTATATACTAAGTCTATGCCCAATACCATGAGTCAAAACCATGGGACATATAATACTATGGGACGACTTACAAAGCATATGCGTCCAATACTATGGGTCAATACTATGGGCTAATATAAACTACGGATCAACAAATATTACAGAACGACTTACAAAGCATATGCGTCCAACAACAATATACTAACATAGTAAAGAGAAGGGTTTACATGGGTTCCTAACACAATTGCAGCAACATCATGATATATCCCACCTCCTTGGCATGGAGGTGGGATGTAAACCTCTGCGATTTGACACACTGGTGCAGAGGGCACATCGTTTTTTAAACATTGGTGGCAGTTTCACTATCAGGCATGCATTGGACAAACACTGTAGTTTACAAATTCTAATAATGCTCCATTTTCTCTAATTTTATGTCAATCTCTTTCATTTAATTGAAAGAGAAATGAAGTGGGATTTTTTCATATATAATTTACAAATTCTAATAGTGCTCCATTTTCTCTAATTTTCTGTCAATCTCTTTCATTTAATTAAAAGAGAAACGAAGTGGGATTTTTTCATATATATACATGTACAGTATCCAAAATATTTAAAACTAATTACTATGCTCTCAAATAATCTGACCCAACTTAGATGGAGTTATTAGTCAACTTGTGGGAGTTTCACAACTCTGATAGTTATAAAACGATTACATGTAACAAGCTAAGTGATACAATCCTCATATTATGATGGCCAATGGAGAAGATCACATTTATGCAACCCTTCTTGTGCGCTATTTTTTACTAGAAGAGGAATCTGTGCTCCTTGTCTCATTTGACGAAAAGGAGGACCCTCAACCCTTTTTATTATTTTTGTTTCTATATTTGACATTAATTTGCAACAGTTTCTTTATGTCTTCATTTGTTACTGTAGTGGTGGTAGGAACTTTGATTCACATGTTTGTAGGTTAATATTTATAAACATCACGTTATTTATAAATATTAAATAATAAAATAAGGACATTATATATATTAAATATTAAATAATAATAAATATCATAACATTATAAACACGGAATAATAAACACTAGTTATTAGATTATCAACATTAAATTATAAGCATTATAAAACTGTATGATGTGACTTTTTCTAGCAACTTTTCACGTGCACTTTATTATTAGAAAACTGTAAAAGACATAAGATAATGGGCTTATTGGAATTACATGATAGAATTTTGTGTGAGTTCTTAAGTTGACATTTAGCACCAAGGATTTAGTCACCCATAGACTCTCTTTCCTCTTCTCCTCAGGTGGAATCATAGCTCCTTTGGTTCTCTTTACACAACTATTGTTGGACCATTTTATTATATATACACATAATATTTGCATACATTTTGAGTTAGCATCACAAGTCAACTATACAATTCAAATAAAATACATACATCATACATACTTAGTCATTCATTAGTTGGACCTTAGTGTTGAGCTCCTCACTAGGAATCTGTACTAGCATATTTACATCATTTACATAATTTGATTAAATGCATTACAAAGATTAAACTGGAGATATTAGAACATATTTAATTTTTTCTTTGATTATGAACATTTATAATTAATATATTAAAGAAAATGGATATTAATCATTAATAACTACCTAACACAAGTACATGCTGGCCACATATATATGTGGCATATTCGTACGTTGAAAGTTAAATAGTTTATGAACATATCTATGCAAATGTGAGTGGATACAATTTAATGATTTAACATATGGGATATGGTAAAAAGATAATCAAATTTAAAAATAAATGTTTAAATAGTGCAAATACATATGTATTTATATGCATCTATGATAAGTATATAGATACTATCAACATGTGGAAAAATATCTATGTAATATATGATATTATATATAAATATATTTGTTAAGTTAGGTCATGTGGGATATTGTAAAAAGATAATTAAATTTAAAAATAAAATGTTTAAATAATGCAAATACATATATATTTATATGCATCTATGATAAGTATATAGATACTATCAACATGTGGAAAAATATCTACATAATATATCATATTATATATGAATATATTTGTTAAGTTAGGAATATATTTGTTAAGTTAGGTTGGGAAGGACAATGCATCAAATGGAGTAGCTAGGGAAGGACAATGCATCAAATGGGGTAGCTAGTTGAACTTTGAGCAAATGTAGTTACATATTTTAATATAATTGGTCTTAACAAATGAAAAACTTTGATCACACGTAATTGTTTATTTCAATATATTTTTACTTAATATTAAGGAAAACTTGGAACTCAAGTTAATGGTTAATTAAATATATAGTTTTCATAAATCATAAAGGCGCTGGTGGAATGGGATAAATACAAGAGCCGGGGACAATGAGAAAAGACAAAATGATTTATTTTGGAGGAAGGTTGGAAGAGTTTGGGAGAACTCTTGGTATTACAGATACAAAATCACTATTCTTCAGTGTGTGAGCCCGGGCACGGAGGGTAGGAAGCCACGCTTTCTAAGTTTCATTTAGATGACTTTCTGGCTAAGGGAGCCCGCTAGGTTTTTTAGTTGGCTGTGAGAAAAACTGTGTTTTCAATTTTGGGTAAGTGTCTTCATGAAGTTGAAACTATTACCAAGTGTAAGAAGTGAAAAACAAAAAGATAAGGATTCTAGATAAACTCACTCTGAATGGATGAGGTACTTTACTGGAGAACAAAAGGATAAGGATTCTAGAAGAGAAGGATTATGGAAAAACTCAAGTTGGTTGAGGCATTTTTTCGGTTAGTAAGATAAATTTGATGATTAGCCTAGAAAATCTTGCTAATTTTAGCAGACTGGCTGCTACCATCCGAAACATCTGAACCCAAACATCGGAACTAAGATTTTGTTTCCTTAACAATTACTGTCCCAACATCGCGGACCCTGTATAATTTACCCATTCCTGTACATTTTGTTGCAGTGCAGCTGACACGGTGGACCATTTATTTGTTAATTGCTCGATTTCCATTCAAATCTGGGACGAAGTTACTTCCAGATTCCAGGGGATGGGCTATTGAGCTGCAAATACCCTGGAAGAGAACCTAACCTATTTCAGTGGAACAGGCTTTACAGTAAAAGTATATACTTTCCAGCACTTTTCATTTGGGCGTTGTGGAGGTGTAGGTGCTCTATCATATTTGGTGATACAGTTTTCTTATTCATGTGTGCAGTAAAGTATGTGATGTCGTTTACAAGTGGTGCCTCAGTGGTTGGGAAGGAACCTAAAACAGTGGGGTTTCAATGCCATTCTTTCCTTTCGGGTTTGTGGGTAATTTTATTTGATGGTGCAGAACAAGGTGGTTTATGTGGAGCAGGGGTTTACTTACAGACACTCCATGGAGTTCACTTTGAATTGAGTTTGGGTTGCGGTACTGATACAAATACTAGGGTAGAATTGTTGGCTTGTTGGGGAGCCCTTGAGTTGGGCAGGAAAAAAAATATTCTCACACTTCAGCTAGCCGATGACTCTTCTGCTATTATTAATTGGTTCAAGGGATTACATACACTCCAAACCCCCCACCTTCTTCATTGGAAATGCCATATCCGGGAATCGATTGAGAAATTTGAGGAGCTGCATTTTGTTCACATTCCTCGGATTTACAATATGAAAGCAGATACACTCTCCAAAGTTGGGCTGAAGCTTTCTGAAAGATGGGCCCATTTCCGTGGTTTTAAAGACCATGTTTTAATTGAAGACTGTAGGTGGCGACTATACTGAGGATGTATTTTAGTTTTTATTGGTTAGTATATCGATGAAGGATGTGGGAATTATGAGACTGAAAGTTCCTACTGGTTTATCCGGCTTATCAGAATGATTGTAACTTCTTTGATTCAAAATTGAATAACAAGAAGTTTTTTTTCTTAACATCTTTCCGTGCTATGGCAGCTTGCTACCCGATGTCTGACTTCCTCGGCATCGCTACATCAAACAATTCCATAATCATTGGAAATTTTGCCGCCCGAGGTGGCTAGTTTGGACATCTGTACAAAATTTAGAAAACTGGTTTAATAAAAGACAACCAAAACGCCTACATTTTTCAATTATTTTAGGATAAAAACTTGTTAAAATTTTAGTCGGAAATTGCTATTTTCTTAAAATTGAAATTATATTGTTCTAGACTAATTGTCCAATTTTAAAACTACACATATGGCTAAAATTGAAATCTGAGCACTCCAAATTGTGATTTTAACAAAAATTGCTCTACCAAATTCTAGCTAATTTGAAATGTTTTAGCTAGCCCTTATACAGGTGCATGTTTACCCCTGTTTCGCATTTAATTCTCATGCTAGTTTTAACTTGTTGTGTTATAAATATAACACGTACAGTACTTTTTTTCTGAACATCCTGCGTGAGAATTTGAGTTTTTTTTGGCTAGTTGTTCTGTAGCTTTTAACCAGTAAGTTTTGTTGTTTTTATGGCTGATTTTTGTTTTAATTTAAAATTATTACTCATTATAGGTGATTTTTGCATATTTCCATCATTAGAATTGCTCGAAGAACTAGATTCAATGCCGCAATTGCCACAAAGATCCAATGCTGCAATTGCCACAAAGGATAAAGACTCAAACTTTGGGATATTTTTGGACACTGATTATAGAAATGGAGACTCCCAATGCATGAGTTGGGCAACCATCAAGAGCTTATTTGACAATGATGATTTTTCATTGTATGGCGATGACGCTAAGGTATCTCAGAAAATTCAAAGTTCGAACCTACATAACACTGTTGTACGTCTTGCCAGCATGCCACACGCAGAACTAGTAAAGTGGTTGATAGCATTTCCAAACCTGCCCACCTGCACATTTGGGACGTAAACTAGCCAATCATCACATTTTTCTTGATTTAATGGAAAATGATATGGGAAATCTGTACAGAGAAGAGTTGTGTTGGAAAAAGAAAATAGCAATTTGAAAAGATTGATTGTACAGAGCAGATTTGAGGAAAAAGAAAATAGCAATGTGCAGAGATTGATTCAATTAAGGACAATGGTATCATGGTATATCAAAGCCTTATTTACAGCTGTGCTCTTTACAACTTTTGTTGATGGTCATAGAATTATTGAATTGTGTTTTCCATAATACAAATTTTAAATACAATTTTTTTTGTTGTTGATGTTTATAGAATTATTGAATCAATTCGTACAGTACATTGTCTTATCGTTATGCCATTTGAAAAAAGCATAAATACTAGTTATCCCAAATTTTAAAATACAAACATATCACAGCCTTATATTCAAGCTATATTGGCAGAATTTATAAAACAACCTATACAGGTATTGTTGATGACTTATCAGTAACATACACGATTGATCAAACTTGTGGCGATGTCAATTTCATCTGTGGTTATATCGATTCCATTATCATGTCCAGCTCAATATTTGCGCCTGTGCCAGAACAGAAGTTATGTATTCAAAATCCACTCTCTCACAGGGAATAGTGAGTCCCATCTGTTGATGAAATCCATACTCTTCCCTGGCCTTCTCCAGCAGCGATTTGAAGAGATGATGATTCAAATAAGATGTAGGAACTATAAACCGACTTCGGTCGCTTCCAACATAAACTGCAAAGTGCCCCTTGGGAACATCCATTGGAAGGCTGTAATTGATAGGATGATATTCATAACTATCGCCTCTGGAATAACGTATCTTCCTTTTTCCAGGAGAGCAGGCGTATCTGATAGCCTTGGGGGCATCGGCAAGCCTCTGAAACTTGCACCCTATCTTCCTAAAATACAGTAATTGGGTTATCTTATTTCCCATTGAAACAATTCTAAGTGGATCTCATTGACACAGGAGCAATCATGGATTAAATTATCTATGATCCGGAATGAAATATAGCACATAGGGTTTGAGTTGATTTCCCTACAAATCAGAGTTTCGGTAAATATACTACGGAGTCAAAGTAAATATTCTACGAAGTCAAGACTTTGTGAAAACTTTTCAAAGTCAAAGTAAATATGCTAGGAAGTCAAGACTTTGTGAAAACTTTTCAAAGTCAAAGTAAATAACTACGAAGTCAAGTCTTTGTTCTTTTCGCGGAAAACATCTAAGAAGTCAAGAATTTGTTTTCTATTGAAAAAATTTTAAATTCTTGTTTTTTTAATTATTAAATATCTTTTTAAATATATTAAAAACATCATTATTTTAAGAATTTGTTTTATACCATTTATTAAATATCTTTTTAATAATAAAAACACATATCTTTTTAAATATCTTTTTATACCATTTTTTAAATATCTTTATTTTTTTATTATAATAAATGGTATAAAATACATAAATTTATAATCTAAACAAAATAATAATAATAAATCATCCGAAAATATCCACAGTATAAAATAATATTTATTCGCAATATCAAATAATATTTAGACTACTCTGTTTTCAAAACTGGCTGCACACGATGGTAGTTCCTACACTACAGACGGCCGTCCCACGTGACGTTGGATTGTCGTTTAGTTTTGAATTCAATGTTTCAGAAAATATCCACAGTATAAAATAATATTTATTCGCAATATAAAATAATATGTAGACTACTTTGTTTTCAAAAATGGCTGCACACGATGGTAGTTCCTACACTAGACGGCCGTCCCACGTGACGTTGGATTGTCGTTTAGTTTTCTCTTTAGAATTGAATTTTTTTTTTTCTCCGAAAAAAATACTATTGATATTCAAGATTGAATCAAATAGTACATTAGAAGATCAAAATAAAGCTATATGTCCAAGATATTCCCATAGAACTAGTATTCAGTAATTATCCGCCAAAACAAAAAAGCAAATCTAGAAAATACATATTGCTTGAATCTAACTGATTTTCCAAATATTCATCCCACAACAAGTAGCCAACTTCTCCATCCAACGATGCTTTTGACAACAGATCAGCCTATGACTTATGTTCTCGAAATATATGATCCAAAGACACTGAGATAAAAGTACTGAGTTCAAAATTAATTCCATTGCACCAATAAACCAAGTTCAGTACTTTTAGGTCAAATTCCAAAGAGGTTTGCCACTCGAGTAACACACCACAATGCCAAAAGTTCTACCTTCATATTGGTGCTTCTTCCACAATTCAGGCGGAGAGTAAAATAGTGATCCAAACTAATAAAGATAACCCCGCCAACACCACAAACTCCCATATTAGCCGCACCATCAAAGAATAGAACATGATCATCGACAGTAAGTTGGAAGCTCCCAATATTGCACAAGACAAGAGCTTTTTGATCATTCTGAAATTTCGAGTACTAACACAATACAGAGTTATAAGCATTGTCCAGACTAGGAGGGATATCCTCAAATGTTGCCTTATTTCTTGTCCACCAAACAATCCAACAAACAAAGATAGGTAATGTTGAGTGTAATTTGTAATCCTTTATCCATAATTTCAAAGAAATATCCACATTGCATCCACCCCAACATCCAGTAATACCAAAAATAGGATAAAATTTCTCCCACAAACTTCGCGTGAAGGAACATTCCACAAAGAGATGTAATGCAGATTCAGAACAACATTTGCACAGAATACATTGGCTAGGACCCATACATACGAAAATAGCAACGTTATCCCAAGTTTTCAACCTGTCTTGAAGCACAAACCAAATAAAACAATTGAGTTTAAGTGGAATAAACCATTTCCATACTACCTTATACCACCACTAACTGGGGAAAATACATCTGCGTTTGATGATACATTTCTAAGTTGTACTCGCCGTCACCTGACCCGTGGTCTCGTTTCCTACCCAGACCAACTTGTCCCTATCAAGGCTGATACGGACCCCAGCGTTATTAAGATCCCGAAGATAAGAATCCCATTCAGTGGCTACTCCACGTGGCAGTTGTAGATCCACAGAATTATGCCAATATCCCAGCGGACTATATTTAACAATTGAATTCAACGTAATCAACCCAGCACTCTTCAACTCGTGTAATAATTCAGCAAATAAAATATATGCACCATTCAATCCCATGATGGGATCGATACCAATAGCCACTTCACACCCATTTCTGACTTTCCAACACAGCACCATAGCAAGCCAACAGTAAACTTTCAAAAAGCCGTTCCATATCAGAGAGACTCCCCAAACCAATTTTTGAGGCTTCCTCAGCGAATGGGAAGTCTTAGACTTAATGTATTTTAGATGTATGACCTTGGACAAAAGTGAATTACCAGTAATAGCTTGCTAGAAGCTCTTCAGCCGAAGTGCTTCACTAAAAATAGTAAAATCCAGCATCCCCCAGCGACTAGAAATATATGGTAATGAAATATTTTCCCAACCTACCATAGATAAGCATGATTTCTTCAAGCCACCAGTCCATAAGAAATTGAAAATTAATCTTCTTAAAGTGTTAATAACAGAACAAGGCACGAAAATAAATAAAACCAGTAAACAAGAGTACCAACAAGGACAGATTTTTCCAATGTGAGTTTACCTCCAATAGAAGTAGCCGATATGTCCAATGTGTGATCCTTGCTTAAAATTTCTTTATTAACCACTGCCAATCTTGTATAAGATAGCCATTTGGCTTGAGATGAAAGCCAAGATAAGTAAAGCCCTCATTGACCTTGTAAAACTGAAATGGCAATAAAGCTTGAATGCCCAGCATCCGGTTCTCCTCAACAAGATTTTAAAAAATCCACGACTTACGCAGAATTACCCGCATACCAGAGGCTTTGCCAAATTGATCAATGATACTCTTATAAACCTTCCAGTCCACCACCGAATCACTACCAGCAATCAGAACATCATCCACAAAAAGTACATGAGTAAGATATAAGTCCTTTGTAATTTTCAAGCCCTTTATCTTGCCTTCAAAATGTGCCTGAGTAATCAATCTGCTAAGCCCTTCGATCACCAAAAGAAATAGGAGCGGAGACATAGAACAACCCTATGTAATACCCCTAGAACAGTTGAAAAAAGATGTGGGTCCACCATTTACAAGGACAGCTATACTCATAGTATTCACAGAAGCCATGATCCAGTTGATAGCAAGTGTTGGTACATCAATCTGTATCAAAACAATTCGAAGAAAATCCCAACTAACACGATCATATGCCTTCTCTAAATCCATATGGAGCAAGATAGATTTATTTTTCTTGCATTTAATAGAATGAAGAATTTCTTGTGTTATACCAACGGCATCATGGATTTGACGATCTTGTAAAAATCCAAACTGTTCTGGTGAGATAAATTTAGAAAAAACAGGCTTGAGACGACCAGCTATTATCTTAGAAACAATCTTATATGCCAGATTACAAAGTGCAGTAGGTCTGAAGTCCCCAAATGTATTAGGGTCACTGACTTTAGGAATAAGTGTGATGAAGGTAGAATTTAATGCACCTGAAGCAAAGGTGTGAAAAAATCTAGTATTCTTGTCTCCATAATTCACCCATAGTGCCCAACGCTTCAGTCGCCACTCTTTCTCCTCTTTCAAGTAAAAACTCTCCTTATCAGCTTCTAGTTTCTTGAGTAGCTCAAAACCCTGACAGTCTAATGGATTCTCCAATTCTGAGAATATAGCACCTGTAACTGTGATTCCACCTCCATTAATGTCAACTTATCAAGCTGTTTCCTCTGGTGGATCCACTTGGATACATTCTTTTTCAACACCTTTACTTCCAATAGAATAGATACACATGATTATAATTATGTGTATTGTTACATTTCAACCAAACATCCTTAATGAATTTATCAAATTCTTCATAGGACAACCACGAACAGTCAAATTTAAAAGGATAATTGTGCTGCAGAATAGTGTTCTCCAATTGCAGAAATATCGGCTAGTGATCTGAGATCTTCGACTCACCAACCCATGATCGATACCGAATACACACATCTAACAAGGAATCTTTTACCATAAATTTGTCTAATCTTTTGTGGATGCCTTCGTCACCACCTCTCCCATTGGACCAAGTGGGCATAAGGACACCTATGCATACATCAATCAATTCATTATTAATAAGGAGCTTCGAAAATAAATTAGCCAAAACATCCATCTGGGCTTTATGACCCCAAATTTCTTGAGCAAGTCTTGTGAAGTTTAAGTCTCCTACCACAATTATATTATCTAGGTCTAGAATACCAGATGATTGTAAACCAAGCCAGAACTTTTCCCTATCCCTATAGGGAGCATAAAAGTTCAATATAGAAAATTGATTATCAACAAATCGACTAACACCTTTCATCAGGATGCCCCAAGAGGTCTGAAACACAGAAAATGAATAGAATCTAGGATCCCAAGCCACCAAAAGACCACACGACAAGCCATCTGAATGAATAGTCGAAACATCCCAGCCACTAAGAATGCTAACAATTTTAGAAATCGTAGGAACATCCCCACACATACTCTCCTGCAAAAGTAGAATACCTGGGCGAGTAGTAGAAATTAGGTTGGAAAGGGCCCTAACTCGCGCAACTCTTCCCAAACCTCGAATGTTAAGAGAGAAAATGGACATTAGGGAGCCCTAGTACGGGGGGTAGTTGCTCTAAGGCCCCCAGTATTATTAGAAGTATCCAAACCCTCCACCCCTAAATCAATCCTATCAGAAATAGAGATGGGATCCTGTCGCTCACCATCAGAAGTTTCCAAAGCATTATGACCATTCTTTCTAGTTTTTCGGAGAGTCACATTTCGAAATCTGACAGAGTTTACAGATTGTATCAAAGGATTTGTAGAAGGGTTCTTGGAGAGTATCGGGAACGGGGTGATAATACCCTTACTATTAGAATGTTTGTAACCTACTTCCCTCAAAATCAGCGAATCCTCTGTGGGGTAATTTCCACACTCTAAATCATTCTGAAGGATACCAGTCCCCCCAGAAGATGTATCCCCCAATGTAACAGCAATATGATCCTCGACAAATAGACCAAGACAAGAAGAATTCCCAATCACTAGCTAAGAACTCTCCCCAAAAAGATCCCTACAGGCTTTCGACTTGTCAGAAGGATTATCACTCCTTAGACCAGGAAAAATCCCCTTGGGTGTATTCAATGCCTGACCTAAATCCCCAACAGTAATCCTCTTATCTAAATTAGCCGCCACATCCCACATTCCTTCAAATTCAACATCTGAGATATCCTGAGATAAGGGAATATTAGGAGTATGTAACTTACTAGGACAAGGACGCCGCTCCACCAGACCCAAAGATTTATCCAATGCACTAGTAACATAAGTATCCAAAGGAGAAGGAGACGGTGTTGAAGGTGTAGGTGACACGAACTGCGGACAATGTGAACGAATGTGTCCCGTCTGCTGGAAAACATAACACTGGAAAGGAACCTTAAAATAATCCAGCCTTTGTCACCACACTCGAGTCCCCATACCAGCTCAACCTCACCAAGGAGCCCTCGGGCCTTTTCGAATTCCACCATGACTATAGTAGCTCTATGATCAAAACCAAAGAGTGAACAGTTATCAAGTCTCACGAACCGCCCAACAGAGTTGGCAATGCCAATCAAGATATTTTCTGACCATAACTCAATCGGTAGACCCAGAATAAGGAGCCATAAATGTCGAAAACTCTGTTTTTCCTTCAAGGGGTCGACAGCCAAGTGCCATTGTTTTAGACAAAAAGAGCCATCCTTAAAGCACCAGAACCTTTTCAGTATAACCCCAACATGTTCAGGCTTAGAAAAAATGAACATCATCCACCCATTCAAATGTTGTATGACTTGCGGCATATCCCCAACCCATATCATCCAATGTTTCCTTACCCATTCCACCAAATCCTTCTGATATCCATTAGTAAATACCAATCTTCCGACAACAGCTCTGGTCGACAACATTTCAATGCGCACGAAAATCGTCTCATGTGGAATGTGAAAACTGTCCAAACCCTCCCTTACCTTGATAGATTTAGCCAATCTATGTTTATGGGCCTTAACCACCCTGAACCGTTTAGACCAAGCAACATTAGGTTTAGTACATTGTTCCGGAAGTGGTAACTCGCCAAAGGAAGAAGGTTTATTCCCCCCCGTTCCACAGAAGAATAGGGTAAGCAACCACCCAAACCAACGTAAGGGGAATCTGAGCTTGAGTTCCCAGTAAGGTGTCCCATCAAAACCCTAATCAATGGCAGCTATTAGTAAGGTCCGAAACGGGAAGATGTGTCGAGAATAAGGCCCGAATAACCGAGAGAGACAAAGATGTGATGATGGCTAAAACACAAGTAAACCCCAGTCTGCAGAACTGTCACAGCTAACAGCCAGCTAGAACCCACCCCAAAATAAAAAAGGCTAGATACAAGAAATAATAAAAGAAGGAGTAAGTACTAGAAGTAATCCAAACCCAACGAGATAGGACTGAAAACCACGCAGTAAATAGAGCCAAATATAATGTAGCACACATATGCTCGTACTTCCCCCTTATTTTTATACTTGGATGGTACTAGGTTGGTTAAAAATGAACCAACTTGACTCCAAGTAAGTGCTACAGAATATGCTCATATTCAACCAGTGTTTACAGTCCAAACCTGCAAAAACCGTGGGAAAACTCCCCCAAAACCCTAACCAGAGCCATCACCATTACCAAACAAAATGAGTTATCTCTTAGAAGGAAAATATGTTTTGTATAAATCCATTTTAAACACAGATCTATCATGCACCAAGAGAGATCCAATTTCATTAATTATACCTCTCTTGCTTCATGATAAATCTGTGTTTAAAATGGATTTATACAAAACATGTGTTCCTTCTAAGAGATAGATGTTCAATTCT